>CM021101.1:556553401-556888544 GCA_007115665.2 Sequoiadendron giganteum | reverse complement strand
TGGGTAGGGTGAGAATAAACCTAGAATTTGAATAATGGGTAGAGTTGATGAATACTAGATCTAGATCAAGTTTTGTAACAGAGTTGATGTTTGTTAGGTAGGTCATTTAAGAATATTTAGAAGGCTTCTTGGTGAGAATTTGATTTAAAGAAGAGATTTGCATCTATCTAAAGAGTCAGGAAGAAGATTTTCCTGGTAAATAAAATAAGAAAGATGATCTGTTGATCACAAAATAAATTAATATGTAAAAGTTTTAAATTGTCTTAATGAAATGAGAGGAAGGACATCTACCAAATAAAAATTAAAAAAGAGATGACATTATAACACAACTATATTCATCAATAACTCAACTATAATATTTATCTCACACATCATCATTATTTATAACAGACATTAATATCAATAAAAACTGTCCCAATGGACATTATTGCTGTCATTTCCTTTATCACACTAGTGTTACTAGGAGCGGTTCCACTCCACTAGGACAAATGAAAAAGATTTTCATAAAGTGTTCTAAAATATATGTCTGGCTTTGAGTTTAGAGTATAAAGTATAAACGTTTTTATTTTCTTAATTGGGTATTCATTCTAACATTGTGATATTATTCTAGGAGAGTTTGGATTGAAATGTTCTTACTTTGTTACAGTTAATTTCATAATACCTTAATGTGTAATTCTAGAATGCCTTAAATTTCTTCAGCTCAATATAGTTACAGTTTACCATATATAATTCACAGCACCGTTCAACGCAGGGAATGATAATCTTGACATTGTCAGTCTCGTTGCCATCTCTGAGACCACCAGAATGCCCAGCAAATTCCAATCATTGCAACAAAGCCTCCACACTCCAAGTTGGGATTTTTTATTTTGCATTATACGTACTTGCTCTGGGCACTGGCGGTACAAAACCCAATATCTCCACCATTGGAGCAGATCAATTTGACGAATTTGACCCAAAAGAGAGGGCTCAGAAAGTCTCCTTTTTCAATTGGTGGATGTTCAGTGCCTTCTTAGGAACATTGTTTGCACAGACATTTCTCGTATATATTCAAGACAATGTGGGATTCGCAGCGGGATATGCAATCCCCACTGCTGGACTGGTAATTTCGGTTGTGATTTTTCTAGCGGGGACTCCATTTTACAGGCACAAAATTCAAAAAGGGAATCCATTCTGTCGAATTGCACAGGTGATTGTAGCTGCATGTCGGAAACGGAGAGTTAAAATTCCTTCAGATCCGAGTGAACTCCATGAATTGGACCCCAAAATATACGTTGAGCAAGGCAGATTCCCCATTTCTCATACTCCCAATTTGAGGTAAGTTCACTCAAACACAGCCATGTTCAATTGCTATTTAATAAATTGAATTCTAATCCAATGGTGTAGAAAATTTAGAAGGCAGGAGTTCAGATTATTGGTATTGAAGTTTGTATTTTTTTCTATCTTTATCTAAGGTCAACTCCCCGCCTGTATTTCGAATGGTTTACCAATATTTATTCCCTTTGTCAAACCTGCATGCCGTCCTGGCCGGCATCTTAAATAGTTTATGGGTTTTCTATCTGGAACACGTTGCAACTGGGACAAGTTGTGAATCTGTTAGAGGCTTTCAATAATATATGGATTAATAAAAGGTATTAACCAGGGATATGCCCGAGAGTCGAGACAGCTATATGTCGCAGGCATCTAGCAAGCAGACTTTTAAAAAGGAGATTAAGTCCCTAAAATATCTTTGTTGACCCATTAAATTTGGGTATGGGGATTATAATATAAGAACAAAATTTTAAGTTTCTATTTTAGATTAGACCATTAAAAAAAACGTGTGGAATGGAATAATCCTTCAATAGACGGTCTGAGCACGAAGAGGACAACCCATTGCACAACCGCGGGTGGTTAGCGAGGTAATTGCGGGACAACGGTAATCGTGATCCGGTGGTTAACAAACGGTCTGGCTTGGAGCAATGAAGAACACAACGATACCGCTGACGGTTAGTAAGATGACCGCGAGATAGCGGTAACAGAGATCTGGCGGTTAACCGCATTGCCGTAGGCATCATGCGGTTAGCATGTGGTAGTGAGGTAGACAGAGATAACCGCCACCGTGAGACCACCAACTGTGAGGAGCTCGACTGCAGTAATGCAGGAGACTGTAGGAGAGACCGCCAAGAGACCGCTGTCAGGAGAGCAAAAGGCTTCGGTAGTCCGGTGGACACCGCCAAACCGTGATCAAGTGAGTCTGAGGGTGCGGGGGCACGGTAAGGGTAGGAAACAGACGTGGGAGTGGAGTGAAACTCCAACACTCCCCCTTGAATGAAACTCTCGTAGTCTGTAACACCCAGTCGGCTTCTTTATCGTTTGAATTCATCTCTGCCCAGCGACTTGGTAAGTATGTCTGCCTGCTGTTCGTCCGACCTGAAAAACTCTAGAACGATTTCTCCATTGTTGATCAGCTCTCGAATGAAATGAAAATGCATATCAATGTGCTTACTCCGCTTGTGAAACACAGGATTCTTTGAGAGGGCAATCGTAGAGTTGTTGTCACAAAATATTTTTGTAGGCTCAATCTGTTCAATCCAAAGTTCCTTTAGCACTCTTCTCATCCACACAGTCTGGCAAGATGCACTAGTGGCTACGACATACTCAGCTTCAGCTGAAGACAATGTGACAATAAGCTGTATTTTAGAAGCCCATGCAACTACTCCACTGCCAAAGTTAAAAACATATCCAGAGGTGCTTTTCCTGTCATTAACACTTCCAATACAATCACTGTTAGTAAAACCTATTAGTTTGAATTCATCTGTTCTTGTATAATGGATGCCATAATTTTTAGTTCCATTAATGTATCTCAAAAATCTCTTTCCAACCATCCAATGTGACTTTTTTGGTGCTTCCATGAATCTGGAGATTAAACTGACTGTATACATTATATCTGGCCTTGTGGCTGTTAGATACATCAGACTCCCTACTAGTTGCTTATACAAAGTTGAATTCACATCTGATCCTTTGTCTTCTTTGCTAAGTTTCAGACCTGTTATCACCAATTCATCATATTAAATCTCTTCAAAACATCATTAGCATATTTTGCTTGTGATATAAAAATGCCATTTTCATTTTGTGTTACCTCAATGCCTAGAAAATACTTCATCAGACCTAAGTTTGTCATTTCAAACTCTTTCATCATTGTTGCTTTGAACATTTCAATTGACAAATTTTTAGTTAATATTAAATCATCAACATACAGACAAATAATTAAAATTTCACCATCTTCATTCACTTTAGTATATAGTGTTGGTTCATTGTTGCATCTAGTAAATCCATTATTTGTGAAATAACTGTCTATTCTACTATACCAAGCTCTTGGAGCTTGTTTCAGAACATACATTTCCTTCTTCAACTTGTAGACTTTATCTTTTTGTCCCAATATTTCATATCCAGGTGCATGTTCAATGTATACTTCCTCCTCTAGATAGCCATTGAGAAAAGCTGACTTCACATCCATTTGGTGAACTAACCAATTGTTTTGTGCTGCTAAAGCCAATAACATTCTGACTGTGTCAAGGTGTGCTATAGGTGAAAAAGTTTCATTATAGTCAATTCTAGGTTGTTGTGTATAACCCTTTACCACCAATCTGGCTTTGTGCTTCTGCACTTCTCCATTTGCATTGAATTTTGTCTTATAAATCCATTTAACACCTATGACATCTTTGTCTTTTGGAAGACTCTGCAACTCCCATGTTTGATTTTTTTCAATTGAATCTATCTCATCATCCATTGCTATTAACCACTTTTCTTCTTTGATTGCATCTTCATAATGAATTGGATCTTCAGCTTGAGAATAGAATGCAAAAAGTGTAAACTGTTGAGTATTATTCTCACCTTCATTCTAATTATAAATATCACTCATGCTTCTGATTTTCTGTCTTCTCATGCTTACTAAAGTTGGATTTGAAAGATCGCTTGAATCTGCAGAATGTGGACTTGAAGGTCCAGTGCCAGAGGTTCTTGATGTGGTTGGCGTCTACAGTCCTCTTGTTGCTGCTCTTACATTGCTTGCTGGTGTCAATTGTTGACCATTTGTCTGAGGTTGAATAGGGATAGCAGGTACATTAGTTGGAACTGAAATTTCATTCTCTTCTTGAGGGATATTGATTGTAACATTCACTGTACTCTCTTTAGTGCCATCCCATGCTTCATCTTCAACAAATTGAACATCCCTGTTGATTATAACCTTCTTAGTTGTTGGATTAATCAATTTATATGCTTTGGATTCATCATTGTATCCAACAAAAATGCATTTCTTTCCTTTATTATCAAGTTTTCTTCTCAATTCATTAGGTACATGTGCATATGAAACACGTCCAAAAACTCTCATGTGAGATACACTGTGCATTTTACCAGTCCATGCTTCCTCAGGAATTATATTCATCACACTTTTCATTGGGCATCTATTCATGATATATGTTGCACAAGATACAACTTCAACCCAAAACTCATTTGTTAAATGCTTGGCTTTCAACATACTTCTAGCCATCTCCATTATGGTTCTGTTTTTTCTCTCAGCTACCTTGTTCTATTGAGGCATGTATCTTGTTGTGAGCTGTTTGTGTATTCCATGCTCTTTGCAGAAATTTAAAATTCTCTTGATATGTATTCACCTCATCTATCTATTCTCAGCACTTTAATGAAGTGACCACTCTGTTTTTCAGTAAGAGACTTGAATTGACAAAAGAAATTAAACACTTCACTTTTTTGTTTTAGAAAATAGACCCATGTCTTCCTTGAATAATCATCTATGAAATTCAGAAAATAATAACTACCACCTATTGAAGGTGTCTGCATTGGGCCACACAAGTCTGAATGAATAATTTCTAATGGGGCTTTTGCTCTTGTTGATTTCCCTACTGGGAAAGACTCTCTATGCTACTTTCCTAGTATGCAGCCTTCACAAACTCTCTCGGGTTTTTCAATTAATGAAATTCTTTTAACCATACCTTTCCTATGAAGCAAATTCAGATCACCAAAATTTAAATGACCGAATCTTAAGTGCCACAGCCAGTTTTCATCCTTTACTTCTGCCTGAAAGACAATTTGTGTCTCAGTTGACACCTCTTGTGCTTGTGCATAGTTTGTGCTTAAGGCTGGCTGAATTCTCAAAGGAAACATCCTATTGTTTGCCATATTGATTTTAGCTATCAACTGGCTACTTGGGTATTTGTTTAAGATTGTGCATAGTCCATTTTTAAAAGTCACTTTATAACCTTTTTGAACTAACTTTCCTACACTCATCAAATTGTGTTTCAAACCTGACACAAAATAAACATCTGAGATATATTTTTGCTCCCCCTACTTGGTCAGAATATTAACATTCCCTTTTCCTTTAACTGATACTTTGTTGTCATTACCCAAAGTGACATCTGACTTAATATTCTCATCTAGACTTGTAAACAACTCTAAATTCCCTGTCATATGATTACTACAACTCGAGTCTAAAAACCAAACTTCTTTCTCGCTAGCTTGTGCTACATTACAGGCTAAAAACATTGTGCTTTTATTAGATCTATGGTCTTGACTCTCTTTAGTAGAATTTGCATTTTGTCTACCCATATCATACTGCTTCTTCCTACACTCATTCATGTAATGTCCAAACTTTTTACAATAATGGCATTGGACCTGAGATTTCTCATACCTTTGACCTTGAGGAAAGTTTTGAGATGGGTTTTGGTTGTTGCCTCTTCCACTTGAACTTGACTGGTTATTTCTTCCACCTCTATTGAAGCCTCTTCCTCTTGCTCTGAAATTCATTCTACCTTTGCCTCTTCCTTGGTTAATTGAAGCTTGTGATTTGAATGTGTGCTCCAATGACATATTTGTTGTTTTGCTGAGTCTATGCTCATGAGAAATAAGTCAAGCATAAAGCTCATCAATTGAATATTGTGTGAGATCCTTTGTCTCCTCTATAGTGACTGAAATTGACTCAAATCTTGTGGGTAAGATTCTCAAAATCTTTTCTACAACTTTGACATCTTCTAGTGTCTATCCATGTGTTCTCATTTGGTTTACCAGTCCCATTATCTGAGTAAAATATGAATCTACAAACTCATTATCTTTCATAAACAAAGTCTCAAACTCTCTTCTTAGTATTTGCAACTTTGCAGTTTTAACTTTGTCCATTCCTTGATATGAAATTTGTAAAATGTCCCATGCTTGCTTGGACTTGGTAGTGGCTGAAATTCTGGGAAAAATGCTTTCATGTACTCCTTGTAGAATGAAGAAGTGTGCCTTTGAATCCTTCTTCTTGTTATCTTTCAGCAAATCTTTCTCTGCTTGTGTCAAGGCATTATATGTTGCTACATCTGTCGGTTTTGGAAACCCATTTTCTACAATCTCCCATAAATCTTGTGAACAGAACAATGCTCTCATTGTTATAGACCAGTAGTCATAATTCTTCCCATTTAGCTGTGCAATTTGGGGATTCCTCAAGCTTGTGCTTGCTTCCATGATTTACAGACTCTTCTACAAAAGACCTTTGGCTTTGATACCACGTTAAGGATTAGGCAGACAACAGATGGTCCGAGCACAAAGAGGATAACCCACCGCACAACTGCGGGTAGTTAGCGAGGTAACCGCAGGACAATGGTAACCATGATCCGATGGTTAACAAACATCCAGGCTTGGAGCAACGAAGAACACTGCAATACTGCTGACGGTTAGTAAGATGACCGTGGGATAGCGGTAACAGAGATTTGGCGGTTAACCGCATTGCTGCAGGCATCATGCGGTTAGCGTGCGGTAGTGAGGTAGACAGAGATAACCACCACTGTGAGACCACCAACTGTGAGGAGCTCGACTACGGTAATGCGGGAGACTGTAGGAGAGACTGCCAAGAGACTGTCGTCAGGAGAGTGAAAGGCTTCGGTAGTCCGGTGGACACCGCCAAACCATGATCAGGTGAGTCTGAGGGAGTGGGGGCGTGGTAAGGGCAGGAAACAAATGCAGGAGTGGAGTGAAACTCCAACAATTATGTTATGAAAAGTTTAGTTAGAATGAAATTTTAAATAGATTAAAATAAAAAATACTATCAAATTAAATTGTTGTGTAGTAAAATTTATAAAATTAGTAGGATAAGTGGCGGATTACAATCAAAAGGTTTCCGTTAGTCATGTTGGAGGCTCTAACCATCAAGACTTGACTTACTTTGTAATGACTTCCTCTTCATTTTGTTCCTTGTGTGGTTGCATGCCATTCTTCACAAGAGATAGCCAAACATAACTTTGCCACTATTTGGACAACCTAATGCACCTCTACTATGTGACTGAGAGGTAACATAAAGCATACTTATTTGTTGGAACCATCCGTTTCCCCTATGTTGATGAGCCATGAGAATTATGCTTGGTATGATCATTATAACTATGACTACGTCTGTGCTCTTTGGAGATGGATGCTTGCAAGGAGTAGGTGACACACATGCAACAATACAATGAGCATTAGCCCAATGCTCAATAAGATTTTGCAAATAGATAACTTCTACTATAGCCTTATTAGCTTGTACTTGTATTTGTAGAAAAAAATTTGAACAAATGATAGACTTAGTATACAAGAAAAAATGAGAGTCAATAAAAAATCCTAAAAAAAGAGTTGTGTTTTTATATTTTCTATTATTTAAAAAATCTCCACTTTGAAAGCATGTTGAATTTGGGAAAACTTAGTTAATATTTATGGTCAATCACTGAGAAGAATCACACACCAAGAAGTTAGCCAAGGTCAAAGAGACTTGAAGAAATCATGTATTCAAATCAAAGTATCTTGAGCTCATAGGAGGACCTAGAAGAGGTGCATGAGTGTTTCTAGATGAAAAAGGACAAGGGGGATTAGCAACACCTAGGTAGATCAAATGAGAGCTAATGGAGTGAATCAAGAAAATAATACATCAAGGCTTGTAATTGAAAGAGTATCAATATGTCTTTTCCAATCTTTCCACCAAAGTTGATACATCTAATCCCAATATTGTGAAGCATTTTTTGAGGAAATAAATCTACATTGGCCTAAAAAGACTCAAAATGATTAGAAATCATATATTTCATATTAGTTTCAATCTAGGACAACCAATTTTAGATGAATTAAAAAAAAAGGTATGAGATGGATTAAATCCCTCTACAAAAAATTGTGAACATGAATCCATAGGATTTTGGCTAAAGATCAACCCTACCAAGTCATCATAAGAGACAACTGAAGAGAGTGTTTGTTGATAGACAAGTAATTTCTAAAGTCATTCCCATTCAATATTAACTAATATTTAATATCCTCCCAAGCTTTCCACATTATTGTGGCAACAAAAGTTCTCTAAACCTATATAGGATCCTTCATAATGAGAATAGATTGAATATAAATTCCTTTCAAATCTTGTATGTTATGAGGCATCCCAAAATAAATATAGTATCTTGAAAATTTTCTAGACCTTTTTTCTCTCAAGTGTTCTAATGATTCATTTAACATATAGAGCCAACCCTTGATGATGGATATAAATAAGACAAATCCCTCTAGAACCACAAGGAAGGCAATATAATTCCTAGGTGACTCTTTGAAACTCATTTCATTATCAAAATAATACCATTACAAATACCTTAATACATTTTCAATTTTTTGGTAGGAAGCCCTAAAAGAAACCCAACACAAAGGCTAATAAACATGAGTGGTTGCAAACAACTTAGAACAAAACTAAAATTTGAAAACAAAATAAAGAGGATTGACTATATCCAATATAGTACAATTTCTTCTCAACATAAGTAATAACAAATTACCAAAGAGAAGAAGAAGATTGAAAAATAAAAGGTGTTATTATAAACCTAAAGTTCTACCAATGATCAATCCATTTCCATCTAAAGGCATTGATCCAAGGAGGCTTGGAGAGGAAAGATTGAAAATAATTTGGATTTTAATCTAGTATATATACTAGATCCTAAAGCTAAACAAAAACATTGAAGATATTGTAAAATCCTCAAGGGTGTGAGTAAGAAGTTGAGTCCATTTTTTGGCCAAAAAGTGGAAGTGTTTTCCCTAATTTTCAAAATTTGTTACATTTGACCTTAAAATTTGAAGCACTTTGAGATGGAATCTTAGAAAATGTCACCAATCACAAAATGTAGTACTTGGAGTCTAGTTTCCAAATATGTAATTTATTTTAATACCCAAATGATACAAATTGATTTTTAATAGGCATGTCTAAAAGCCACTATTTAAAAGCCACAATTTTTCTACCATACCATGCACATATACATCATCCATATTTTGACCAACATAATCATATTTTTCTGAATCCTTTTGGGAAAATATTTGCAACACACTAAAGAATTCTCATGATATTTTTTCGTAATTCTTTTTTAATATTTTTTTTGTTAATTTTTAATTGGCCATTTTTGTTGTTCTGAAAAATCATCGTGTATGTCATGCATTAGATGACCTAAAATTAAATAATTTTTAATTTCTTTTTTCAAAATGAAAAGAACTGTTTGAAGATTGCCTATGTATAATTCATTTTTTCAAAAAATTATTTTGATAAAAAGTTATTAAAATACTAAAAACCTTGATATTTCAAGTTTATGGACCTATTTCATCAAAAAATGTTTGAAAAATAGAAAAATAATCCAATTCTATTTTTTTTGCATATTTGGAATCTACAGTCTCATCTATACTGGTTTTTAATTTCGTCATTTTTTTTTGCAAAAAAGGTCTTTAGACATATGTCCAAAAGTCACTCTTTTCTACTAACATTGACATGAACTTCAAGTTTTAGGTCAAAGCAAGTCTAAAGCTAAGGGTCAGCTCCCAAGCCTTTTTTTCAAACCGAAACCCATAGCAAAAACTAAGTCAAAAATTTAAATTTTTAGAAATGGGATCCCATTCTAGAAATAGGATCCCATTTCTAAATGACATCTCATTTGTTTTTTTTTCAATTTTAAGCCTTTATGAAATGGGATCCCATTTTTGGCTCAAGGCCTCAACGTGAAATAGGATCTTGTTTGCTAAATAACGAGATCCCATTTTGTTTTTCCCGATTTCAAGTTTTTTTCTAAGTCTGAAATTTCCACTAGAAGTGGGCTCATCTTTGTGCTTTTACCCTCAATCCTCTAACAATAGTTCTCACCAATCTATATGTTAATAGACTCTTTAGGGTCTTTAAACAAGTCAACCTTTACATAAAACCTTTTTGGGGATGGGTTGATTTAGTAAAAATCTCGCTCAACATAAAAAACTTGACCTAAAGAGACTGTGATACACTTAAGAAAAGGCTAGAGGGAAAGGGTAACTAAGAAATTCAACCCAAACTAGGGCTCAAAGAGCACACTCCTTAGAGATAACAAAGTCTAGAGTCTAAGGGGAAAATACTAACAAAAAAAGTTTCATATATACCAAGGTCATTTAAAAAAATGGTCATTGTAAATTTTACAGTGAAAAAATAAAAAAGAAAAAAACCCTTAGTGAGGTTTTGAATAGTTTCCAGTGGACCCCATGAGAGACACAAGTGGAATTAACCTAGCTTTTGAGAATGTTCTTAAAAGGGAATCTGCTAAAAAAATATCCTACTAATGTAAAACCTTTAAGCCACTTGCATGCATGGTAAAAAATCAACAAATGGTAAGATAACATCACTTGAGTAAATGATTTACCTCATGTGTCACTTTTGCAATAAAATTTTAGGGTCTCTTTAGAGGTGTCAAGGTATTGTGCATCCAAGCCAATAATATCAAGAATAACCACTAGGCTAGTATGGATGGTGAACAATTATTACAAAAATGAATCCCTCAAATGTGATAAAATCTATAAAAAAAGTTTGCAATAAATGCATATAAAATATTCCTACTTAAAAATGTAGCATAATATAAGGTGACAGGAAAAAGGATCAACACAACTAAGAACATGCAAGCCAAGGAAAGACAAACCATAACCTTAATATAACTCTTCAATATTACTTATTCAAGGCATAGCCTAACCCAATAACAAATGTTCCATTGAGAACTATTGGTGAAAAAAGAAAAGAAAATGAAACATGTGTTTACAAGATACATGCTTTTAATATCACAACTCTCAAGATTCATGTTATCCAAGTTCCATAGTATTTAAATTAGTTGTCTATTGAGGTTATAAAAGAAATTTATTCAAAAATTTGTTTAAAGTGAAATTGACAAGTCAAATGTAAGTAAAAAGAGTGTTGATAAATCCAATAGTAACAAGAGGAAGCATATATCTTGCTATCATCTTGAAAAAGTAAATTCCCTTTATTAATCTTTGCTATTATCTTAAAAGTATACCCAACAACATTGTTATCCTCTCTTTTATTTATTTTCTCACTAGATAAATTGTTTGACCTAGTATATTGTAGTTCAAAAAGTAATCTACTATGTAAGATTCAAACAAACTTTTGTTTATTATAAATCAATATAAGTAAATAATAAGTTTAATAAATGAAAAAATAAGATCTATTTAGAAATTATTAATTTCACAAATTTATTTATTTTTACATATATAGATAAGAACCTTTTATCATCCAAAAATAATTCTTTCAATTTAAAAATTATAAAATGACGACAAAATAGATTAAATATTTATTCTTATAAATAGATGGATTGCACATGTAAATTTATCATTTCATCGTGCTAAATAATTCCTCTTTTCTCAGATTTCTAGACAAAGCAGCAACAAAAGGTAGTGCCATGACTCAAGTGGATGAAAGCAAGCTCAGATTTCTAGACAAAGCAGAAATAGAAGGCAACACAACAAACAGTGCATGTAATCTATACCCTGTGACTCAAGTAGAAGAAACCAAGTTGATGATAAAAATGCTACCAATATGGGTGGCCATGTTCATGCCAAGCACCATGATAGCCCAATTAAACACACTGTTTGTGAAACAAGGAACTCGACTGAGGAGGGACATGGGTCCTCACTTTTCCATTCCCCCAGCATGCCTCACTTCATTCGTCACCATATCAATGCTGGTCTTCATTGTTGTTTATGATAAAGTCCTCGTAAACCTCTTTAGAAAATTTACAGGGAACCCAAGAGGCATAACAATCTTACAAAGAATGGGCATTGGCCTGATTATCCATGTAATAACCATGGCGGTTGCCTCAATAATAGAAATCAAACGGATCAATGTTGTCAAGGAACATCATCTTGAAGGCGACCCAGAAGCAATAGCACCAATCACAATCTTCATTCTGCTTCCCCAGTTTATACTCATGGGAATAGGAGATGCCTTTGTTGAAGTGGGGAAGTTGGAGTTTTTTTATGATCAGGCCCCTGAGAGCATGCAAAGCATAGGAACTGCACTATTTGCCAGCACATTGGGAGTTGGAAATTTTATTAGTAGTTTTCTTTTGACCACTGTAACAAAAATCACAGGAAGAAAGGGGCACACCAGTTGGATTCTCAATAATCTGAATGCATCTCATCTGTACTACTACTATGCCCTCTTAGCTATTCTCAATTTTTTGAATGTGATTTTCTTTATGGTTGTATCTCACTTTTATGTTTATAAGAGAAAGACCAACGAAGCTTTTGGCACTAAAGACAACCATGAGGGTATGATAGAATGTGTGGCTATGAATGGGAAAGCCCATATGGATGAAAGCATGCAATATAGTTAGGATGTAAAGAAGATAATAAATATCCCTTTGCATTTTGGCTCTTTTATTATTGATCATATCTATGAGCATGAGTAACTATCATGTGTCTACATCAAAAGTCAAAGAATTTATTCATAGGGTGGGCTGAAGCTCTTCAAGTTGTATTTTCAAAACTGAAAAATATATTAAGAAAGATGATGATTTTGAACATTGCATCAAACATCATTGATTCAATAGTAGTAGGTCTTATGATTTTACAGTCTTCAATTTTTTTAAAATTAAATGTTATATTAAAAATGCAATTCTTTAAATCATCTTGTTACATAACATAAACTAATTTAAATAATTTTAACAATATTAAGAATATTTTTTCTATATAATAAAACTAGTTGATATTATGTATATTAGTTTTTATTTCCAATTTAAGACTATATGTGTGCCTTTGAACTTAGTTTATAATTGTATGTGTGAGATTGATCTCCAAATTTGTAAACCTAAATTTAATCATGGGTTTCAATTGACTTGCCTTCAACTAGTCATTGTGTTGCCTCAAGTGCAAAATATTAAAATTTTCACACTAAGTTATTGAATAAAAAGGACAAAGCCTTAATTCATTATTTTAGAAATAATGAGATAATCTAATAAAACTCACTCTAGAACATTTATAAAGCATTATCTAATCATAGAGAGCATAACATCAACATCTACATCCATAAGGATAAGTTTAGGCATTTTTATTTTTCTTAGCATATGTGTAAAATTATATTAATTGTTAATTTGATCAAAGGGGTTGACTATGACAAAAAGTGAGAAACTGGTCAACATTCATGAAATTGATGCATATTTGATTATTGAGCACTAAAATGAATTTTCAAATTAAAATATTCTTTAGATCATTTGTAAAGCTAAATACACTTATTAATAGAAACTATACAAACCCACAATCTTAGCAACCTATTAGAAATATAAAACCCACAAGTATAATGCCCTCACATGGAGCTTCCAAATCTACCTAGAAATGAAGAAGAAGAAGAGCCACACCCCTTTGCTGATACATTTCTTGATTTAACCAATTATGAAGTTTCCCTTGAAGATCAAACTCTAGTTGAAGAACCCTTTACTTTGGAACTTCATCTAGCAGACATGGCTAATGCAAATGGAAATAGGCATAATAGGCAGAACCAACAAACTTTTCCTTTTCCCATTTCTCAACAAAATGAAGTAGATAACCTCAAAAATATTCCTGCTTCATTACTTCCTAAATTCTATGGGCTTGTCATAGAAGATCCTGATACATTCTTGTTAAAGTTTGATATACTCTATAGAAGCTATGAATATACCACTAATGCCCACATGCTTAAGCTATTTCCTACCACTTTGAAAGAAGCTACATTAAGATGGTTTACGAGCCTTGGGAGAGATACTGTAGAGACATGGGAGGACATGAAGACTAGGTTCCTTGAGAAATACAAAGAGTATTGCAGGGGCAATGATATGAGAGGAGGAGACATTTTCAGAATGCAGCAAAAGGAAGATGAAAGCCTAGAGGATTTCATTTCAAGGTTTCTGTTATGTTTGTAGAAATCTCCACATCATACAATCAATGAAGACTCATAGAAGGTTCTTTTCTTGAGAGGAATTAATGAAAGCTGCATTGATGCCTTGGACCTGATGGCAAGAGGAGATGTCATTCAATTTCCTTGGGAGGATATTAAGAAGATATGTCAAAACTATTCTAGGGAAGCCTCAAAGAAAGGGAGAGCTTACCAATCCTCTATGGGTAAGTCATCCACCAGTGGAGTTTCAAGGATGGAGATTACTCATTTGTTCATAGATTTCAGGCAAGATATCATAAACAATCTAGCTACTCAGCTGGATACACTTTAGGCTAAGAAGAAACATGAGGAGGCAGAGGCAATGATGACATAATATTACCCTCATTGCAGAGAAAAGAAGAAGGACTGCTGATGCAAGATGGTAGCTAACATTGACAACAAGAATATTCCACTTGAGTTCAAACCAATTCAGACTGAGGAAGATCAAGTATACTTTGTTGCACAGAAAAGGCCATGGGATCCAAAACAAGTATGCCACTAGATCCACTACCTTTTGCTAGGCCATATTTTAATTCCTATTCATCTGGTAACTAGTGGCAGCCACCATGTCCATCCAACTATGGAGGATATACACCATAGTCTTGGGGTAACCCGCCAAATTTTTGGCCCAATTATCAAAATTCTTCACCCTAGTGGCATCAACCTTAGGGGAATTGGCAACAGTTTCAAGGACCTTGGCAACCACCTCCAAGAAATTGGCAACAAACATCCTAATGGAGAGGTAGAAAGCAATGGCCAAATCACATAACCAGTTACATGAAGCCACCTTCTCAACCCCAACAACCTTCTATTATGCCTCCCCTTGCTAATCCCAACCCAAATGCACCTAAAACCACTCAGTTACCAGCTCAGTCCACACCTAACCCAAATAATAAACCACAATAGGAACCTGTATACATTGTTGATCCAAATCAATTTCCTGCATATGCTATGAATTTAAGTAACATACATTTGCGTTCAGGAACTAATTTTCCAACTCCTTCCACACCCATCATCACTAAGCTTCTTGTGGAAGAAGAATAAGCTCTAAATGTTCCCATTCAGTTTGGTGCACCTACAAATCCTAAACCAGTTCCAGCCAAGAAGATGACACAAGAACCACCATTCCCCAAAGATTGGAAGTTACCAAAAAAAAGGAAGACAAGGAGGACACCACTTTCGACATTCTAGACTAGTTGAAACATATATGTGTCCAGATACCCCTATTCTAGGCCATAAAAGATGTCCCTATATATGGAAAAGCAATCAAAGAAGCATGCCTCAAGAAGTCGAGCAAGAAAAAGAAAGACCCAAATACAGTTATTGTAGTGGGATAGCTGGCTAGCATCATGCTTGGAAAAGTAACTATCCCCAAGTACAATGATCCAGGTAGTCTGATGGTTGAAGTTATTATCAATGGGACACATAAAGAATGCTTTGATTGACTTGGCTACAACAATAAATGTGATGACTAGGGACATATTGCAACAACTAAACATTGTAAGTATGAGATTCACTCCTACTGTCCTGCAACTTGCTGATAGTTCCATTGTTAAGCCTGATGGCATAGTGGAGGACCTTGTGGTGATTGTAGATTCTTGGGAATATCCAACCGACTTCATGATTCTTTCTCCTAAAGCTACACTAGGTGGGTATACTATCATCCTTGGAAGGCCATGGTTAGCAACAATAAACACTTATATTGGATGTTGATCAGGTGACATGACCATTTCTGATGGCAGGAGCACCAAAAAATTTGTTCTTTATCCTCCTGCTTAGCCATCCCATGGTGAGGATAATCCTAGATGGCCACATGTTGGTGAAAAGACCGAGGAAGCTAACTCTATGATGCAACTTATGATGTTAGGTAGAAGCCCTTTCCTGTAGCTTCAAGATGGAGATGAAGTGTTATCTAATATGATTTAGAACCATTGTGAGATAGAGGAGGTGCCACCCTCTCATGTGTCTAGTTTTTCTGATCCCGTGAAGAAACTTATGTCTTCTCTACCCGATCTTCCTGCAACCACTATTTCTACAGATAGACTTCCTGCAACCACTCTTCTTGTGAATCAACTTCCTACAACAACAGGTATGTTCCACACAATGATTCCATATGAAATTAAGGTACCATATATTAATTAAACAACTATGATAGAGTTAACTACACAAGTACAGGTGTCTGAGGGAAAATATTTGAATATTAACAACAAATTGGGAGAAAAACAACAGTTCTCATTAACAAATTTGTTGAAGGCCCACCAAAATGAATTTGCATGGGATTATCATGATATGAAAGGCCTAGAACCCAAGATTTGCACCGATAGGATATATATCAAAGATGATTGTCAACCGTTCAGGCAACCACAAAGAAGAATTTACCTTGCATTGAGGGAGATTGTCAAAATAGAGCTACAAAATTTGCTAGATATAGGCTTTATCTATCCTATCTTAGATAGCCAGTGGGTGTCCCCATTGGTGATTGTGCCTAAGAAGGGAGGAAAATGGCGAGTCTGTATTGATTACAAGGAACTCAATGCTGCTACTAAGAAAGACCATTTTCCCTTGCCTTTCGTGGATCAAGTACTAGACTCACTTACATGAAAGCAGTACTTCTCTTTCCTTAACGGATTCAATGGCTACAATCAGATTCAAATTGTACCTGAGGACTAGGATAAGACAACTCTCTGGATTGCATGGAAATCTATATGGATGATTTTACCACCTATGGTGCTGATTTTGATGAAGCATTGGAGAATCTTAGGGAAGTCTTATAGAGATGTGAAGACCAAAATATCTCTTTAAATAGTGAGAAGTGCTTCATGATGATGTAGGAAGGTGTAGTTCTTGGCCACCACATTTCCCACAAAGGAATTCAAGCAGATCCTACAAAAATTGAGGTAATTACTAATCTACCCAAACCTGCAAAATAAAAGGATGTTAGGAGTTTTTTGGGACATGCTGGATATTACAAACATTTCATCAAAGAATTCAGTAAAATAGCAACACCCTTGTATACTCTCTTAACCAAAGATGCTGAATTCCAGTGGATAGAAGACTGTGCCACATCATTTTATGATTTGAAGACAACCTTGACTCATGCTCATGTACTTAAGGGACCTAATTGGGAAATTCCTTTTCAAATCCATATTGATGCATCAGACTACGCTATAGGAGTAGTCTTAGGACAAAAAGAAGGAGCTATTGAAAATGCCATTTATTTTGTCAGAAAAATCCTGCAAGGAGCTGAATTCAATTATACAGTAATAGAGAAAGAAATGCTGGTAGTAATCTATGACCTGAACAAATTCAGGAACTGCATAATAGGCTAACAAATCTTTGTGCACACTGATCATGTAGCCATTATATATCTCATGAATAAACCCCTAGTCTCAAGAAGGTTATCCAGATTAGTAGGGATAACTTTAAGAAACCCCCCCTCAGTGAAGGTATAAAATCGTAGCGAATCTTTCCTTTTATTTGAAAAAATTAGTAATTTTCCTTGGTGAATCTTATGCACATTGTTAAAAAAATTGTAAAATCCTGGCAAATCTTAATGAATAATTGGTAAAAAAAATAATCACAGTGGAGAATACTAGTGAATAATCACTAAAACAATTAATTATAATGGCAAATCTCTACTTAAAAAAATTGCATAGTTGGTTAGCGTAGTTCCCCAATTTTTAATTTTTTTAAAATATTAAAGTAGGGGCCTGGGGGTAGAAGCCACTGATGGGTTCAAGGGGCAGTGCCCCTTGTAGGGGTCAAGGGAGAAGAGCCCCCTTGTGGGGGTCGAGGGGGCAACGCCCCCTCATGGGTTCTAGGGACAACGGCCTTGACGCACTCTTGTCGCAATACAGGTGGGGTCAAGGGGCAGAGCCCCTCACCACCAAGCATAAATTCACTGTTGAAAATGAATTGGAGCACACATGGATGAAGTGTTTTTAAAAAATCTCACTTGAAAAGTAAGACTAAATGAAACTTGAAAATTTTACCATCAATTAGCTTTTAAATTAGACAGTTGTAAGTTCATTCCATGAGCGAATATCGGCATGAGTGAACATCATGGGTGGGACACTTAGGGATATCCCGCTGATACAATGATGATGAAGTATGTCATGAACTATTGGCAACAATGATTGGTGGAGATCAAATGGAGCTTTGATCGGATGTCTTTCTGGGAGCTTGGTGCAAATATTGTAGATTCCCTTCATGATTCTCTGGAATTACACAAGTGGTGTACCTGTGCCTTGGTGGACCCCAGGTGGAGTATGGAAGCCTCATCAGCATGAGTGAACATCATTGGTGGGAAACTTAGGGATGTCCCACTGATACAATGATGATGACGTATGTCATGAACTATTGGCAACAGTGAATGTTGGAGATCAAATTTCGGGCCTCAACAACTTTTTTAAAAGGCATGTGCAAATAAAGTCACATAATTGACTTGCAACCATTTGATTAAAAAGTTAATTGATGGAAATAAATAAAAAACCTATTCAAGGCTAAAATATCCCTAAAATGAAAAGGTAAATTATTATTAGTGGCGATATTTCCCAAAAATTAATTGTCGGAATATAAAAGTAATGGTGAATATAATTAATATCTGTAATTACAATATAAACTACTGGCGAATCAGTTCCAATGACGCATCATTTAAAAAATAATGCATTGGACAATTAATCAAGATAAATTTATTTTTTTGTAAAAGCCTGGCAATTCAACATCCTTTCTAACTTGTATTATTCACCATTTTTGGAGGTCCCGATTTCAAATATTCACCAATTGGCGAGGATTCGCCACTAAATTTTTCCTTGGCTAGATGGTTATTGCTAATGCAGAAATTTGACATAACCATTGTGGACAAACCAGGGAAGGCCAATGTTGTTGCATATTTTCTTTCGAGACTGACCACATCAGAAGACAATCAAGCTATAGATGACTCATTTCCTGATGATCATCTATTTTCCACTACTGTGCATGCACCCTGGTATGTTGGCATAACTAATTACCTTGTGAAAAGAAGAGTTCCTGCAGCAATTCAACCAACTTGCAACACCTGAGCTTCCTGCAGCTGAAGGTAGTGGACCTAGTGTCCCTCCTTCTGGCTAATTAAGGTATGCACTTGTCATAATAAAGACTTCTACTTTTGTAGAAGTCTATTTCTTCACCCATCTGCCCATCTGTACCACCTTTCTCTCTCTTCCATCACTTCATTCACCTCACATCATTCCACTTCATCATTATTGATTGCTCAATTTATTTCCTAAAAAGGTGAATGGTACTTTCTCCATGATCTTTGCAACATATCCTCCACAAATTCTGGTATGTGTGCATTAATTTCTCTCTTAATCATCTTTTTAGTCCATTCATTTAATCATTGTACGATTAGTATGGACATTCACATAATCTTCATACCCCCTATCAAATCACTACTATCATCTCACATGTGTGAAAAAATGTCCAAATTTAGGTTGGGGGGGGAAAGGAAAGATGCGGGTACATTGCCCACATGTCAGCCCATGACTTGTTTGCATCAGCAAATCTAGTTGATCCAATTTAAAAATTGAAATGAGGGATGGTTTGTATTTGTGATGTGACACTAAATTGTCACTGCCATTCCTTTTTATTATAACTCCTTTCATTACCTCATCTTTGCCATTATTGATCCCATCATAATCTGGAATTGCAAGAGGTAAAAGGTAAAAAATGGAGAAGAAAAATTCAGTCGACATTGGTGCAGGACAATTTTAGCTAGCAAGTGTTGTAGAAAGGAATTTGTTTTTAGATAGGAATTACAGGAAATGAATTTTCCACAGTGATAGTGACTGCAGAAAATGGGAGGCAGACTAATTCGAAATGAGCCTTCAGCTCATGATACCTTATTGTAGAATGCTCAGTGCTTGGCTGAAATTAGAAACTATGGCTGCTTGGACTACTTCCTAAAGCTGGACGGTTTTGATGAAGGCATTGTACTTGAGTTCGCCTAGATATTTTCAAAGGGAAAAGCTATAGGAAAAGGACTGGAGGTTGTGGAAATTGAGAAAATAATTGTAGAAGTTATAGGGTTAGCTGCTAATGGTGAGCATTACCTTGTTTCTAGAGATGCCAGGTCAGCAAGGGCCATATTCACAATACATGGTGACCCTCCAATCAACATAGATAAGTAGGGTGCCAAAATAACCTCTCTGCCTGAGCTATGGAAGAAGGAAACCATCTACATTATCAGGTACCTCACTTGTGAAGGTCGATTGTCAAACTTACATTCAGTGCATTTCAAAATTTTTAGTCACATGAGGCACAAAAGAAGGATGAATGTGCCTAATGTCTTATACAACCTTCTCTCCATCATGGTGGCTAAAACAAAGAAAGGTAGTGACAACTCTATCTTACACCATTGCCTCATTAAACATAGACAAGCAGGGTGCCAAAATAACCTCTCTGCCTGAGCTGTGGAAGAAGGAAACCATCTACATTATTAGGTACCTCACTTGTGAAGGTCGATTGTCAAACTTACATTCAGTGCATTTCAAAATTTTGAGTCACATGAGGCACAAAAGAAGGATGAATGTGCCTAATGTCTTATACAACCTTCTCTCCATCATGGTGGCTAAAACACAGAAAGGTAGGGACAACTCTATCTTACACCATTGCCTCATTAAATTGTTGGTTGAAAAATCTTTGCATGAAGTAGCACCCAAGATGACTTGGGAGGAATTTATAATGTTAATCAATTTAGACCTGAGAAGATGCAATCTAGGGCTTTACCTCAGACACATAGGTCTAGCGAGAGATTAAGCATGGCTGAAGCCACCCTTGGTGCTTCAACCTCTGGTGCTTGCTCTAGTATGAATTCTCCTACAACAAAAGGGGCCATAGACATTAGTTCCTCAGAAATAGGGCACTCTAAAAAACAAATTTCTTCATCGGATTCTGATGATGATTTTCCATTGGAAACCCTAGTAAGAACTAGGTAACATAAGAAAAAGGAAGAGGCAAGAAAAGGAAAAGCCAAAACACAACCTATGGAAAGAGAGGTGCCGAGTCCTAAGAAGAGAAAGGATGACACTATTCATCTTGCAGCAAAAGGAAAATGTGAGATCCCTCTTAAGAAATGAAAACTAGTGGTTGATATGCCTTCATGGAAAAACCCTAAGCATGGAAGGACATCACATGAGAACACAAAAGTTCCAATGGGGCAAGAAAATGTCAAAGAAAAGGATGTATTCGAATAGGTAGCAAAAATGACCCTAGCAGATCTTGCTACCATTGTAGAGGAAGTTGAAATTCAAGAGCATGAGGAAAATCCAGAGTTCCTTCAGCAAGACCAAGACTTAGATCAGGAGTTCTTGCAACAAGTACATGAACAAGAGGAAGAGGCCATGCAACAAGAATTGGGAGAAGAAATTGTACCTCCCTAGCCTGAGCCAATAAGACAACCTGAATCTATGCAAATAGTGCTATATGGGGTGCAACCATCAACAAAAACCTTGGTAAGAATTCATAATCCTCCTGATTTTTTAGTGCATACAAGAATTTTAAATTTATGGAAAGAAATACAAAGGTGAGAGTAAGAATGGAAAAATGAGAAGTGAAGATTGAAAAAGGAATTTCAAGAGAGGGTTGAAATTATTGAAGAAAAGAATGAGGAGATTGAATCTCTAAAAGAGAGGGTGGGCAACATTGCAACCCTGGTGTCATAGATCTTAGAATGCAGAACCCCTCCAAGAGTTTATGCTTTGCACTTGAAGGAAAAATATCTCTTTTCAGCTATCAAGACACATCTCAGGTTTGAATCCATCAATTGAGACCCCCTTCGAATTTTTCAATGCTTATAGGATTTCCTCCCTTGAAATGAAGAATTTGTTATGTGATTTTTATTTACATAATTTTGTTGTAACTCAAGATCAAAACTAGAACCTATTGCTGTATGTTGGAGATATCCAACTAAGAGCATTCATGTCTTGGGTGCAAAATGATATTGTTGGGGAGAACAGTATAATTCTTACAAGAAGAGGGAATCCAATATCCCCTTGGCCATTAGAGCAGAATCAAGAAACCCCAAGGATATTTATAGAGATTGGAATAGAATGATTTTCAAACCTAGTTATGGTAACATAATTATGCCTTGGATTGAGGCAGTTTATAGTGAATAAGAGGTAAAGACAACAACAAAAGAGGACACCATGAAAATATATCTATCAAAGAGATGGAACACTTTGAATGATGAGCTGAAACAGGCTAAACTTCATTCCATCCAGAACTATCATGCATCAATAAAGAGGATTGAAAGGTACATTCAACTTGGGAGAGTAAAGGGCGGAGAGTGGCTTCCCTTGAATTTTCAGCCACCTATCCTCTTGTGGCCTGTTCCAAATTTCAGATTCTACCGTTATGAAATTGTTGAAGAAAGACAAAGATGGAAAAGACTTGACAGAATGGGAGGATTCTACTGGGACCCTGACTCGCACTCAACATACACTGATATTGGATAGCTATTAGTTGCAAATTTTAGAGCTTTGACCAAGCAGAAAAATAGCTCTCCCTCTGCTAGAGGACCAACAAAACGTTAAGTTCAGGGGAGTGATGATCCTATTTTTTGGTCTTAATTTGGGTAGAATCCATAGTTTATTTTCTAAAGTTGACATGGAATTTTATATTAAATGTTGATATTTCTATAATGTTTCCCTCAAACCATATACATTGGGTTTAATCCCATTTCTACCAGTTTTAATGACATTAGCTTATTATGTGGACTATCTATATTAATTTTGCATGTGGTTGATGAATGTTCTTTAAGGTGGTTATAGATGTGCAATTATTATATGTACTAAAATTTCCATGCAGACACACTTGAGGATACTAATTTGAGGAATGAAGCCGCCACCTGGATATGTAGAGGAATTGTTCAAAGGTCAACTGAAGGATGACGATAGGAGATTCTCCAAGTTAGCCACATGTAACCACCTTGTAATGATCTTTCGAGATGTTGAGAATCTGCAAACGTTACTGCAGTGTTGAGTCTACGTTTGGACTTGCATGTCTGACTGGATTCCCTGCATGTGTAGCCGCCCTCCATTATTTTCTCCGCTTTCCCTAAATGGTGTCCTCCCAATTAGTGGGAGTTGACTACCCTACTTAGGTGGTAGTATAAATAAGGTTTGGATTCTCCTTCTTTGGGAGTTCAAGAGTTTGAAGGTTACCAAGTTGCTAATTATTGATCTTGTATCTCATAGTTTACTAAGCATTTCCAAACATGCTACTCTTTTGTAATTGCATTTTTGAATGAATAAGATGAAGTTCTGAGTTGAGAATTTGATTTTACATTAGTTTTAGAGGATACTCATCCAAGGGGGCCCACTTGGTGAATAATCTATCCTTTAGTTTAGTTAGATTAGTTATTAGTTTCTGTTTAGTACTTAGTTCAAAATCTGGCACCGACTCTTCCTGTAGCCACTAGAATTCTATTCTGTGGCTGTTCCTGCAGCCAAAAAAAACATAGTAGTTCCTTGTTTTTGGTTCAAATTTTCATTCCTATCATGCATGTTCAACTTAGTTTAATTGTTGAGTGATGTTCAAAATTTACTTTGTTCCTTTCCATGCAATTTACTTTCAGTATTGAATCTTTCTTAGTTGTAGAATGAAGATGACTACTTTGAAGTTCCTAGTGCACATACTGTGCTGACCCATTTCAAGTTCACGTCCCTAATTTGAAAATTTAAATGTACCTTAATGATGGTTAAAATGGCTATTCAGGTTAGATGTCCAATCTCTGAATCACGACTGTAAAGGCTTAGTTATTAATATCATTGTAGGAGGCTGATAGGGTTCACCAAAATGAATAGGTGGAAAATAGGTTCACCAAAATTGGAATGATAATAAGGGGTATGATGGACCTATTTCTTACTAATTCATTAGGAAATGAGACCCCCACAAAGAATTGACTAACAAACCTTACCTGAATCAACTCAATGTGAGAATTTTTAGGTTTCCTTATGCTTTGAGGATGGGGGTCAAGTTTAAACAACACTTTTGGGAGAAACACTAAAAACAGAAAATCAACCAAATTATGTCAATTAAAATTTGAAACATTAATATTAAAATCAATATTAGTAGAACCAAAAAACTTATTGTAGATCTGAGAAGGGAAGAGAGGTGTTTACTATTCACCAATAGTAAGTTTCTAAAGGAAAATCGGGACTCCTTCACCCATGGGTAAATGGGTCTTTTGTTAGGGTTTTTAGTAATATTTTGGGAGCCTCTAATACTGATTTGTAGCTTCTAATTTGTCCAAGTTTTAGTGTTGGAAAGTAGGGAATCCAATTTGTAGGTTAGATTCTGTGATTTTACAACAACTTTGATAACTTTTCCAATATTGTGCTTCAAGAGGTCCTCAATCCTTCTTCAAACTAAATCTGCAACAAACACACAAGAGGGAAAAATGTTTTTTTTGGTGAATGGGGTTTTGCCTTGGTCAAACCCTATTTTGGTAATCAATCCTTGAAATGAAATAAAGCATGAAAGATGGAATGAAGAATGAACAATGCTATGTTTTTGAAACAAAGAAAGATGGGTTCCACCTTTTTGGAGATGGAACTAAAGGGGGATTAGGGTTCCTCCTATTTCCTTCAAGTTTCATTAAAGAAAACCCTAGAGATCTCAATCTAAGGATGGAATTAGGGAAAGAGATCTACAATAGGGTGTACTAGGGGTGTGATTAAAGAAAAAAGTGGGTTCACCACCAATCAAGGGATTGGAAATAAGAAGATGCAAATGATATGAAAACTTAACTTTGCAACTCAAGATATGAAATTGAAAATTAGAATAATGAACTGAGAAAGGATAGAGGGGCACTTGGAAAACTGAAGTTGCTTAAAATAAGGTCTGCACTCCCAAAAATCTAACTTTGAATGTGTACCGAGATTCATATGCCAGTAGGGGCGATTTAGTCCTAGTTTACGGTTTTAGGCAAAATCCAAAATCTAGAATTGCTAAACCAAGATCTACAAAAAATGTTGGAAATCTAGTATACTGGGACTCATATGCGAGAAGTGGTGATTTATTCCTAGAATCAGGGTTGATCTAAAAATTTGAAATCCTCTAGTGATCTTTTTTAGCTTCTTTCCCTTATGATCTCAAGTCTGAAACACTGAATTCTTCTCTATAGGTGACTTTCCATGACCTTGCAATGTAGATGAATACTTTGACAACTCTTCTCCAATCTTTCTCTTCAAAGGATCTTCAACCTAGATCTGCAAATCACACATCAAAGAGATGGAAAGATTTTGTTTTGTTAGTAGATAGGGGTTTGCATTGGTCAAACCCTGTTTTGGTAATCTAACCTTGAAATGAAATGAAATAGAAAGAAGGAATGACATGAATGAACAAATAAGCTATGTTGCAACTCACCAAACCCTTGGAATAAAGGCTACAATCTTTGTATGCAATGGCTAGCATGAATATATATCTTAAGTCTTGATTGAATGTTATGTATCTTGACTTGAATGCTTGCTTGAATCATAAAAACCTACATCACAAATGTTAGCTCAAAAACAAATATGATGTATGACAAATTTGACATGATGCTTGATTCTTGAATAATTCTCCAAAATGCTTGATAATCAACTCTTGAATACTCTTGAATGCTCTTATAAACTCTTGTGTAAGTGCTCTTGATTTCTTATGAAGTTCTAGGATGAAATTATGTGAAGTAACCTTGTATTTATACTTGTTTATGCCAAATTTATTGAATTACAACACTACAAGCCGACATCAGATCTAGAAGAATAAAATCCCACCAAGAATTTGAATTTAAAATAGGTCCAAGCTAAGTGGGACTCATATGCTAGTTGGGGTGTATGAGTCCCAGTAGGCTAATCTTAGGACAAAATTTTCAAGAAATGCTTAGTTTTATGCTAAATTCAGGACTAGGCCTTGAAACTTAGGTGGGACCCATATTCCCAAGGTGGTGTATGAGTCCAAGATTACTAAATCTAGGCCATACAATCCAAAATCATTAAATTATGATTGGTTATTTGATATGTGTTGGGATTATCCTCAAAAAGATGCATTAAATAAGGTTTGTGGATGTAAAATAGGACCAAATAAGGCATAAATAAGCCCAATTTTAGTAGGGAGGGCCCAAACAAGTGTGAAATTGTAAAAGAATACATTTCTCTACGCTAAATTTACCACTCAAAAAAACCTTGAATGAACCTTGGTAATGGAGATCTTGGAAGGTATGCAACTTGCATGAAATGGATTCAATGGATGTGGATCTTGATACTTGAAATAATTCTTTGAATGCTTGACTTGATCTTGAAACCTACATCACAATGTTAGCTCCAAAAATATGCATGATGCAAAAAGACTTTGACATGATGATTAGATCTTGATTACTGTAATAAATTTCTAATATATCTGCTCTTGAAAGCTCTTGATCATCAAACTTTATCTTGTGATATTAATTTTGAAATCTCTAGATTGCTTATTGAAAAAATTAGACGTGATTTGATAAAATAGCCTTGTATTTATAGGTATGCATCCTTAATTTCCCAAAATTCAAATATCACAAGCCGACATTGAAATATGGATTTGAGGAGCTTAAAATACTACCAAAAACATATTTGAAATTTATGTTAAGGCCTAGGGAAGAGGCATTCACCCATGATAGGTCCCTATTCTTGAAATACAAATTGCTCAACGTAAAGTGTTATGCATTAAAATTAACTATTGTCGGGTTTCCCATTTGGAAAATATAATTTATTAGGCTTGTAAATGAATAAAAGGGCTTATTAAGGCCTAATTAAGCTCAATTTAATTAAGAGGGTCCAAAAAAGTGTGAAAATATAAAGAGATACATTTCTAATCACTAAATTAAGGCATTATTAAGTCCATTTTAATTAGGAGGGCCCAAAAAGGTGTGAAAAAATAAAGGGATACATTTTTCTACACTACACAAGGTTATAATGCAAGAGAGTGCAATCATGGATAATAATGACAATCATAATGATTCTTTTAACCCCACCTCCCCTACTTGGGAAGATATTGTTGGGAAAGAGGATAAAATCATTGACACATTTCTTCCAAAGCATAGTGAGACAATTTTTCTAGATAAAGGTGCTTAGGTCACCCTAGATTCTCCACCTTTACACCAAACCAGTACCCAATCAAGTAAAAAGAATAAGCCTAACAAATTGAAGAAGTTGAAAGTCCATGATCGTCTTGAACATTTACATCCCCTATTATATGGATCCAAAATTAAGCATGATTTCTATACACTTTTACATTATGGGTTAATTAAATTACCCCCTAAACCTCAGTGATTAACTAGGAAACAAAGAGATAAAAGTGGACCATATTGTGCGTATTAGAGAATGTTTGGACACCATAGTAATGATTTTCGTGATTTACAAGAACCATTAAGACAATTTTAGCTCTTTAGGGATAAAATTGGATAGCATGCACACACTTTTCTCTTTTCCATATGATAGTTGTAGAATCATAGCATACTCACTATTACATGTATTGCACTTTATGTAAATAATTTTTCCATATTGCAAGAAGCATCATATCATCACTTATCTCAGCTCATCCTTGTCTTACATTTGGGGGGACAAGGGATTTGACAACCTTGTCCTAGTATGGAACTTGCCAGTACTCCTTTGGCTATTTATCCACCTTTTGTATATGATGAACAAGATTGGAATACAAATGACCTACTTTAGGTTGCTTATATGTGACATAATAGTTTTCTTTTCTCTTGATGTTATTTGTGATTGCATGTATATAATGTGATCCCCATATTGTGCTACTTGGTGTGCCTTTATGTTTGTGAGTTTTCTTTGGATGACCCTTGTTACTCAGTTGGTGCAAGGTTACAAAGGAAATCAAATTTGTCATGACATTCCTCTATTTATATCTACATTCTTCTATCTATTGTAATCATTGTCTTTTCCCTTTGTCTTATGTTTTCCTTTTGGGGATGATGCAAAGTGTTGAGACATTTAGGTTTCTTCCATTTTGACCCAAAAGGCTTTTTGTCTTCTATCTGTGTGTGTGTCATTCCTCCTTTGTGTTCATTGTTCCATGAGGTATTTGGGGAATGATGGTGGTTCCAAGCTCTATTATATCACTATAGAAAAGATATGCATTGACCCTGAATTTGTGGATCCCTTATATGTTTGAGATTTCATGTGGTGGAACCTTCCTTTTTTATGACAACTTTATTTGGAAACATATGATTGGCATAGAGATTTCCAAATAAGCTCGCATGACTCTCTTATCAATTGACATTTATAATTTATAATTTAAATTAATTGCTCATAGTATGGTGTTTAGAAATTCCTTTAAAGTGGGGAAATACATTAGCTGTATTTTGACATTGGCATTGGTATTATTACAATAGAATTATTTTGACATGGACATTGGCATTCTCATTTTAGCATGAATATATTGACATTTTTTCTTCACTTTTGTTCATAGAGGTTGGGTTTAGTGAAGTATTGGCATAACATTGATAATTTTGTGGTACCTTATCTAAGTTATTAGGGAGTATAACTTTTGGTATGGCTAACAATGGGAGACCTATAAACCTGGTGTAACTTTCCCATCTTCCACCCCTTTGTTATGAGTTCACACCTTGTAGACTTAGTGTGTGTTTCTCATTTTGCCTTTGGGGCTCACCTAGTGTATATCAGACTACACTAGCCCTTGTGAGTGTATTTCATGACCAACTACCATAATAAAACTTTCTTGCTAGTGGAGCCATGTGTTTCATAAGTTATTTTAAACCCTTGTGAGTGTATTTCATGGCCACCTAACATAAAACAAATTTATTTCTAGTGTAGCCATGTGTTTCATAAGTGATTTTACATCCTTGTGAGTGTATTTGATGGATGTGGCATAACAAAACTTGGTAGTCCATCCCTTTTGCATTAGCTTTAACATTGTATTCTTGTGTATCTTGTCTTGCTACACATATCTTACACATCTCATGTGTCCCTTTGTATTTATGTTGGTTTTCCATGGGATCTTCAATCTTGGGGGCTTGATCATCCTCCATGATCTTTGTCATTCTATAATTTTAACATTTGTACACTTGGACCCCTTTTGATGCATATTTATTTACTTTACTATGAGTTTGAGCATAAGTTCACACTCTCACTATAGTGGGAGTGGAGAGGAGGAGATTTTCTACCCTTGATTCTTGAGACAAGCAAGATTCTTCAAGGAGAAAATGTTCCTCAACTACATCAAGGAACTAAGCTTAAGTGATAGGATAAAAAGGTGAGAGTTCTAAAATCAGAAGGACTAGATCACATAGGTCTTTTGGATAGATTGGTGTACTCTTGGCCAAGGACAACAGCATGACATATAGACAACATTGCGGTGTGCTTTCATCCCAAAGGAACATCGACATCTTGTATAGACTGAAAATGGAAAGTGTTACAAAAAATGAAAGGAAGCTAGGTGAGCGAAAACAACTTCCTACACTAATCTAAGTAGATGAGAGTTACACAAATTTTCTACTAACACCTTATATAGTTATATAAGAGAATCACATAGAAAAGATAAGATAGAACAAAAAGTACACATAAACTAATAACACCAGATATATGTGGGAAAACCCTTTTAGGTAAAAAAAATCCACCTTCCAAAAGCATGGTACTTATGTATTGCTTCAAATAAGTATTACAATGTGGCTTCAAGTACAAAGAATCTTCAACAAGTGTTTTGAAACAAACACCTATTTTGGAGTGAATTTGACAACACTTTATTACTGACAAACAAACTATGCATTCTACAATGCAAGCCATACAATATATAGAGAGATGCAAGATAAGAGAAGCATCTAGAAGGAAAGAGGAATCTAAATCCACATGGAAAATATCCCATGCCATACTTAGGATTTGGACACTTGTATAATATTCCCTTACACCTCTTACTGTAGACACTTAGAAATGTCCCGAATGATACCATGCACTCAAATCAAATATACTAACATCATTTCATCCTAAAACCCATCCTCTTTCTTTTTAATTGATTAAATTTTCCTAGCTATTTAATTAATTGCATCATTTGCATCTATTAATCCGATTAATCTAATTAGGTTAATTCACCCCCTTTCATGCAAACATTTCATCCTATTAAATTGAATAAATCAAATTAGTTAATTTAATCCCTAAAGTCCTCTTATTTAATTAAATAACCCTAACTTATTTAATTAAATATCATATCACTTTCCCCTTTTTCATTAAATCATTTATTTAATGAATATCATATAATTCCCCTATTTTGTATAATTGAAACTTTTTAATTATCAAATTACTAATTAAATCTAATCCTCCCACTTGTAAGGGAATATTCCAAGAGAATATTCCTCCTCTACACATTCCTCCAATAAGGGAATATTCTAATGGAATATTTCTTTGCACAATTTAATTTGGTTTTAATTAACTAAATGTCTAATTTTCCTCACCCATGAGAATATCCTCTTTCTTGACTCATTTGAAAAGGGAATATTCCTTTTTTTTGCAACAAACTTTGAAACATGACTTCTTGTGCAAGTTCTAAAAGTATGTTTGTTTTGATGAATGTAAGCCCTTGATTAAATATCATCTTGCATCCTCAGTTCCCTTGATGGGAATCCATGATCCATGCATCCCTCTTCCTTCCATATTTATGATGTTAGTTTTAATGGATTATTAGTTTAGTTTTGCATTGAATGATCTTATTGGACTGATGTTTAGTGGCTTCATTACACTTCGGGTCCTCATGGATCAAGTGTAGTTAGCCCATACTAAGCCGTTGGTCACATCTTGACGCTAAAAGGAGGGCAATACCAATCAAATTTAACAAAATTTTCTCTCGAATTCCATTTTTCTAGTTTTATAGATACATTGAAACTTTTGGAGACTATAGCGACATATTTGTCAGGCATTGCCATATATCGACACTCTTTTTAGTAGATACAATGATGCTTAATTAAATCATTGATGCCCATTAAAAAAAATTGTGATGCTAATACTTTTTAGAGGTATTGAAGATTGGAAAATGACGACACCACCAAATAGCGACGCTATAATCGTCTCTACTTTACTGCAAAGCAATTCTTTTTCTCACCAAAGTGACGCCTTTTTGAATTATAGTGATGCCATAGTAAACAATGATTATTTTTACTGGCTAATTAATTTTGTAGGTTTGGACAATAAAACTTGAAGTGAAGAAGCATACTATTGTCATTTTATTTCATAATTGTAACAAGTTTTTTGAAACTTATGGGGAAATTATAATCCATTTATGATGATTTATTTCCCATTTTAAGACCAAAATAGATTTTTTTTGGGTTTAAAATGAACATTCAAATTGGTTAAAATTGAGCCCTCACATCATTTTGTAATGTTGGCTTAAAAATTGAACAATACAATCTCAACACTTCAAATTGGTGTTTAAAATGGACTCATTTTGCTATGATGGATTAAAATGAACATGTATCTAAATTTCTTGAGTATGCTTGTCATGTGTATCCAATCCCCTTGTGCTTCGTGCGATCTTGGGTGAAGAGAAACACAGACACATGCATTTTATTCTTGGAAGTGCTTATCCTCTCCCCTTGAACCTTTTGGAAATATTGGGTGATGAAGAGAATTTTATGCTTCAAACATGCGTTACCTTTAGAGGGCCTACCTCCCAGCTTGTGAGAGGGAACAACCCAAGTGGTCCTTTCATTTTGGTCCACTATATAAATAATCAATTATGACTAAAGTCATTAACTGAATTTTTGTGGTTGTCCCATACCGACAAATGTATCCCTTAGTATCCTTGCGATGTGTTAAAACCCTTAGGTATTTCTAAAGGTTGGGAGGCCTCTTAATTGAGTGTCACGTATATGGCACCATTTAATCTCAAATATGTTCATTAAAATCCTTGTTTGTAGTGGCTAACCATGTCCAAATGTAAAATGTATTTTAAGGTAGTGCATTGGAGTAGCACCACTCCAAGAAGTTACCATGTTTGGTTTTTTATTGAGGCAATAAAGAAAATGGGGAAGGGACTCCTTTGCTTGGCATGCCAAGACATTACATTTCCTTGACATAGCATATTTTTCCATTTCATCTTCATGGATTTATCATCTCTTTCGATGATGGTAAGCCTACTAAGAAATATGTACCTACTCTATCTAGGATTATAAATTCTTGAGAGTTAGTTTAACACTTGCTTGGTTCCAAAATAATTACAAACAAATATCAAAAAGTCTCTTCAAAATTTTAAACCTTTTGGTCTAAGTATGGATACCCTTAGAAAAAAGCCTTGATATTTATGCTTTTCCTAAGGATTTACTCTTAGAGACTTCTAAATATTTTGGTGTATCTCAATCCATACTTCCCAAAGTTAACCTAGGTAACTATGCTCCTAACTTCATCCTTTTCATAAAATGGACTTTGTGGAATTGATTATGTTTTTGAAATAAACATTTTGTTTGAAAACTTAAGGAATACAAAGTATTTGTGGTAAAAAGAAACTCATTTAAGCAAGATAAATTGACAAATTGAACCCCACATGACCATTTGGCATCCAATCGCTCTAGTTGAACAACCAAACCTTATGCCCGCTATCATTCAAACAAGCTTTGAACTAATTGAGGGAGAAAAAATGGATATAATAAGTATTTTTAGAAGCTTCACTTTTGAAACAATGGAGAAACACCCATACAATGGAGAAACACAACATACATATTAGATGAACAAGAGGAACAAGATGATATTGTGGCTGAAAGACCCATATTACCACCTCCTACGTGGCAATAAATACCCTCTTTTCCATAATCTTGGGCTTCTCTAAATGATCTCTCACAAAATCAAAATCCCTAAGAGAAGATCTACATGTCGTGACTTCAAACTTAGGCATCATATTCCAAAAGTTGGACCAAGAGACACCTTGTGGCTCTTTACCGCAACATGAACATTTTGGTAAGGAATTTTTATAGACGTGTTTCAATGAATGATCCAAACATGTATGCTCAATATGAACCTCTCATTTAATTCAACATTGGTCTTTTGGATTGAGTTACTTTAGAGGTCTAACATGTTTCTCACCACCTTGGTCTTGGAAAACAAAGGTTCACTCTAGGTCAATATTGGGTCAAACATTTCATCCACCCCTTCATCAAAACTCATCCTTCACTTCACCAAACTTTGCAAAAAATTTAAATACACCAATACTTTGGACTTAAACATATATCAACCCAAACCCTAACTTAGCTACTTTTTATGTGAAATTAATCCTTTTCCATGCACCTCGCTAAGTTAGTTATCATCTTTGGACTAGTTTATCTTGAAGGTCATGAGTCTACCCTAAAGGTTCACAAGTTCATAAGAATATTTTATCTAAACATCAAACAATCAAGCTTAATTAAAAACCCATTGTCCCAAAATGTTTGCGAAGCTCACTCTCCACATCATTCACCTTTTCATCTCCCATTATCATCATTTCTCCAAAAATAATTAGAGCATCCCTTTTACCTAGGTTTGAGTCAACTAGAGAGTTTAAACATTACAAATCTCAACAAAACTCTCCCATAGGTGACCCAAAATTTATGATAAAGACAAGATCACAATACAAGAGAATCATGGAGAAAATCAAAGTCACATTCACCTCAAGTGATTCCAATCCTCAAGAATTTGATCCAAGAAGTCAAGTTACCCCATCACAACAACCTTCGTCTCTGTCAGGACCATATGAGAGAAGATGTTATGAACAACCCATTTGAACATACTAGGGAGGAAATCGTGGAGTACAAACAAGAGCATCAAGCCTTAGAAAACATGGCTCTAATTTCCCCATCTTTTTTTGCGCAATCATTAACAAAAGACTTGACTTCATCAACCATTCAAACAACTCCATCACTATGGCTAAATCAAACATCCATTTCTAGTATTGCGACTAGTATTGCTAAGGACTTTGGCCACACTCTTCCATTTGAAAGAAACATTCTTGTGGGTAACTTACATACCAATCCATCTCAGTACACCACTTGGACACCAACCTTTGGTGCTCCTATCATTCCCAAACACCTCTTGCATCAAAATAAACCACTAACACTTCATGAATCTATGACAACCTCAACATATCAAGGTCACCCATCTTCATCCATTCGCACAAGTACCACAAATTTACCCAACATCACACAAGTTTGTATAGGCCAAGTGTCTCAAATAGACCAACGAGGGCATTCCAATACCCTTATGCAAAGTCAACCCTTAATGCAAATAGGGAAATCTTTATCCAACCATCCCATTGGTTTCACAAAACACATCCATCCCATCCATTATCAACCTAAATCAAAACAATCCTTTGGTCATGAACCCCATCAACCAAGGTAATACCTTAGACACATCCCTAACACAAGGAAATTCCCAAGACATTGGTCAAGGGAACCTTTTAAATCAATGGAATCAAGGTCCTAATGTGTCATTACTATTGCAACACCTAATGTCACCATCATCATCTTTCCCCTTGGTCCCCCACGTTATGAAAAATCATATGGGACCTTAAACTGACATTCCTCCATCCCAATCCATCATCTTACAAGGAATGTTAAACCAAGGGAACCCCTAGCCTCTCATCAACAACTAGAAACCCAATCAAAACATCAACACATCACATATGTACCAAAAACCAACTGATCCTACATTGCAAGAACATACCTTAGCTTTACAACAAGCACAATAGGCTTATCAACAAGACATTCTACAAAAGAAACAACAACAAGCAGCCCTATCAGCACAACAATAGTAGCAACACAAGCAACAAACCCAAGCAAAACAACAACGATAGAAAAAACAACATGAAACCCTAGTAGCACAACAACAACAATAAGAAGCAGCCATAGAAACACAACAACAACAACAAGAAAAGCCGCCCTAGCAACACAACAACAATAGCGACAAAAACAAGCAACCTTAGTAGTAAAATAACAACAACAAGAACAACAAGAATCCCTCATAGCCCAACACCAACATCAAGTAGACTTAAAGCAACCCAACAATATCAAGTGCAACAAATAACCCTAGTGGTCCAACAACAACAACAAGCCTTACTAGCTCAACAGTATGCCCAACAACAACAACAAAAACAACAAGGTTTATACTATAACCCTCAACAAAACATCACCAACCCAAACATGTTAGCAACATATACATCAACACCACAATCATCTTCACAATATCCTACACCACCATACACACCATACAACACCTCATCATATCAGAATCCCATGTACAACCCATCCACCATCCCATAATACACAACGTATGTTCCTCCACCAAATCCCCAAGATGATGTAGCATCACAACCTAAGGCGTTATCACAAGAAATGTAAGATATTTGGAAGGGAAAGATGAAGAATCCACATACACATAACCAATGCCCATGTCCATTCAATCGAAACATCACAATGGGACCATTCCCTCCCGATTTTGAAGTCCCAAAATATGATAAATACAAAGGGAGAGGAATTCTTGTAGACCATGTCAAAGAGTTTAATGTCATATGTATAGAGGTCGCCTACAATGAGTCCTATTTGATGTGCCTCTTTCCATGAAGTTTGATAGGCCCAACCATCGGTTGGTTTTCTCAATTACCTCCAGGTATCAAAACCTTCCATGAAATAACCAATAAATTCATAGATCACTTCTCCTTTAATCTTGACATGGACATATGCCTAGAAGAGTTGTACACTCTCAAACAAAACAAAGGAGAATCTTTCAGCAATTTCTTACAATGATAGAGGCAAAGAGCTAGTAAGAGCAAATGGCCCATTCCCAATGAGTAGCATGTGGGGATTATCATAGAAAATCTAGATCCAGATCTATCCTTCCTCTTAAAAATGCAGTGTATTACCTCTTATGATGAGGTTTTCCCTAGAGCCGTTAACATCGAGAGATCTCTAATCTTACAGGGAAATACTCAAGCCTAAAAAGACAACCACCCATAAACCAGTTCAAATGACAAGCCTTGTGTCTAGGCTAAGAACAATAACATGACCAATGATGGTGTGGTAGATGCTAAGGTGGTCCTAAGTTCTCTTAGGCAAAACAATAATCAAATAGCTAATGTTCAACCAACTATGCAACAAACAACACCATCCCAAAACAATTAGATCAATAACACTAAAATACAACAAAAGATGAACCCTTAACAAGAACGACTATCCGAAACACAAATACACACAATTGTCAGAACCTATTGAAAATATCATGAAGAAGTTGGTAGAGTCAAACCTGATAATGCTTTCCAATTTTAAAAACTACCAAGAACCATAGGATAAACCACCCTGGTACAATGAAAATGATCTTTGTGACTTTCATAAAATCAAAGGACACAAAACCTTGAATTGCATGAGGCTCAAAAATATTATCGAAGATCTTATAGAGAGAAATCCTTATCTGTTGAGGTACCAACCGAAAACAAAGATCTTAAGATATAAAAGAATCCTATGCCATATCACAATAAAGGAAACAACACTAGAAAAGCTAAGGATTACACAAAAGTGCTACATACCTATTCCAATATGGTCACTTCCTATGATAGTGTCATCACCATTGTCACCATCAAAGGGCTTAGTGCGGAGTGTGGAGTCACCCCACAATATGGAAAAGTCACCATCCAAGGAGTCCCATCTCAATCTAGGGAACAACCTACTTTGCTAACATCAAACCCTAGCAAGTACAATATCCTAGATCAACTTAAGAAGACATGCGTGTAGATTTCTATCTTGGAACTATTGAGTCTATTCCTCTCACATAGAGAAATCTTAGATAAAGCTTTATCTTCATCATCTGTCATCGAGGATATTGAGATAAAGAAATTTTAAGCTATGGTAGGGCACATCATGAATCATCTTCTCACCTTCTCAGAAGAAGACCTACCATCACAACCATCTCATAATTGAGCTTTTCACCTTGAGGTAATTATCCATAAAAACAAGGTTAAAAGAGTCTTAGTAGATGGAGGTGCTGGTTTGAACATTTTTACACTTTTGTTGATCAAAACCTTGGGCTATTTAGAAGATACTATTGAGAAAGAAAAGAGTACCACTATTAGAGCATATAATGATAAAGAGCGGGTATCACAAGGCATCATCGCATTACCTTTCCAAGTAGGACTTGTCATTGCAAAATCTACATGCCATGTGTTAGACCTTGATCTTCCCTAAAACATCATGCTTGGTTGACCATGGATCCATGCCCTAAAAGTTGTAGCTTCAACCTACCATTAATGTGTAAATTTTCCTTTTGAGGGCAGATAAGTTACCATCCATGGGGATCCTGAACCTTTTTACTACTACAAAAATCTTGAGGCCAAGTTTTACAAGATACCCCAGATCCCTAAAAATGATGAAGGTCCTACACCATCCTCCTCATTTGTTGACCCATCATCTCTTGCGCAGAACATTCCCGATATCAAAGAAGTGATCCAAGATGATGGTTGTGGAAACTATAAACTAATAAAGGATAGTTTTTTTTTGGGGGAGCTACCTCTTTCTCCCAAATCCCATGGGAAACCCACACCTATCAACCAAGTGGCTGAAACCATCAAGATTGCAGCTACCACTTTCATCAAGTGGGGAGATTTGAACAAAGATTTCAATGAGGAGGATGTCTCTAAACTGCTTTAATAGGATGAATGGACTGTGCCTTTCCTTCCCATGGAAGATGACAAAAAAGTCTTGCAACTAATGAAGGGGTGGGGCTATAAAAAGAATGAGAAACTAGGAAAAAATGACAATAGTTTGCTATAACCTATCTTTCTTGAGAAACGCCCAAAAAATATTGGCTTAATATGTACTACTAGGAAGGTTACCCTTATTGGCAAAGGTACTTCCACTAAATAGGTTGAGGCTTCCTTGTGGTTACCAAAATTGCGTGAGACTAATATTGAATAATCAGGATACTGAGAGGGGGGGTGAATCAGTATCCACTAAAACTTATTGAACAAACACCTTTAATTAATTTACAACATAGAACACATAAGAATAATGAAAAAACATGAAATTCCACAACACAAGAACAACAAATTTTACGTGGAAAACCCAATGAGGGAAAAAAAACAGTAAGGATTAGCTCATAGTATATAGTTATTTCAATACCAGTTAGAAAGGTGGCTCATTGCCAGATAACAAAGCTTACTACTTATAAGGACTCATTTTCCAAACATGGAGGATCACTGCCTACAAAAATTATGTAAATAAAAATGGCTAACTACCAGAGTTGAACTAATGAAGTTACACCATAAGTGCAGATTCAGTTCCATTGATGCTGAGAGTATTCGCTCACATGACAACAGACTAATCTTCATCCTTATTTTCAAATACTTCACTTGTCACCACATACACACACACACTTCTCTTTCTTTTTCATGCATTCACCTTCAAACCATCTTGCATATATACCTGATATATATGCATGCATCAATTAGGTCAGCCTAATTGGATGCAATTCATATTTTCAAAATAATTACTTGTTGGCTTCATATAAAGTTTTTTCGAAAGTAATTCACCCGTGTCATACAATATTATGTTGGTTGGGACCAAAGCTAGGTCTCACATATAACAAAAATTTATGTAGAGCTATAGATTGATTATTGGGTCGGCCATGATTAACCTAATAATGAAATGAAAAAAATTGATGCTAATGTACCGTCCAAACATATGCACATCTAAGAATACATACATACACACTTCTAGTGATCATAAGCCTTTTTCGAAAACCTTAAACCTCAGTGATTATTGGAGAGAATATGTGGACCAAAATACTAGATCAAATACTGGATGAGGTAAGCTTGATTTGGACACTGGTACAAGGTACCGATCCAACATGGTGACACCAATGACAATATAGGACTAATATTTTGCATATTTCCAACAACTACCCTAGACAATTTCCCCCTCAATGTTGTTGACCTATTTGAGAATAACTCTCTCTTCATGATATCTACAACATCCTTCACCCCAAATGATCAACTAGCTAAAATAAACCTAGAATACCCACACTCATTGACTTGAACCAACGAGGACCACCGATTCTAGATTTATTTGAAAATGATGAAGCAATGTTAGAATTCTCGAGACTATGCTATAACTTGGTGTGTAGTTTTGCATACATTCCCCACTAAAATTAGGGACCCTCTTTTGCCTGGTCTTTTGGCTCTTTTCTATGGCCTTGCCTTTTGAGCTTGTCTTTGAAAATCTTGAGATTTTAGTTTTTGGTGCTCATGTCCTTTGGTCTTGGGATTTGTGTTACTTTGCAATGTTCCTTGATGCCTATCTTGCTTGTAAAGGGCCTCCATTGAGCTAATAATTTAAGACTTTTGAGTCTTTGAGGTCAATCACAGGTTTTTCCCTGTGTTCAGGATTTTCTCCCTAAGACGGATTTCCTCATCTGCCTGGAAAACCTGATGGGGCTGGTTCTGCAATGTCTTTAGAGATTTTAATGCTTCATGGAATTCCATCTCCCCTGATTTTTTATCAGTTTCCTTCACCTCATTGAGTCCCCGAGTTACATCTTTGGGCTTCACACTTGGACTATGGTTGTGTGATTCACCGCCATACCGCGGTGGCCTCGCCATACCATGGGAGTCTATGTTCGATAGCGCAGTAGAATGGGGGTTGTTCATCTGGTGTGGTAGAGTGGTGATAACTCGATACTACAAGTGTCTCCAAGCCAAGTCGTGGTTGTGTGGTTTATCGCCATACCATGAGTGCTTCATGCTTGGCTTGCGATAGCGCGGTTTATCGCCTTACTTGGGTGGTTGGATGGGTGGCTCACAGTAGTGCAATTTTGATTACTTTGTAGGAGTTAGGAGGTCAGAATTGTCAGTCAATGGTGTGAGAATTGTGTTGACTTCGTAAGAATCCGTTGCCTTAGGAAAATCCTAAAATCCATTCCTCCTTCATTTTCCCATGATGTGCTAAGTATTGTTGGTTTTGGCAATTTTTGTGTTCGTCGATTTTTTTTGAAAATCTGTTATTTGTCAAAATTGAAAGGATTCGTGGTTTAATTGTTAATGATTGTGCATTGCATGGCTGATTTAGAACATTTGAAGGTGATTTCTTGAGTATTGGGTGCTAATTGAGTAGCTTTGTGTGCTGGTTAGGCTTTCATCACTAAAATTCGCCTAGCCAAGAATTCCCAAAAATTCCTTTCTGACTTGAATTCTGCGAAGGGGTTAAAATCCCAAACTTTGATAGAGGCTACTTTAATGATATTTTAAGGATTTTTGATGGCTTCTTTGATCTCTTTGATGACTGAATGTGTTGTTTGTGATTGATTAACTTGGATTTTTGATGCTATAATGAATATTAATTATGGCCCTTTTGAATGCAGATTGGATTGAGTAGGGTGTTACTGTTGGGGCTGAAGGAGGGAATGGGAATACTTTGAAGATATTGCGGGATCTAGGGGATGTAGCCAGGTACATTTTGCAGCTGCAGATAGGTGAAACTTACTCATACACAGTTAGGTCGACGCACTCGATGGCTGTTCATCTGAGTTAGACATGACATGGCGGATTCAATCTGGTTTGACTCGATCGAGGTCATTCGTGATGCCCAGCTCAGCTATCGATCAGTGGCTTATATTTAAACTCACATGACATGAGCATTACCTTTCCTCTACTTCACACTAGTGAGACATTAATGGCGGAAAGGACCTTCAGGGTTTGTTTAATCTGAATCGGGATTTATAGAGATCCCAGGCTGATCTGAAGGGGCACCTCATGCATTCAATGTAGGGTGGCGATTTATTATGACTTGCCCAGGGCCAATTGGGTTGGTGGCCAACCTTCTTTGTAACCCTAGCTTGGGCTCACATGGGAAGAATCTTTATATATATGGCATTTTACCTCTTCGAAAAGGGTTGGAAAATAGAGGTTAGAAAAAGTTTGTAAAGGGTTAGACAGTTGGTTAGAAGTTAGAATTAGGAGTTAGTTTTATTTTTAAGGAAATAATATAACACAAAACATCATAATTGTTGCTATTATTGGTGATTCAATACAAGTGAAGACATTGTGCTATTATTGGTGGCTTCTTTGGATTGATTTGTCTTGCATAGTTCTTATCCTATCTTTGAAATTGCTTGGAAATATTTGAATGCATTTTAAATTTAGAGTAAATAATTTAATGGTGCTTGTGATTTAATGCTTGGAGTATTGTAGCAATCTTTGGTTCATACTTTGGGCAGCTTCTTGATTGTGGGATTGTTGTGCAAGGTCTGTGTGCTTAGTTCAATTGTGGGCATTTTTCCATGTCAATTGCAAAACTAGGGTTGGCTTGGATGAACGTGCATAATCTGAAAATATTTAATTCCTTAGAAGATTGCACTATTTCTATGAGATTGCAGATATAGCCTGGGTTAAGAAAAAAGTAGTTTTAAGGGATTGGTTTGTTCTAAGTATTTCATCGTTAGTATTATTAATCTTAGGAGTAATATTAATCTTAGGATTTTTGAAATCATTATCTTTTGCTATTTCTTTGAACTATGGTTAAAGTGAGAACTCAAGTATCACCCTGTTATAGAAATTTGATAAGTTTAGAGTCTCCAACATTTTTTTTGTAAGGTCCCTTTGTGATTACCAACATTTTCATATTTATCACTGAGTGGTTTCACTACATTGTCAAGACCTGACACCTGAGAGACCTTGAGTTTATCTCTTTGTTCATAGAGATCAACCTTTCAAGAGAGATATGATATTATATATTTTGTCTAAGTTGTTGTTGTGCAGAAAACACCATCAACATGATTGGTGTTAGAAGGAGGGTTTCAAAATAGACCTCTAAGGCAGTGGCATCATCTAAAATGTAAGGTGCTTGCAATATAGTGTATGCATGGTGGAACCTATTGTTGAATGATCCTATAGGCTCATTGAATTCTCTCTTAACTCTGGTAAACTGCATGTAAAGCTCATTGGCACTGATGAGAATTTTAAACTTCTGTAGAAATGTAGCCTCAAGTTCAACCCAATTATGAATTTATGTGGCAGCTAAATGATTGTACCAATAAAAGGAATCCTCTCCCAAAGAATAAGGGAAAATCCTACATGCAATATCCTCATGATTAATCCCTCTATCTCTTAGACAAGTCTAAAAAATCCTAATATGCTCCTCTACTGTCCTATTAGGATCACTTGTGTGAAACTTAGAGAAAAAATGCTAAGGGTTCTTGGGCATAACATTGTAGTTATTGAAGGATAGAGGTAACGGGTTAGTTTCCAAGAAAGCCATTGGTGGAGGTGGAGGTTCTAAAGGCTGATTGATGACTGGTTGGGGTTGTTGAATGGAACCATCCTTAGAATCAGATGAAGATGAGGTGGATGACGGTGAGGATGGTGCAAATGATGGATTGGATGATGAATCCCCCCATATACTGGTCCTTCTTGACCTAATTGTAGGTGGTAGTTCTTGAAAATTTTCTTCTCCTGGTGTAGATCTTGTTCTCCTTTTGAGTCTCTTAGGAGAAAGGGCATTTAGAAAATGCACCAGCTTGCTTATTCAGGCCCTCCTTCTAGCATCAATCCTTTTGATGATGTTTTTTGCACAACAACAACTCAGGAAGAATATATAATATCCTATCTCTCTTGAAAGGTTGATCTTTATGAACAAAGAGATGACCCCAAGGTCTCTCGGGTGTCAGGTCTTGAAAATGTAGTGAAACCATTTAGTGATAAATGTAAAAATGCTAGTAATCACTGTTGGTGTTTTATTTTTCCAGCTAGGCTTTGAAACTCTCTAAGAGGTAGACAACCTTTACATTCAAGAACCACAAAGGCTAGTGGCCAAATAATAGGAAATATAATTGACACACATTTCCCTTGCACTTCAGGCTTTGTAAGACCTAGGGGGCTAACCCTTTAACAACATCTAAAAATATAGCCACTCAAGTAACAGGATATTTCTTAACAGATAATGCTCTCACATAATTAATGCTGAGAAACCTAAAATATCACTCAACATTGGAAGAATATTGAATGAATTTCATCAACCAACATGGAGAACATGACAAACACAACTCAGTAAAATAGATTTGAAATGGTTTCTTGATTAAAAGAGTTGGGACCAAACTAAAAACAACAAAAACATGAAGATTGACCAGTGCCAAAAGAAAGGGCTATGGAGTCATTTAACTAGCATTCATCCTTCAGTGTTGAACATGCTCTGAAGGTCTTTGCAAATGTTATCACATAATGACAACCAAACCACTAAATCCTTTATTTGATAATCATTCTTACAAATCCACTTGAAATACAACACTCCTATCACATTTGTTGAATCAATTACACTATTCCCTGAACAATAGGCAATAATAAATGCAACTGATATCTATTAAAAAATTTGCATCACTCAAAAAATAGAAGGCAACAACTATTGCAACTCAAAGGCAACAACTATGCATGAAAAGACTCAGATAATCTTTTATTATTGAATCCAAAAGAGCATTACATTTCAGCAATGGAAACAACTATCAGTTAAAATATGAACATAAAAACATAATTCAAAACACACACTTTCAGATTAATTGACTAACAGTCATATTTACCCCTAGCTTTACAATATACCCAGAGCTTATGCCTAACTTGCAGAGCTTTCAGAAAATTGAACCCTACAAAATGAGAAGATAATAGAAGATATAGAAGAATAGAAGACTCCATTAGAAGATCTGAAAATGCCACCTAGAAGCTCCATTCTCGTTGATCACCAAAAAAAAAAATCTCTCCTCTCTCATCCAAGAAATTCCATTTTACCTAGTTGAAAAATTATACTTGCTCATGAAAACATTTCACATTTTTGCTCATTTTGCTGGAGCTACACTTTACATTTCATCCCACAACAAAATATTGTTCTCAATAGTAGTGAATACTTTATTCACGTTTTACCTAGCAAAATAAGATTGTGGCCTGTGTAATTCCACATGCATAATAATATCCCGCATTTTCACATCCATGATTAAAATTTTATTTTGCACTTGTATTTTCCTTTTATTTTACACATAGTTTTATTTTACACCTATGTGTAAAATACTCACCTCACTTTAATAACACTCACATGGGGAAATAAAATATTGACTCGTGCCTTTGATTCCTCCATTACTCATTTTCACCTATGTGAAAATAAAAGCCCCAACAATTACTTTCATTTTATTCCACCTTAATTTTTACTCACTTGCACCTATACATTTATTAGCAAATTTCCATAATAAAAGTTTCATCTAGAAACTTTAAAATATTTATATTTTGGGCCCACCTTTTATTTACCATTTGTGCCCCATTTTAATCCTTGAGCTCTCACTCACCTTTGTTTTTACTTTATCTCACTTTACTTTAAAATATTCCATCATGTTTTTAATTTTCACTTCTTCCTTATTTGTTTTTCACCTCCCATGCTCCACATAATATATTAAAATAATTTGTCTTCAAAATAAATGGAGGTCTCGTTCTAATATTTTCATTCAATACTTTATGTTTTCCTGGGCCCCACCTCGTTTTCTTGGCACATTCTCGCCCACCCCACAAGAAATAATGATCTTGCACTTTAATTCCGCGAGATAGTGGGGAAAAAAAAATAATTTAATAATTCTTTGGGTATATTAAAGTATACCCGTGTATTTATTTGTTGCCCGAGACCCACCACATACAATGCACTCTTGCCAACCCCGCACAAAATAAAGAGCGAGCATCTTAGATCCATGAGATTGCAAGGAATGGTGAGGATCTAGTTGGGTTTCCATCTCCACCGTTGATTTCAGTTTGGCTCTCCATTTGCCCTAATTTTCTCCTTGCCATGTTTCAGCATGCTTTGCAATCCTCCATTGGCATTTGCTGAAAGTTTCTAAAGCATTTTTAATAATCAAATTTTTACGCCTACTACTAGTGTAGCATTCCATCTATCAGCCTCTTGCATTTTGGAATGATGGCTCCATTTATTGGAAGCATGAGCCATCTCCACTTATTTGAATTACACCCCTAATCATTTTTAAGATACACAACCATATGCCACAAACTTGAACATTATTAACCTGTGCAAAATATTTGCTTCTTCAATATCACGTGGCTGCTCAATCAACCCAACAAACTTAAATAGTGTTGTGACTTCATCCCATGATGGTTCAAACCTCCTCCCATTGCATTTTATTGGAAGTTTCTAATGTTTTCTCAACATTCATTTTGTGTAAATCAGAACTATCACTGGTTGGGAATTTTCATTTTTACAGAGAAGCGACCATGAGGATGCTGTGAACTTTGAAGCTTTTCAAAATTTGTTTTGAGAGCATCCACCCAATGGGATGAAAGAATTAAAAATTCATTTTCCTTCCATTCAAATGTTGAAAAGATTTATTCGTTAAAATAATTTTGAAATGTTTTAAATATAAACATTTAAATCATTAGAACTAGGCAAAACTTTAATTCCGTGTGCAAGCCAAATGAAGAAATTTCACTGCGAACAAACCGGAGCACCTGAAGCCATGAAATTTTGCGTCGAGGCATAATAAATTATTTAGAGAAAACCCATTTCCTCTAATTTTTCCCAACCATTAAAATTTAGGTACCTCCTTTGTAAGCTGGCTCCCGAGACGTGTTAGCCTCGACAAAAATACATTAAAATATTGGATCATATGACCTACGATCTTGATGAAAATGAAAATATAGAGGGTTTAGACCAAACTAAGAAATGGGTTGTCATTATAATTGCAAAATTTGAAAATTTCCGAAACACCATTTTTGGCCTTGTCGCGATCAGAAAATGATTAAAAATCCTATCAAAACTTATCTCGAGACCCTAAAACTATGGAAACATGCACAATTTTTATCCAAGAATGGATTGAAAAAGATGGCTTGGAAAAAGAGATCCTGAGGTGAAAGATATTAAAATCCAAAGTTGCTTACTCAGACTTTTTTGCAATTGCACCTGTTCAGAGTCAATTAAAACTCACCCGATTGCCAATTTCAAAAAATAGCAAATGAACTTATGGGAAGATGTCATTGGAAAAAAAAGTACATTTAGGTACTCTGAGCATGAGTGCAAAAGAGAATTTCTTGAACCATCACTAATCAAAAGATATTAACGCTCAAAGTTGGCCTCTCATAAAGGTTTCTAAAAATATAGGTGCAAAACAAGAGAAATTGCATTTGGTTTTGACCTGCTAAAAATAGCAAATCAACTCCCGGCGCTCAGAAAAATGACATACGAGATCATTTAGGTATGAATAATATAGAACAACATTTAGTCTCTCATGACAGTCAACTGGTTGCAAAATGCAAGCTTAAATGGGATGCAACTTTGGAAAACTGAACATTTGCAAACAATAGAAATGTGTCAAAACCCTGACAAAACTCATCATGGGAAGCTGAAAATTGACATTCCTACTAACATATGTCAATTGAATATGTCTACAAATGGGTTTTGCATGAAAATCAACATGCTTCAAATTTAGACCCTCCAAAGTTGGTCACATAGATTGATTCATCAGGTGCACTTCTAAAAGTGCAGAGGCAAAATTTTGAAATGGGCACTTCAAATTTACAAAATTTAAGAGTGCCATCAATCACAAAGGGACCTTACAAAACAAATTTTGTAGACTCTAAACTTATCACATTGTTGTAATAGGGTGATAGTTGAGTTCCCACATTAACTACAGTTCAAAGAAATAACAAAAGATAAGGGTTTCAGAAATCCTAAGATTAGTATTACTCCTAAGATCAATAATACTAATGATGAAATACTTGGAACAAACCAATCCCTTAAAACTACTTTTAGCTTAACCCAGGCTATATATGCAATCTCATAGAAATAGTACAATATTCTAAGGAATTAAAGATTTTCAAATTATGCATGTTCATCCAAGCCAACCCTAGTTTTGTAATTGACATGGAAAAATGCCCACAATTGAACTAAGCACACAAATATCAGCTACAAGTTGACCTTGCACAACAATCCCACAATCAAGAAGCTGCCCAAAGTATGAACCAAAGATTGCTACAACACTCCAAACATTAAATCACAAGCACCATTAAATTATTTACTCTAAATCTAAAATGCATTCAGATATTTCCAAGCAATTTCAAAGATAGAATAAGAACCATGCAAGAAAAATCAATCCAAAGAAGCCACCAATAATAGCACGATGTCTTCACTTGTATTGAATCACCAATAATAGCAACAATTTTGATATTCTATGTTACAACATTTTCTTGAAAATAAAACTAACTCCTCATTCTAACCTCTAACCAACTGTCTAACCCTTTAAAAAAAATTTCTAACCTCTATTTTCCAACCCTTTTCGAAGAGACAAAATGCCATATATATAGAGATTCTTCCCATGTGAGGCCAAGCTAGGGTTACAAAGAAGGTCAGCCACCAACCCAATCGGCCCTGGGGAGGTCATAATAAATCACCACCCTACATTGAATGCATGAGGTGCCCCTTCAGATCAGCCTGAGATTTCTACAAATCTCAATTTAGATTGAACAAACCCCGCAAGTCCTTTCCGCCATTAATGTCTCACCAGCGCAAAGTGGAGGAAAGGTAACACGAGTGTCATCTGAGTTTGAATATAAGCCACTGATCAACAACCGAGATGGGCATCACGAATGACCTCGATCGAGTCAAACCAATTCGAATATGCCATGTCACATCCAACTTAGATGAATGGCCATCAAGTGCGTCAACCTAACCGTGTACGAGTAAGTTTCACCTGCCCGCAGCCACAAAATGTACCTAGCTGCATCCCACAGATCCCACAATATCTTCAAAGTACGCCCATTCCTTCTTTCGGTCCTGACAACAACACCCTGCCCGATCCAATCTGCATTCAAAAGGGCTATAGTTAATATTCATCATAGCATCAAAAATCTAGGTTAATCAATCACAAACAACACATTCAGTCATCAAAGAGATCAAAGCAGCCATCATAAATCATTAAAATATCATTAAAGCAACCTCTATCAAAGTTTGAGATTTTAACCCCTTCACAGAATTTAGGTCAGAAAGGAATTTCAGGGAATTCCTAGCTAGGTAGATTTTAGCGATGATAGCCTAGCCAACACGCAAAGCTTCTCAATTAGCACCCAATACTCAAGAAATCACCTTCAAATGTTCCAAATCAACCATACAATGCACAATCATTAACAATTAAACCACGAATCCTTTTAGTTTTGACAAATAATAGATTTTCAAAAAAATCCGATGGGGACAAAAATTGCCGAAACCAACAATACTTAGCACATCACGAGAAAATGAAGGAGGAATAGATTTCAGGATTTTCCCAAGGCAACGGATTCTTACAAAGTCAACACGATTCTCACGCTGTTGACTGACAATTCTGACCTCCTAACTCTTGCAAAGTAATCAAAACCGCACTACCGTGAGCCGCCCATCCAACCACCGAGGTAAGGCAATAAACCTCGCTACCAAAAGCCAAGTGCGAAGCCCTCACGGTATGGTGGTAAACCAAACAACCACAACCTGGCTTAGAGAGTCTTGCGGTACTGAGTTATCACCGCACTACTACGCCAGATGAACACCCCCTGCGCTACCTCATCATCGAACATAGACCCCCGTGGTATGGCGGTGCCACCATGCCAGGGATGAAAGCCCCCCACAGTATGGCGGTGAACTGCACAACTGCAGTCCAAGTGCAAAGCCCTCATGGTATGGTGGTAAACCAAACAACCACAACCTAGCTCAGAGAGTCTTGCGGTACTGAGTTATCATCGCGCTATTGCGCCAGATGAACACCCCCTGCGCTACCTCGTCATCGAACACAGACCCCCGTGGTATGGCGGTACTACCATGCCAGGGATGAAAGCCCCCCATGGTATGGCGGTGAACTACACAACTACAGTCCAAGTGTGAAGCCCAAAGATGCAACCCAGGGACTCAATGAGGTGAAGGAAACTTAGAAAAAACTGGGGGAGACAAAATTCCACGAAGCATTAAAATCTTTGAAGACAGTGTAGAACTAACCCCGTCGGGTTTTCTAGGTAGCCGAGGAAATCCGCCTGAGGAATAAAATCTCGAACATAGGGAAAAATATGAGATTAACCTCAAAGACTCAAAATTCTCAAAGTATTAGCTCAATGGGGGCCCTTTACAAGAAAGATATGCATCAAGGAACATTGCAAAGTAACACAAATCCCAAGACCAAAGGACCAAAGCACCAAAAACCAAAATCTTAAGAGGTTCAAAGACAAGCTCAAAAGGCAAGGCCATAGAAAAGAGCCAAAAGACCAGACAAAAGAGGCTCCCTACTTTCAGTGGGGCATGCGTGCAAAACTACACAACAAATGGTGACTCCACTAGGGAAATGCTCTAGAGCATTTCAATGACAAACTAGAATCAACCTAGAATCTTTGGTTTTAGTCCACACATCAGGTTACATATGGACAAGGCTTCAAAAATCACAAACAAGCAAACCTTTCCTATACCAGGGTTGAAGTGTGTGTATATGCATCCATTTTCCTTTTTCTCAATTGCAATAGGGACCAAACTTAGTCTGATAGGGTTACATAAGGATTCTAACTCCAAAAGCAACCTGGATAGAGCCTCACTACCAGTCAAACATCCATAGCCCTGGTGAGGTTATAACTGTGTCCCTCCCTAGCATAGCTCTACTACCAGCTAGGCGTCCATAGCTCCGGTAGAGATACTAGGACACCCCTGACAAGGTGAACATTTCTTTTGATTTTCAACATTTTCTATTTTTTTCTTCTTTTTATATTCCCTTTGAGATCTTTTAAACTTTCTCTTTCACCTTGCAAGCAATGAAGCCCATACTTAGGGATGAGAAACATAGTGGCACTGGAGCATAATATAACATTTTTCACCCAGTTAGACCTCATAAGGACCATATGCAACCTTGAAAACTTTAAGATTTGTGTGTAAGTATGAGACTCAAATACATTCCTGAATTTAACTTAATCAAGTGACTCCAATTCCAAGTATATGCAACATTAGATGAAGGAATTCCACCAAATGACTTTGAAAAGATGACTAGAGTTTGTAAAAGAACTCCTAGAACAGCCCTAGGCAAGTAGCCAATCATGCAGATGCAACAAGCCCAAAAGAAAGCAAGAAAACCCAAAGCAGGAGCAAAGAAAAAAGTAAAACCAACCAAAGTAGACCTATTCCAACCAAAAGCAGAAATGAGCAAAGAAAATAAAAGAAAACCTAATCTAACCAAAGCCAAAAAAAACATAAAGGAAACCTAATCTACCTATGTACAAGGAAAGAGTTGTAAACAACTCAGGACTGGAAATAATGCTTTAAATACTATCCATTAATAGGCAGTGGGATATCCTCTCCAGTGAGGGTTTTCAAACAAAAAGCATTATCTCCCAGAATCTATGCAATCTGATAAGGGTCGAGCCAAAGTCTGTCAAATTTTCGATGCTCCCCTTTTCGGTCATGGGCTTTGTCCCAATAGAGAACCAAGTCAGAGATTCTAAAGGCTTTCACCTTGGCTCTACTATCAAACCATCTTGTCACTACACCTTGATGTTTAAAAAAGTTTTCTAGGGCTTCATATCTTCTCTTCAAGGTGTAACAATTCAGCCATGCAGGCTTCATGTTTATCCTCTCCATCATAATACTCATTGATGAATTCTAGGGTAGGTATCTTCAGCTAGGTGGGAAATACAAGTTCCAAACCATACACTAAATGATAAGGAGAGGTTCCTACAAATGTTTTCTGTCTGGTATGATCTGCCCAAAGAGAAAATCTAAGTTGGTTGTGCCAATCCTTGGGGTTTTTGTCTAGTAGCTTATAGATGGCTGTCAACAAATTCTTATTAGAAGACTCAGCCAAACCATTTCCCCGTGGTTAGTAATTACATGTAAATTTTATGACAATTTCATGATCAAAGGCCAGTTAGAAAATTTTAATGATGCAAATGCAAGACCATTATCACAATCTAAAGCCAATGGACATCCAAAGCGATTAATGATACCCGACTCTATGAAATTGATTACCACTTCAGAAGTGCATTTTTTGCATGCAAGAGCCTCAGTCCACTTGGTAAAGTAATCAATTATAGTAAGAATATACCTGTGGCCTGCAGAGGAAGGTGGATTGATTGGACCTATAAAGTCCATTCCCCACTATGTAAATGGTTTTACCTCTATGACTGGCTGAAGTGGAAGGGCTGCACGTTTCTCCCTACTTGCCACAGTCTCACATACATGACATGTTCTCACATGGTTATGTGTGTCTTTGAACAAGGTAGGCCAATAATAGCCTACCCTCAAGATCTGATTTGCAGTGGAAGGTGTTGAACCATGGCTTGTTCCATATTTGTCATGAAACTCGATCATTACCCTCCTAGCATCTTCCTTTCCTAGGCATCTCAAATAAACCCCCTCATGATTTTTCTTATATAAGACAACTCCCTTCATCATAAAACTACCACTCTTCAAACACAGAGCTCTCCTTTGTATTGCATTAAGGTGTTCAGGACATTGTTGGTTCAATAGATAGTAGATAATTTCATCATACCAGTCTCTTGGAGACACTTCTTAGAGGTGATATTGCTGAGCTGTGAGGTCAGGACCCATCTCATCCATTGTCTTTGTCAGTCCCTACCCTCTCACCAATTTCATGGGCTGAATTTCAATATCATATTCTTGCAACATAGTTACCCACTTGGCTCTGCATTCTCCAAACTCATTTTGCATCAACAACAACTTGACTGTCAGATCAAGCACTATGGAAAAGACCTTATTTCTCAAGATATAGTGTTTGAATTTATTCACAACCCAAATTAGGGCATAGGCTTGCTTTTCCACATTAGGATATCTCAATTTTGCATCCTTTAAAGGAGCACTCATAAAAGCTATGAGATGTTCATTTGCTTGATCAAACTTTTGAGTTAGCATTCCATAATAGGAGTGATCAGAAGCAAATGAGTATATGTAAAAAGGCTTGGCATAATCTGGACTTACCAACACTGGAGCCTCAACAATGGCCCTCTTGATCTTTGCTAATTCCTCCTTAGCCTCTGTGCTCCATTCAACTTTTTCTTCCTATTTTTGCATAACATTCAAGGACTTTACTATTTCTGCAAATCTAGTGATAAACTTTCTGATAAAGTTAATTTTCCCAAATAATGACTTCATTTCCTTTTTGCTTGCAGGAGGCTAAATTTTTAGTATAGCCTCTACCCATTCTAGATCAATGACAATACCCTGTTCTGAAACAACATTCCCTAACAACTTTCCCTCCGTGACTCCAAAGATGCATTTCTTTGGATTAAGTGAGATGCCAAACTCTCTGCACCTTTGGAATACTTTGCATCAATCTACAATATGATCACCTATCCTCTTAGAAAAGACTATCAAATCATCCATGTAGATAATTATGCACTTACCAATAATGTCCTTGAAAGCAATATCCATTGCTCTCTAGAATGTAGCTCCAACATTGATTAATCCAAAGGGCATTCTTCTGTAAGCAAAAGTTCCCCATTTTGTAGTAAAGACAATTTTGTGCCTATCCTCATATTGTACCATAACCTAATTGTATCAAGAGTACCCATCCAGAAAAGACATCATGTGAAACCCATTGACAATCTGAAGTACATCATCCAATGAAGGGACTGGATAATTGTCCTTTTCTAATACCCTGTTGAGATTCTTGAAATCAACACATAGTCTAATTTCTCCATTTTTATTTCTTACCAGAACCAAGTTTGCAACCCATGTTGAATGTCTTACTGGGAATATGATTCATACTGAAAGTAGCTTTTGCACCTCTTTCTGAATGATAGGTTCTAGTAGAGCATTAATTGGCTATTATCTTTGCCTGAATGGCTTAACATTTGACTTAAAGGGGATAGTATGTGTAATGATTGAAGTATCATATGTCTTTGAGTCATTATAACTCCATGCTATCACATAATGATAGGTGTGCAATGCTTCAATAATTCCTCTCCTTTCCTCTGGCATGCACACCTTACCAATAAAGATATTTTTTACACCATCTTGGGTCCCCATGTTGTATGTTTCACATTGGCTGCTAAGAGACTCCCTTTTGGCTTGCTGCTCCTGGTCTTTTATCTTATCCAGATCAAAAAATTTCTTCTAATTGCACCATGCCCCTTTGGATAGTATTAGTTTTCAGGTTAATGACTCCTTCCAAGTCCATTTCAGCCTCTTGAGGATCTACCTCATCAATCACCTGAGAAGCAAACACATGACAACTAGTGATGAAATCAAGAATATGTTTGTCATCCTCAAACACCTGGAAATTGGTGACATTGTCAGGCACTGAGGGTACTGGAGTGAGCTCCACAGTAAACTTCTTCAAACCTGAAAGTGAAAAGGGCTGCAATGTACTTGCTGCTTGTGCCAGAGAATCAATAGTTTGATTCTTATTTTGGGGAATCAACTGAATGTTGAAGGCATCAAATATTTCAATGAGACCCATACTCTATGCCTATAGTTGGTCATTCTTCTGTTAAAGCATGAGTATTATTTACTTACTTGTTTAACTACTAGCCCAAAATCTCCAAACACTTGCAAGATCCTGAATTTCTTTCCCAATGCCATTAATAAACCATGGACCAAAGCCTCATACTCGGCCACATTATTAGTGCATTGAAACTTGAGTCTATGAGCAGAAAAATAGGTTTTACCTTTAGGGTTGATTAGCTCAAATCCTACTCCAACACCCTTCTTTGATTTGGATCGATCAAATCTTAGTGTCCAACAACCATTATCTCCCGATTTCGTTGAAATACCCTTGTCCTCACTGCTGCCTGGAGGCTCTTCAAGAGGCCTTGGGCTCTTTCCTTTTAGATCACTTTGAATGCTCTGTATATCCAGATTGACAGATGAGGCTAGATTAATGCATCTTTGTATCTACTCCACTGCAGTTTGGAATAGGCAACATTCCAGCTCAGAGTGAGGATCATTGTGAACTTTGCACCAAATAGGAAGAAGAAATTCTTTGAAGTTCATATTTCTACCCAACTGAATCTGATCCTTCACACACTTCTTGATAAATTCTTGGAACAACAAGATGAGTTGTCTCTCTTCTTGATCATCAAGTTCCTCTGCTTGTTCAAGTAGTGCCTCAAAACCGATGGCTTATGATATGGATTCATCACAGGAGCTTTGCAACATAAAGACTTCTTCTGTATCTAAAACAAGGAAGCCATGAAATAATTCCCCATGCTGACTTGTAACACCAATATCTCATTCGAAGTATTCTGATACTCAGTGATCACATACTTCATTCTGGGTTCTCTCTCAATTTTGATTTGATTTGGGACTCCTTTCTAGGGGAGCCACATGTGAGAATGATTTGTGGATGTATATCCATTTAATGCCTTGGTAAAATCTCAACCCAAGATCGGTAAAATCTCGACCCAAGATCAGTCCATAAGTGTCAAGAATATCTGCCACTTGAATATTAAGTACTTGTTGCACTCTAGGATCCGAAGCAAATTGCATGGGGATCATGTTTAGTTCTCCCACTATATTTACCTCTGTCTTGTCCAATTGGGTGACCTTCTGAGAGGATGTAGGGGTAATACTGAGAGATCTATAGAGAAAAAAAGACATAACATTTGTAGATGCTCTTGAATCCAATAGACAATTGTGCAGATTTTTCCTAAAGATACAAACAAAAATCAGAAAGGGAGGGGTTTCCATTTTTCCCTGGAACAAACTCAACTAAGTGTCCACTTGTGCAACCTGATTCCTATCTTTTCCTTTCCCTCTATCTCCAAGTTGTGCTTGACTTGGACCTTTAGGTGCCTGTGAACTAGGAGGCCTTCCAACTACCTTGTTGACTGCTACTCCTTGTGGTGCTTGTCTTTAATTATAAGACTCGAGGACTACATTTTTGATTTTAGGAACCCTTAATAACTCAAAATAAGAAAGATTCACCTTTACTTTCCTAAGTTCTTCAGTCACATATTCGCTTCATTATCCCACATTCATGTCAGTGTAGGTCTCCTTAGAATGACCAGTTTGCTTATCTTTTGCTGCATCGACATTGCTTCCTTTTGACACATTAGGTTGTTCTCCTTTTGCAAAGTATTGTGTTGGCACCTGAGGGTAAGATGGATTATTACTAGGATGTGGGTCTGGTGGAGTGGTAGAATTGTTTTGAGGAATAGATGTGGTAAATGGGCCTCCGACTTGTGGATTCTTGTTAGGCTTGTTCCTCAAATCATACTTTCTTGTAGGTTGCTAAAACATCTGTACCTCTTAAACACTAACTTCCTCTTCATCTAAGGGACCGTTATCATTCTCAGTTCCCTCATTAAATAACTGAGAGATTTCATCTTCATTGAGCACTTGTTCTTCCTCCTCATTCTGGCTACTTGACTCCTCTTTTGGTTCATTCTCTTCATCCTTTGGGAAAGGAGCATGGTTCAATACCAAAATTGGGGGATCATAAGGATTTGAGGGTACCAATTCCTGACCAGTGGAGTTGTTATCAAATTCATACTAAAAGATAGAAGATGTAGTTTGAAATTCAGGACAATCAAGCTTAGAATGTTGACTTGTCTTATGAAGCCTACACCACCTTGACAAAAGTTGCATTAGCTAGATATACACCACTCAGAGGTTTTTCTTGATTGGAAGGTTGGTCTAGTGGAGTGGGGAATCCTCCATTATTAGGTCTAGTATTCCATGGCCTATTCTTCCTAGGTGTTGTGTCCTTTCAAACCCTTGTCCACCTTGTGGACCTCTATCAAAGTTCTGACCAAAACCTTGTCCTCTTTCAAAATTTTGATTTTTGTCAGAATGTTGCCCTCATGCAACATCTTACTTTTCCCTATTGTAATTTGATTGCATGCTCTTATAAGTAGCCTGGAGTTGGTGGTTCTGGTTCCTCAAGTAAGTTACCTCCATATTAAATTTTTTCACTTGCTTAGTTAGTTCATCTAACCTTTCCTTATCAAGACTACTATAGGGCACTGAATTTACATTGTTTGGAGGGTATCCTGACACTCCTCTAGGTCCCATAGACTGATTCAAAACTTCTGAGTTCTGTAAATATGTAGGGAAACTAGCTTGTGGCTATGGATGAAGGGGTTGATTGGCATTTTTACATTGAAATGCTCTGGAGCATTTCCCCAATGGATTTGTCATTTGTTGTGCAGTTTTGCACGCATGCCCCACTGAAAGTAGGGACCCTCTTTTGCTTGGTCTCTTGGCTCTTTTCTATGGCCTTGCCTTTTGAGCTTGTCTTTCAAAATCTTGAGATTTTTGGTTTCTGGTGCTTTGGTCCTTTGGTCCTAGGATTTGTGTTACTTTGCAATGTTCTTTGATGCCTATCTTGCTTGTAAAGGGCCCCCATTTAGCTAATACTTTGAGAATTTTGAGTTTTTGAGGTCAATCTTAGGTTTTTCCTTGTATTTGGGATTTTCTCGCTCAAGTGGATTTCCTTGGCTGCCTGGAAAACCCGACGGGGCTGGTTCTACACTATCTTTAGAGATTTTAATGCTTTGTTGAATTTTGTCTCCCCTAGATTTTTTTGAGTTTCCTTCACCTCATTGAGTCCCTAGGTTGCATATTTGGGCTTCTCACTTGGAATGCGGTTGTGTGGTTCATCGCCATATTACGGGGGGCTTTGTTCTTGGTGTGGTAGTGCGGTGGCCCCGCCATACTGCAGGGGTTTGCATTTAATGGTGCGGTAGTGCGGGGGCTGTTCATCTGGCGTGGTAGTGCAGTGGTACCTTAGTACCATGAGTGTCTCCAAGCCAGGTCAAGGTTGTGTGGTTTACCTCCATACTATGAGGGCTTCATGCTTGGCTTGCGGTAGTGTAGTTTACCGCCTTACCTTGATGGTTGGATGGGTGGCTCACGATAGTGCGGTTTTGATTACTTTGGAGGAGTTAGGAGGTCAGAATTGTTAGTCAATGACATGAGAATTGTGTTGACTTCGTAAGAATACATTGCCTTGGGAAAATCCTGAAATATGTTCCTCCTTCATTTTCCCATGATGTGCTAAGTATTGCTAGTTTCGATGATTTTCATCCCCGTTGGATTTTTTCCAAAAATCTTTTATTTGTCAAAACTTAAAGGATTTGTGGTTTAATTGTTAATGATTGTGCATTGCATGGTTGATTTGGAAGATTTAAAGGTGATTTATTGAGTATTGGGTGCTAATTGAGTAGCTTTGCGTGCTGGTTAGGCTTTCATCACTAAAATATGCCTAGCCAGGAATTCCTTGAAATTCCTTTCTGACCTGAATTCCACGAAGGGGTTAAAATCCCGAACTTTGATAGAGGTTACTTAAATGATATTTTAAGGATTTTTGATGGCTGCTTTGATCTCTTTGATGAATGAATGTGTTTTTTGTGATTGATTAACTTGGATTTTCAATGCTATAATGAATATTAATTATGGCCCTTTTGAATGTAGATTGGATCAAGCAGGGTGTTGTTGTCGGGGCCGAAGGAAGGAATGGGTGTACTTTGAAGATATTGCAGGATCCGTTGGATGCAGCCATGTACATTTTGTGGCTGCGAATAGGTGAAACTTACTCGTACATGGTTAGGTCGATGCACTTGATGGACGTTCATCTGAGTTGGACGTGACATGGCAGATTCAAACTGGTTTGACTCGATCAAGGTCCTTCGTGATGCCCAACTCGACTATCGATCAGTGGCTTATATTCAAACTCACATGACACACGCGTTACCTTTCATCTGCTTCATGCTGGTGAGACATTAATGGCAGAAAGGACCTTCAGGGTTTGTTCAATCTGAATTAGGATTTTTAGAGATCCCAGGCTGATTTGAAGGGGCGCCTCATGCATTCAATGTAGGGCAGTGATTTATTATGACCTGCCCAAGGCTGATTGGGTTGGTGGCTGAACTTCTTTGTAACCCTAGCTTGAGCTTGTGTGGGAAGAATCTCTATATATATGGTGTTTCGCCTCTTCAAAAAGGGTTGGAAAATAGAGGTTAGAATTTTTTTGTAAAGGGTTAGACATTTGGTTAGAAGTTAGAATTAGGAGTTAGTTTTATTTTCAAGCAAATGCTATAACACAAAACATCAGAATTGTTGCTATTATTGGTGATTCAATACAAGTGAAGACATTGTGTTATTATTGGTGGCTTCTTTGGATTGATTTGTCTTGCATGGTTCTTATTCTATCTTTCAAATTGCTTGGAAATATTTGAATGCATTTTATATTTAGAGTAAATAATTTAATGGTGCTTGTGATTTAATGCTTGGAGTGTTGTAGCAATCTGTAGTTCATACTTTGGGTAGCTACTTCATTGTGAGATTATTGTGCAAGGTCAATCTGTACCTGATATTTGGGTGCTTAGTTCAATTGTTGGCATTTGTCCATGTCAATTGCAAAACTAGGGTTGTCTTGGATGAACGTGCATAATCTAAAAATATTTAATTCCTTAGAAGATTGCATTGTTTCTGTGAGATTGTAGTTCACCCTTCATTTTCTTCATTTTCGCAAGAGCTCTCCGAAAAGGTATTATGATTGAAGATCTGACGGTCAGATCTTAAGTTAGGGCTTCCAGAGGTTGGTGCATAATTAGAATGTTGTTTTTGGCTCCAAACGGAGAAAGGGGCTATTTATGGGCTAATTTCTGATTTGTTTGGGTAGTTTTTGGGGAAAGAAGATCGCATATTGCGAAAAGGGGAATTTCTATAATTTTCTATAATTTGCATGTATTGCAGAACTCAAGGATTTGAGATCCTCTACATGTAATAATTTCATTATTTCAAATATAATAAGATTCTCTAGTTTTGTGCGTGGATTTTTGTGACTTGGGTTGGCACCCTCTTCACATCCAATATTTGAAAATTTTCATTTAAAATTTCAATACTTTCAAGTATCCAATTTCTCAAACTAGAAAGATAGTTTTCACTTGAAATACCTTTTTGTACCTTTCTTTGATCACAAGATGCAATTTCTTCCTCTCTAGTACTACAAAATCCATTCTTGTACACACACTTTCCAATATAGCCAACAATGTGAAGGAGGATGACCAATCTATGGATGAACATTGTTTCTCATAGTCTTCTACATTAGAGAGTATTTTGCAAATATGGTCTAACTGGACCTCAACAATCTCCTTGGGAAGCCAAAAGATCTTGACTGCATCATCCCTTTTTCTTTGCACAATGATTATTTCAGCTTGAAGTTCACCAATTCTCAGCCTTTGCTTTCCTTCTTTATTTTCAAAAATATCAAACTTCTTTCCAATGTTGTTCAGTTCAGATTCTATTGCTTCAATTCTGCTTTGGAAATGATCAACTGCAGCAAGCCACAAGAGACAATACTTGTATATGTCTGAAATTTATTTTATGCACTTGTTTGTCTCTATGATTAGTTTAGATAACCTCTTCTTTACTTTAGAACATCTCTTTTCAACTAGAGCTTCCAAATTACGTCCTCTCGGACCTTTAAGCAACATTCTTTCTTCAACTATTTCAACTAGACTTTTAGGTAAGGAATCAGAAACAATAGATACATCAATACCTTTACGAAGTAGATATTCAACTAAAGCATCATCAATTTTAAGTCTATTAATAGGTGAGGCCGTACTCCACACATCACCAATTTTATTCACTTTTACTTTTATTAATATGGACCAGATGCCTTCTGGATTGGAAGATTCTGATCCAGCCAAAGATTCTTCTTCTTCTTTCTTCTCTTCAAGGATAACAATGACATTTTCAGAGAGAGCTTTTATTTTCTTTGATTTCAGAGGGAAATCACTAGTGACTACTTCCAATTCTTTTGCATTACTTATGTCTTGTCATTCCTCACAACATGTCCATGTGCCAACACCTAACACACTGTATTTTTGGGGGTTTAAATTATTTTTTGATAAAGCTCCCCCTAAGACCGAGCTAGGTCTAGTTCCTTGAGGATTCATCTGCACTGGATGAGGGTACATACACATCAGTAGTCTCTAATCCTTTTTTTCTTTTTCCATATTTTTCTCATTTCCTTCTTAACTTCTTCCTTCTAAGTATTTTCCACTGGTTTATTATCTTCCACCAGAGCAGACTTCTTTTCCTTTCTATTTTTGCACACCTTTGAGATATGTCCTAGTTTCTTGTAATAGTAATAGACTATATTTCTTTGACTTGTTTGATTTCCATTAGTCCCAGTTCTGCATTGATTCGCTTTATGTCCAAACATATTCTATGTATAGTAATAGCAATTAAATGATTGATTCATCCTTTTTCCATTGAACCTATTCATCATCATCTTTACCAAAGATATGCACTCAGTAGCTTTATGTCCTATCTTCTTGCATGTATAACATTGTATAGAGAAGGGATCATAAAACTGATTCAACCTACTCCTACTGCATTTGGTTGTCTGATAAGTGGTTTCCTTCCAGAGTATCTTTTCTGCTTCCCTTTGTCTTGAGTCTTCTGATTGGTCACTGTATTTGAGTTCTACATTTTTCTATCAGCTTCATTACCTAAGCCATTTTTGTCCTAAGAAGGTTTTTGTCCTACTATCAATTTATCAAGATTGGTGGAGCTTGTCTTGAAGTCTTCTTCACAGAGTTTTTCTTTCTCAAATTATGCTTTCAGATTCATCACTTTCTGTTCAAACCTACAACAAACATTATCTTTGCTTTATATTATAGTTTTCAAGCATTCTTCAACTTTCTTCTTTTCATCTATCTTCAATTTCAGTTTGGTATTCTCATCTTTTTCTTATTTCAATTCCTCACTTACTTATCTATATCTTTCCTTGAATTTCTATAACTGCTCTTTCAATTTTCAGACACATTCATTTTCTTCATCAATATTTTCCTTCAATTCTCTATTTTCAATTTCAGCCTTGTCAAGATCTTCAAGGGCAGTCTGAAGCTCTTCTTTATCCATTTGTTCAATGTATAGGATCTCCTCAAGCTGTCAAGATTTTTCACCAAGGAACCAGAGCTCTGATACCAATTGTTAAATAAACTGGATACTGAGAGGGGGGGTTGAATCAGTATCCACACAATCTCATTCAACAAATACTTAAAAAATTATTGTAGCACATAACAGATTAAAGCCATAGTCAAACATCAAGTTCCACAACACAAGAATACCATATTTTACGTGGAAAACCTAATGAGGGAAAAACCATGGTGATGATTAAGTCAAAGTATATAGAGCTATATCAATACCATTAATGAAGAGGCTCACTACCAGATATAAAAACTCACTACTTACAAGGACTTACTATCCAAAATAGAGGCTCACTGCCTACAAAAATAAGTAAACAAAAATGGCTAATCGCTAAAGTTGAGCTGAGGAGCTACACCACATGTGAAAATTTAGTTCCTTTGATGTTTAGAGTATTTGCTTGCATGACCTCATACTAATCTTCAACCACTGTTTGTACACTTCACTTATACACACACTTCTTCTCTTCACATTCACATTCACTACACACACATACTACATACCCTTCATTGCCTTCTCATCTTCTAACCATCTTGTATATATACCTAATATATTTGCATGCATTGATTAGGTCGACCTAATTGATGCAAATCATATTTTCAAGATGATAGCTTAGCAACTTCATATCAAGAGTAATTCACCCATGTCATGCAACATCATATCGACCAAGATTAACTTAATACCAAAATGCAATCTCAAAAACTGATGCTAATGAATCACCAAATCATACGAACATATAAGAATACATATATACACACTTCCAACCATTATAAGCCTTTTCCCAAAACCATAGATCATATTAATTATCGAAAGAAATATGCGAACCAAACTACCAAAGATACTAGATCAAATACTAGATAGGATAAGCGTGATCTGCACACCGGTACATGGTACCAGACCAACATGGTGACATCAATGACAATATATGACATACTTCCAACAATACCTTATACCGATGAACCATCGAGGGTACATTACTGTGATACATCTTAACTAAGAGGAAGCCTTGACCACCTTAGAAAAATTACACAATGGCATATTCGGTTCCCTGATGTAGGAGCATCCAGTAGTGTAAGGGCAATCCTACATCACCCAAAAATATATTTACTTTCATTTAGAGTTTTGTATATGTTTTTGCATTTTTGGATACCCTTTTCGTCGAAGAAGAATTCCCAACTTTTAGAACTGCTTTTCTGCTTTTTTTGCTTGGCTGCTATTTTTAGCAGGTATGATTTTGAAGGCGTGAGGAGACAAAAATTAAGGGAAGCTTCAAGATAGAATAATAAACGCTTTGGTGAAAGAATCAGGCGAAGATCATTCTCGGTTCAAAAGTTATTCAAGTTTCAGTTTCTGCTTTTTGCCCTACAAAATCTTCGGAGCTAATTTTGAGGGACTTAAAGGCTTTGGATGGGCCCGAAAATTGGTGGAAAACGAAAGTGGTTAGCCTCTAGGCCCCACTTTCTAGTAGTTCATTTTCGCAAGACCTTTCCGAAAAGGTATTATCATTGAAGATCTGACAGTTAGATCTTGAGTTAGGGCTTCCGGAAGTTTGTGCATAATTAGAATGTTGTTTTTGGCTCCAAATAGAAGAAATGGGGCTATTTATGGGGTAGTTTCTGATTTTTGTGTGTAGTTTTTGGGAAAGAAAGATCACATGTTGTGAATAGGGGAATTTCTGTAGTTTCTTTCTGTAATTTGCATGTATTGCAGAACTCGAGGATTTGAGATCCTCTGCATGTAAGATTCTCATTTTTGAAAATAATGAGGATCTCAGTTTTTTGTGTGATTTTCTGTGTCTCGGGTTGCACCCTCATCAAGTGGTATCAGAGCGGGTTTTCTTGAGCGTGTTGACAGATCCCCGATCGTGAGGCAGTTCGCACTAGGACTGTGGTTGTGGGTTCAAGATATTCAAGATGCCTCTAAGAGTGGCGCGTGGTAGGCGAGGTGGTGCCGAAAATGTTGGTGGAAGAGATCCATTAGCGGCCGAGGGTTTCAGAGCCCTCTAGAGACAAATTAATGCATTACAAAGAGAGTTAAGAAGAGGGGTAAACCCAAGAAGGGGAGAAGAAAGTGAGGATGAAGAAGAGGTAGAAGAATCAGATGTAGAAGAAGAAGAAGAAGCTATTGATCAAGATAAAATGCGACTGATAAGGGCCATTTCGAAGATCGAAAAAAGACCTAGAGTAGAAGTTCCCAGTTTTTCTGGTAGTCTGAACCCAGAAGAGTTGATTGATTGGATCAACGAGTTGGAAGAGTATTTCGAGTATGAAGAAGTAGAGGACCCAGATCGGGTTAAGTTTGCAAAAACGAAGTTGAAGGGTCACGCCAGTATCTGGTGGAAAGAGGTCCAACTAGAAAGAAATAAGAGAGAAAAGGGAAAGATAAACAAATGGAATCGCATGCTGGAGAAACTAAAGAAGCAGTTCATGCCAATGGACTATGAGTTAGATCTATTGAAGAAATTGCAAGGGTTGAAGCAAGGAAGTAGATCTGTGAAAGAATACATAGAAGATTTTCATAAGATAATCATCCGAATGGGACATGCAGAGGCCAACAAGGAGAAGGTAGCCCGTTATCTTAATGGGTTACGACCGAGCATTCAAGAGGAGCTAAGCTTGGTCAGAATGGCCACCATTAAGGATGCTTACCAATTTTAGTTGAGAGTTGAAGAGAAGCTGAACAAAAGATTTGACAGTAAGCAAAAAGGACGGGGAGGTCAAAGCGGAAGGGGTAGCAGAAGATCTTTTGGAAGCCGAAATGAGGATGAGAAGAAAAGTGAAGATGTGGGTACCAGTCAAAGCCAGAGGAATGATAACTTCTACCACCCATGTGATCAGAATGGCGGTGATCAAAGAGGTAGAGGACGAGGAAGATTTGGGCAAGGACTCAGAAGGGGTGGTTTCAAAGGAACTTGTTTCCGATGTGGTGAAGAAGGGCATCGAGCCTATGAATGTCCACAATACCAAGGAAGGACAAACAAAAGGCCAGAAGGTCGTGCAAGGGTTGCACATGTAGATGAGGAGGCTCAATCTGAGCATTCAGATGATGTTGAAAGGGGAGAAGCCCTAGTGGTTAGAAGAGCCCTGGTGACTGAAGAGAAGGAGCCAGAATAGAGGAAGAATCTGTTTCGCACAAGGTGCAAGTGTGAAGAAAAAAATTGTGATGTCATTATTGATGGTGGGAGCACTGATAATTTAGTGTCTTAAGAAATGGTTACAAAGTTGAAGCTGAAGAGGGAAAGGCATCCACATCCATATCGGATTGCCTGGTTGCAGAAAGACCACAAAGTTCTAGTCAATGAGTAGTGCTTGGTGAAGTTCAAGATTGGAAGCTATCATGATGAGGTACTTTGTGATATCATCCCTATGGATGCATGTCACGTGTTGGTGGGGAGGCCATGGCAGTTTTACAGGCAAGCTGTACATGATGGCCATGCAAACACTTATTCCCTGATGAAGGATGGAGTCCGCCATAAGTTGAAACCCCTAAAGAAGGCCGAAGAAATGGTATGCAATAGTGCTAGAATTTGTTATGTTGATGGAAGGAAATTTTTAGAAGGCATGAAACATGAGCGTGTGTGTTATGCATTGATTCCTAAAATGGATAAGGAGGGTAGTGAGAAGGTTCCAGTAGAAGTTTCTGGGTTATTGAATGAGTTTCAAGATATTGTTTCTGATAATGTACCTAATGGTTTACCACCAATGAGGAAGATCAGTCATCAGATTGACTTGATCCCAGGAGCCAGTTTGCCGAATAAGGCAGCTCATAGAATGACTCCTGCAGAAAATGAGGAGTTGAACAAACAAGTTGAGGAGTTGTTGAGAAAGGGTTTGATTCGAGAGAGTCTGAGTCCATGTGGAGTACCTGCAGTACTAGCACCAAAGAAGGATGGGGAGTGGAGGATGTGTACAGACTCTCGGGCCATAAACAAGATAACAATCAAGTATAGATTTCCCCTGCCAAGGATGGATGACCTGATGGACTATTTGAGTGGAGCTCAGTACTTCACAAAGATTGATCTAAAGAGTGGATATCACCAGATTCGGATTCGAGAGGGAGATGAATGGAAGACCACCTTCAAGACCAAAGAGGGCCTGTACGAGTGGTTAGTCATGCCTTTTGGGCTAACCAATGCACCGAGCACATTCATGCGGCTCATGAACGAGGTACTGAAAGAGTTCCTAGGAAGCTTTGTTATTGTGTATTTAGATGATATTTTGATATTCAGTAAGTCACTGGATGAGCATATAACGCATATTGGTAGAGTCTTTGAGAAGTTAAGAGAAGAGGAATTGCTGATTAATCTGAAGAAGTGTAGTTTTGTGAAGAAGGAGTTAGTGTACTTGGGGTTTGTTGTCTCGACAGAAGGTCTCAAGATGGACTCAGAGAAGGTGAAGGCTATTCTGGAATGGCCTACCCCAAGAACTGCTAGTGAGGTGAGATCTTTCCATAGTTTGACAAGTTTTTATAGAAAGTTTATTAGAAACTTCAGTAGTATTTGTGCACCCCTAATTGAAACAATGAGAGGGGATATAAAAGAGTTCAAGTGGAGCACTGGAGCAGCAAGGAGTTTTGATCTATTGAAGTAGAGGGTGACAGAACAACCTATTTTGGCTCTCCCAGATTTCAATAAGGTGTTTCAGGTGGATTGTGATGCTAGTGGTTGTGCCATTGGAGCAGTGTTAAGCCAGGAAGGTAAGCCCATTGCCTATTTTAGTGAAAAGTTAAATGATGCAAAGAGAAAGTACTTTATATATGATCAGAAATTTTATGCAATAGTTCAAGCATTAAAGAAATGGAGGCATTATTTGTTGCCGAAGGAATTTGTTATGTATACTGATCATCAAGCATTGCAGTACCTGAATAGTCAGGGAAAATTAAATCAGAGGCATATGAAATGGGTAGAATTTTTGCAGAGTTATACATTTGTTTTAAAACATAGGAGTGGGAAGTCAAATAGGGTTGCAGATGCCTTAAGTAGGAGGCATACATTGTTGATAAAAATGCAGATTGAGGTGGTTGCGTTTAGTGAACTCATGACATTGTATCCGAAAGATCCTGATTTTGCAAAGGCTTGGAAAGCTTGCAAGGAACCTGTTACAGTTGATAGGACAAAGTGGTTGGATTTCATAATTCAAGAAGGCATGTTGTTTAAGGGAAGTCAATTGTGTATTCCGAGGAGTTCCATGAGGGAGAACCTGATAAAAGAGAAACACAGTGGAGGAATGGCAAGACATTTTGGTCGAGATAAGACCATTTCCGTTATCATTGAGCATTATTATTGACCTCAGTTGTCACAAGATGTGAAGAAGTTTGTGCAAAGTTGCAGGGTATGTCAAATGGCTAAAGGAGTGAGTCAGAATATTGGGTTGTATCAGCCCTTACCTGTACCAGAGAGGCCATGGGAGGATGTAAGTATGGACTTTGTTCTTGGTTTTCCAAGGACACAAAGAAGGAATGATTCAGTATTTGTGGTAGTTGATAGGTTTTCGAAGATGGCACATTTCATCCCATGCCAGAAGACCCATGATGCAGTATACATTGCTAACTTGTTCTTCAGAGAGGTGGTGAGGTTACATGGTCTGCCAAAGAGTATAGTCTCAGATCGTGACACCAAATTTGTTGGATACTTTTGGAGAACCTTGTGGAAGAAGTTGAAGACAGAGTTGAAGTTTAGTTCTGCACACCATCCGCAGACTGATGGGAAGACTAAGGTTGTGAATAGAAGTCTGGGTAACCTACTGAGATGCTTGGTAGGAGATAAACCAAAGGGATGGGACTTGATCTTACCCCAGGCAGAATTTGCTTACAACAATTCTATCAATAGAAGCACTGGTAGATCACCATTCCAGATTGTGTATGGAAGTAGTCCTAGGACTGCTCCATTATTGAGAAAGATGGACCAAGAGAAGAAGACAAGTGCTGAAGCTGAAGACTTTGCAGAACACATCAAGAATATGCATGAGAAGGTAAAAGAACACATTAACAAGATGAATATGTAGTATAAGGCTAAGGCAGATCAAAAGAGGAGGTATAAGGAATTTCAGATTGGTGATGAAGTTATGGTCCACTTGAGGAAAGAAAGGTTTCTAGTAGGAACCTATAACAAATTGAAGATGAAGAAGTTCGGTCCCTATAAAATTTTGAAGAGGCATGATTCATGGAATGCATATGAGGTAGAGTTGCCGGATAGATTCAACATTTCCCCTATGTTGAACATTGCAGATTTGACAAAATATCATGAGAGTGGCACAGAGGAAGTACCAGCAATGGAACAGTGTGGTATTCCAGCACCTACTTTAGAAAAGGAGGAGATTGAAGAAATCTTGGATAGCCGTTTGGGAAGGAGTACCAGAAATAGGCAGTATGAAGAATATTTGGTGAAGTGGAGAGGAAGGCCTATGGAAGATTCATCCTGGTTGTCTAAGGCAGAGGTTGACCATTTGGGTTCTCCTCAACCATCTGAGAAATGACGGGGTGACTTTTTAAATTACCCTGGGTGTTTAATGTAGGAGCATCCAGTGGTGTAAGGGCAATCCTATATCACCCAAAAATATATTTACTTTCATTTAGAGTTTTGTATATGTTTTTGCATTTCTGGATACCCTTTTCATCGAAGAAGAATTCCCAACTTTCAGAACTGTTTTTCTACTTTTTTTGCTCGACTGCTATTTTTAGCAGGTATGATTTTGAAGGCGTGAGGAGACAAAAATTTAAGGGAAGCTTCAAGATAGAATAATAAACACTTTGGTGAAAGAATCAGATGAAGATCATTCCCGGTTCAAAAGTTATTCAAGTTTCAATTTCTGCTTTTTGCCCTACAAAATCTTCGGAGCTAATTTTGAGGGACTTAAAGGCTCCGAATGGGCCCGAAAATTGGCGAAAAACGAAAGTGGTTAGCCATTAGGCCCCACTTTTTGGCAGTTCATTTTCGTAAGACCTTTCCGAAAAGGTATTATCATTGAAGATCTGACGGTTAGATCTTGAGTTAGGGCTTCCGGAAGTTTGTGCATAATTAGAATGTTGTTTTTGGCTCCAAATAGAGGAAATGGGGCTATTTATGGGGTCATTTCTGATTTTTGTGTGTAGTTTTTGGGAAAGGAAGATCACATGCTGCGAATAGGGGAATTTCTGTAGTTTCTTTCTGTAATTTGCATGTATTGCAGAACTCGAAGATTTGAGATCCTCTACATGTAAGATTTTCATTTTTGAAAATAATAAGGATCTCAGTTTTCTGTGTGATTTTCTGTGTTTCGAGTTGCACCCTCATCATTCCCATTCTAGTGGTATGACTTTAGCTAAGAATTTGTTGAGGATAGGGTACTACTGGCCAACCATGGAAAGAGAAGCTCATCAATATGTGCAAAAGTGTGTCCAGTGTCAACAACATGGAGATCTTATCCATGCTCCAACTCAGGATTTACAACCCATGCTCACACCTTGGCCTTTCTCATAGTGGGGGTCTGACCTCATAGGAAAAATTACTCCAACCCCATCTAATGGCCACAAGTTTATCACAAAAGCCAATAAATACTTTACCAAGTGGGTTGAAGCCATTCTTATGACCTACATAATAGGAAAGAAAATTGCAAAATTCATCCTCAATTACCTTATCTACTATTATGGTCTTTCACAAACCCTTATCTTAGACAATGGGACACCCTTTAAGAATCAGGATGTGAAAAAGCTATGTCAATGATTCCACATCCAACATCAATTATCTACCCTATATTACCCCCAAGACAACGATCAAGCTAAGGCTACAAAAGGGACCATTCTAAATATCCTAAAGAAAATGGTCAATGAATTTGGTCATGACTAGCATCTACAGTTAAATTTTTCCATTTGGGCCTATCAAACCACTATCTATACACCTACAAGTGCAACCCCATTCTCCTTGGTCTATGTATTAGAAGCCATCTTTCCTATTGAGGTCAAGCTTCCATCGCTATGATTATCCTTATAGAATCTAATCACTAATGAAGAATACAAATTATCTTGGCTAAATGAGATAGAATTCCTAGACGAGTGTCATCTTGACACCCTTAATCACTTGCAAGTATATCAAAACTGACTAAAATGGAGCTATAACAAGAAGATCCAAGTTTTGGTCTTTCCAAGTAAGGGATCTTGTTCTAAAGTAGAATTAGAAAAATCTTCCAGATCAAGAAAATAAAGGAAAGTTTGAGCCTAATTGGTTAGGTCCATTTGTTGTCACAACAAGCTATGGATTAGGAGCATATCAATTGTCAACACCTGAAGGTGAACCCTTGTAGGAACCAACCAATAGTTTTCATCTTAAATTTTTTTATGCCTATGCTTGAAGGGTATAAATCTGAAAAATATAAAAAAATAAAAAAATGATCAAAAATCCAAAAAAAATCAAAAAAAGGATTGAAAACAGTAAAGAAAAAAATAATCCTCTAGTGAAAATCACTTTAGTGGCGCTCTAGACAAGTACCTTGGTGAAAACCTAGCAAACAAGTGCTTCACATTAATAAAGCATCTCCATCTATTCTTTGGCTCTTTATCCTATCATTCCTTGCATCACATCATTCATCCTATTTATTCCACCACCCATCCACATCCATATTATAGCTTTATATTGAGAAGTATCATATCCCCTTTAGTACTACTTAGCACATTCCTAAGGTCAGCTTGTTCTGCCTATATCAAGGTAGTCTATTTCATCGTGCTAGGGGAATTTTTTTCTGAATCGGATCGGGTTCTTGTATATCTTGAGGTTATTGGAAATATCATCAAAAATCCCAAAAACATTCATAAAAATTCATCAAAATCCAAAAACATCAAAATCATGTACAACTAAAATCCAAACACATTCGAAAAGTTGTAATGTCAAAATCCCAAAACATCGAAATCACATCAAAAACCCAAAAATAGAACCATGTCGAACTATGAGTCTTTGATCTTGAACATAGGCAAGGCCATCATTGATGTGCCCTCGAGACACCCTAGGTTATTCCTTTAGGAGTCCGTCATAATAAACTGACAATCCATCAACTGTTCATCTCTCATCATCAATAAGTCGAGTCTGTCAAACTATGTGGTCTCTGCATGTATAATGTAGGCAAGGCTAATCTTTGATCATCCCCCGAGGCCCCTAGTATAGTCTTTTAGGTTAGGTTCTTGGTCGAAACTCTCAAAAATCCCTAAACATTCAAATCTAAAAAAAACCGTAAACATTCAAATATCAAAAAATCCTTAAACATTTGCAAAATCTTGGAAAATCAAAAAACATTTGAAAAATTATAAAACGAAAAAACATTGGAAATCCTTAGAAAAACTAAACAACCTCAAATAATAAAAAACCAAAACATTCACATAAACTTTCAAAAAGACCAAAAATAGCCTAAAAACATTTTAAAATACCAAAACCATTGAAATATTCTAGAAAACCCAAAACCATCCATCCCACTTCTCTTTCACTCACAATAAACCTTCATCCATAATAAATCAAGTGTCATCTTCAACCTTTGGAAAAACAAGTAGAAAACAAGTATCATAGGTCATAAAGTGAAAATATAAAGGTCAAAATCTAAAGTCTAAATCATAGGTAAACGAGTCAGTGAAGTTTGTATCAATGAACTATCACACACTTCATCCTAATCAAAACACCTGATCAACATGTGCTACGATGAATCCTTCTTGCAATGGAAATCAACATAAGAAATTAACTTAGCTATATTCAACTAGCAAGAGATATAGGTAACACTGACTGTTTTTCTTTGATCTTTTCTTTTGATTTATCTTATTAACCCATTCTAAGGACCTCTTTGTGATGTCTATCAAAATGATTTAGAGATAAAGGAATGGGGCATCGATCATTATCTTTTGTTTTTTGTGCTTGTGGATACTCTTGTAAAATATTCTTGGTGCATACTTGCTTAGTTGTGTGTAGGGAGGTTGTTTGGAGTAGATTGTTGACTATTGTGTATGCTTTGGTCTGATATTTTCTAAACTACTAAAATACATTCCGACGAGATTTCTGTATGTCAAGGTGTCAACAAGAGCTATCCTATATGTTTACAGGGTCAAAGTCCATTACACTAGATACAATGTGGTCCTAATTATTAATACCATGATGCATCGTGTCTATGTGTTATATCAAAATAAGGAATGAAAAAAATCCCAATCCCAAGATATGAGTAAATCATCATCATCTGTCATCACCATCTCTAATAAAGTCTCAATAGATCAAGGACTTGTTGGACAATCTTCAAAATCAATGGTCAAATTCATCTTATTTATTCTATCTTCTTTCCATGCTAGCCTGGTATCATGATAGTCATCAAAAACCATCATCATGCATCCATCCTACATCCACAAATCATCAACATGCATACATATTGCATTATCACAACATATCATAATAAAATAAAGCATAATCCATTGTATCATCATTTAAGTTGTTTCAAGTAACATAGATTTGTTATTCTAAGAATCTTAATATTCCAGGTATACACATACAAATTGCATTATCATATCATAAGCATGAACATCAGAATTATACTTATATACATCCATATGCATACATCATTACGACATCATAAACTTGCATAGAAAAGTACACAAAAAGAAATGCATCCATTCATACATCCTGCATAATCATATCATATCACCGGCATATCATCACATCCATCCCATAACATATCATAAAAGGATTCTGAAAAATAGTATAACACATCCATTGCATCACATAACATCACATCATAGATCATCATCATATATCACATAAATAAAAGAAGTGCATCCATCACATTGCATCCATACATAGTCATAATGCATAAACATAACATCACATCATATTATTTGCATCCATACAATCATAAAGAATGAAATAAAGGCACATTACATCATGAGTCGATATCATCTTGTATATATATCAAAAAATGATTATCATGGTATAATATCTGAATCGATGTGCATGAATATAATCAAAATATACAATGTACATGAGGCTATAAAAATGATCCTATGAGTGTATGGGTATGTGCAGGATCATCATGGAAAAAACAGGCCCTTAAGTGGCAAAAAATTCAAAAAAATCAGAGTTAGGCAACTTGACATAAAAATTTGAATAAGTTATCTATATTATTTCAAAAATATGTAAGAATAGAATTTATAGAAAATTGAATGTAGTTTCTAAATTACTGGGTTTATTGACAAAAAAATAAAATCTATTTGGTGAAAATTTGAAATTTCCATACAGTAGTACTTAAATTTCAGGGAAAAATAAGAAGTAGGTGTCTGTTTGACCACCCTAACCACATTAAAATGATAATATTTTTTAATAATATTTTAGATATAAGTGGAGGACTCATGTCTCGATGTGATGCATATTTTTTGTAATTTTTTTCCAAGTAAATAATTAATTATAATTTTTAAAAAAAATATAAAGACTCGTATGTCTGACCACCTTAACTTGGTCAAAACTTCATGAAATTCATTTTTTTCTTTTTTAATCTTATGTTATGCAAAGCATAGAATGTGATGGATGTTTTGGATTCAAAAAATATGATACTATTTGAAAGCTACATATGTTTTTCAATCAGCTTAAAAATCAGGACTTTAGTTGTAATTCAATAGAAAATGAATAATAATTATTTATTAAATTCAAAGTAAAGCATAATTTATATTGGTAGAAAGCTGAGAATATATTTTAAAAACCCTTTTGATTTCATCAATTTTGGGTAAAAAAAAATGTCGTCAGCCACATACCCATCATATTGCCACTTTTTGGCCCATCATGATCCTGCACATACTTGTATGCTTGTATAAATAATCAGGCTATATAGAAAGTTATCTGCAAAATCAAAGGAGGTCTATCCCTCACTGGCCCTATCACCATGTCCTGGCTAATTTGGCTGCCTAACTGAGGTAGATGCACTCATTTGCACCTAGCTTCGATCACTAGTACAGAAACAACAATAAAATATTGAAAAAACTACTAAAAACTATTTATAAATAACTAAACATGGTCACGTGACCAGTAGTAGTTTATTGCAAGTCATATATAATGTGACCGAAGTGATGACTAAACCATTTTTATTCGTTTGATTGATCGATTTGGTCGTTAATCTAGTTTTTTGGTTGATCGATTTGGTTGTTGATTTAGTAATCTGATTGATTGATTTGGTTGTTGATTTAGTCATTTGATTGATTGATTTGGTCATTGATTTAGTCATTTGATTGATCAATTTGGTGGTGTGTTTAGTCGTTAGTTTAGTCATTGATTGTTGTTAACTGGTCACTTATTTATTCATTTTTATTCAGTTATTTTTGTCCATTGGTAGTGTATTTATTCATTAATTTTAATCATCATTTTGATCAATTTGGTAGTTTATTTAATTATTTTTGTTCACTAATTTCTGTCAACTAGTAGGTATATTGATACATTGTTTATTAATTACATAATCATTATATTTAGTCATATTTATTCACTAATTTCTATTAGTTGGTAGTATATTTAGTCAATTGGTAGTTTATTTAATTGTTTTTGTTCACCGGTTTCTACCTATAAGTGTTGGAAATTAGATAATGTTTTAATTGAGGTTTAAACATATAAAAATATAAAAATATAATCAATCATTCATTTACACATAATGAAACGACTATTAAGAAGGAAAAATACTAAAATTTTATTGAGAAAACATGTTCTTACAACAGATACAAGACTTAAATATGTCTTCGGTTTGAAAAATGTACTATTGCAAAGTGTGTTTCTCAATGCTGTGATTGAGAAAATTGAGTTACAAAACTTTTTTTTCTTATGCAAGATATTAAATTTTTTATGACAATTCTATATTACAACTTATTTGCAACTGTACATACATGTATGTTGCACTCTCTGCAACTTTTCCTCTTCTTTACACCTCTTTATTTGCTCTGTATTTACTTCTTTTTTTGCACCCCTGCTCTTTGCATCTACTGCTTACATAGAAACATATCCCCTCTTCTATATGCACTAGTTTGAATGAGCGAAACCCAAACAAAAAGAGAAAAAAATAATCAAGGGGTTTTACATTACAGGTGCAATAAGATAGAACATTATCTATTCTACTCATAGAATGTACACCCAAATCTGATTTTTTGGTTTTTGTTTGGGTTCAACTTATCCAAGCTCAATACATTCTTTGTCTACAACTTCACTCTCCACACTCTACTACTTCTAACACTTCTTTTTCTCTTTTGTAGTTACGACTAACACTTTGCCATTTTTTTCAAATATTTTAGTGGCCACCATATGAAGGTCTCTTCTTTCTCTTTTAGACAGACAACTCCATCTTTTTTTTTTGGATAAGGAAGGGGTATGTTACTTGTGACCTAAAAAATAATCACATTTTCATCTCTTGTTCCTTTCAATTTGACTGCATGTACAATAGATAGTGAGTGAATCTGCCCAATGCCCACAACAGGACCATCAAACGGATCTAACACCTCAACTTTGTCTCCTTCTTGGAGTTTATCAATAAGTATCTACAAAAACAAAAAAATACATATTATATTGAGATATATAACATACATTATATTGTTTTTGAAAACTATATCTAATGTCTTATGTCTTGGAACAAATAAGTATTTTAATGTTCTTTTATAAAACACTCTATTAGAACTAATCTCTAAGCTTCCATATGAAAGTTATATGTTCTCCCTTATTTCCATAATCTATGTATACTATCTAATTACACTTCACTACTATTCTAGCCAACTTCTATCAAATAGGTAATGATTACCCTTATTTACAAAATAAAACAACTGGAATGCCTTGCCATGTAACCCTAGAGGATGCCACAATAACAACGAAAGCGTAAAATTTTTTTTTTTGAAAGTGCAATTAACAATAAGTAAATTGAACTACACTTAACACATACATCCTCTAACGTACACAAAAATTCTTACATTTGAAACCCATAACAAAAAAAGTAAACTAATCAATAGCATATAAATTATACTCATGAAATAAAGAGCATAGATTCAATAACATTAATCTCATTCCATAAGAATCCAAAGTACATAATAAAACCATTCATAGATTGTAATCATTCAATATAACAGTTACAAGACTCATTTCCAAAATGAGGTAGATCATACAACAATATTACAATTACAATGATACAAGGATTCTCCTCAAATACAAATGAGGAGTAGTACATATACAATAACATCCAATTGATCCAATAGAACATAAGAGATGGTACAAAGAAATCGGAACAAGCAAGCTCTCCAATATGGAGGATCCCGCCATCATGAACATGAAGTGGAAACCCAATGGTGTAAGGTGCACGTTCCAGATGACCAAGTGGTACCCGAAGGCCCACCCTCCATGCTAGGAGATAGTAAAATGGATTCCTAGGCATATTCAACAACATCAAGACATAGGCAACCACAAAACTAAACCATACAAGTATAATACATAACATGAAGGTTACATTGCTTCTAGAATAAAATAATCAAGTAAATCAACTGAACAATACAAATCATTATCATAGGAGGAGTGTCATCACAAAGTAGCATGGGTTACCTTGGCAAATCTTCCTAGGCCTTGACCCCCATCTTGGGTTACCCTGGTAGCCTCTCACAATCCCCAGCCCCACATGCAAATTGATGCGGAATCAAATATCTTTCAAAGGGACAAGATAATGATCTTTCCATTCCAGGCCTTCTCATCTCATTTCAAGTCTAAACGAGCCCTTAAGCCAATGAGCGAGGTACAATTAACAAGTTATATGATTTAAAGCTACCCTTTCCCCTAATACTTTTATTTAATTTCCACTGAATTATCTAGCTCTCGCATGAGTTAGCTTGGCACCACTTTGTGTGCCAGCCCCCATTGAGAGCCACTCCCTACTGAAAACACAAGGATCTAATCCCAAAACCAAGGGTAAACAAAGTGCACAAAAAATAGATATTAAATCCCAACCATAATGCAAAAGGTAACACATCCCGTTTGTAGTAACCGGGTGTTTAAACTAAATCACAACTAGGTGCACTACCCAGGGAAAACAAAGGGCTAAACAAAACATCACAACAACCCCCACACAATATTACAACATCTGGAAGTCATACACATTCACAACTAACAAATCTCCCCAGCTTACGCAAACAAAAGACATCATAATTAAATAAGCAATTCAAGCAAGTAATTAAACACTATCATTATGATTTCCTTAATCCAATTTTCATTTCAAGAAAACACAATAATACATTTCTCAAATAAACTAGCTTAATACAATTTCATTTATAGTCAATAAATAAATTAAATCTAATGATTTAATTCAATTTCCCAATTTACATATATATAAAAATATCAATTTCCCTTTTTAAATCATTTCATTTTAAAAACATCTAATACATGCATTTGCATGCACCTATTCTAAAAATACATTTAAACATATATATATTTGAATATATACATAATTATATATATACAAATATATATATTTTTTAAATATTAAAGTTAATTACAATTTCCAAACACATATTAAATATATAAATATATATACATACATATACACATACACATATATACACACACACTATATATATTAAAAATCCATTAATAAAAAATGAATTACACAAGTGTACGAAAGTCTATATTGACAAAGGTTTGATGAGCATCCATGGCTGTTAACACAACCTACCCCTTGTGGGGCACATAGCCTGTGAACGCAGCACTGGGCACTGCCTTCACAACCCACCTCCCCTATGGGTGGTGATGGGGGCAGCCCCAAGCTTCCCCCAGTATATTTAAAACTTATAATTATTTTCTCATAAAACCTACGATTTTCTATATTCGTCGTACGAACTTTCATTTTGGGTTTTCTTTCAAAAGAAATTTTGATAGGAATTTAATAAAATAAGAATATGCATATGTTTATACATATGTATATGTGTATATATCAATATATATATATATATATATATATATATATATATATATATATATATATATAAAAGATATAGATGAGCAATATTTTTTGTTTCAAAATTTCCAGATAGAGGTTTTAAATTTCCCAAGCCAAATAAAAATTAAATGAAAAAAGAAAACAATAATCTTCGACAGGAAGATCTTTTCCAATACAATCTAAGGTTTTCTACAAACTTTAACAGGAAGATTTAAATTAATTCCTATAGAGGTTTTCCAAATTTTCTATATAATCCTTCTGGGAAATCTATTGTTTTAAAACAATTCATCTTTTCAAAGAAATAAAATAATCTAATTTGAGTCTCTAAAGCTTTCACGACAATCTTTCCAATTTTTAAAACATATTGAAGCTTAAAAACAAATAAAATTTTCTTCACTGCACATGCAATCTTTTCCAAGACAATAACTAATTCTAATAGCCTTTTCCAATTTGAATTCAAATAAAAACAATAAAGAACCTATTTCAGATGCTTGAAGAATTAAAGTTTGAAGTAGAGCCTCGCCTTCAGATTCCAAAATTATCAAAGCCTCTTCCAAAATAATCCTCTTTTCTAGAAAGTTTAAAATAAAACCAAAGCCAATACCCTAAGAGCTTCTTCCAATTTTCAACAACCCCAAAATATAATTTTCCTTCTCATGAAATAACCTTTTTCCCTCTTTCAATTAATGCAATAATATCTCTCTGTGAATTATCTCCCAACACCATATTATTAATTTGTAACTCATGTCACAATCCCAAAATATCTTTCCAAATCAAATCCCAAGATATTTCCTCTTTGATATTTAATAAGATATTTGTGTATTTAATAATTTTAAATCAAATATTAATTTTAATTATCCATTCATTTAAATTCACAACTTTATTTAATTAATTTAAATAATTAATTAAATAATTTTTTTATAATCTAATAACTTTAATATCAAATTTAATCTAATTAATTTAATCACTATATAAAATAAATTTAATCGAAATAATTAAATTACTTTACATAATAAATTAAATCTAACTAATTAAATCAAATTTAAAGCTTCTAACAACATTAATCACGAATAAATAAATAATCAATTTAAAACATTATAAACATTAATTTTCCACAGAGCATACCTTGCAAAATAATTAAATGAAAAGGCAAACAGGGACAACATGACAACAAAGCATGACCAAAACAAGAACTAATGACACACTGTGACTAGGGTTGTGGTTTGACAAGGAAACCCTGTTACTACCTCCCAATCAACTATGCTGTTGGGCAATGGACACGCTCAAACCTGTGAATCCAGGTGGAGTCAATGTCCTATACCTGCAATCCTGCAATCAAAATATATGTTGTACATGTATATAGATCATGAACAATCACACCGTGAAGAGAAAATATTGGAATTGTAGGGCACTCACAAGTGAGTGATGCAATCCCGTTCCCTTCAACAATATAGTGTCACATCAAAATTGATGAAACTAAAACATCAAATAACTACAAAAGAAAATATATCAATATCAACTCACATAATCAACTATGCTAACCAGAGAGCATGTCATAATCAATAATCATCAATATAGTATACCATCAAATCTCAATATAAAAACCATCATCGCTATAATGTCAATGATCAAATAACAACATCATAGTATCATAGTCTATCAAAATAAAAGCATTGTCTGAAAACATAAGAAAATCGTAGGGGTCCTACAATAACCATTACTTACTTGCATGTGGTTTCATAGCACTCACCTCGATTTCAACATGACTATCACTATGGATATCATGTGCATGCTTGTCGATTTCATCATCATAATCTGCACTATCAATGTCATTGTCGACGTGAAGTTGTACAACTTTGTAGAGATTTCTATTGACATGGTCTTTTTATTTTTGTCTTGCTTTCATATAATTTCTCTGCATCATGTGGTTTAATCATCATGCAAAAATTAATAAAGTCAAGTAAAGAACGCAAAAGCTATAAATTTTTGTCCAAAATAACATTTTAAACATGAAGAATGACAAAAAATTGGGATAGATTAACCTACAACTTAAAGAATGCAAAAACTATAATTTTTTGTCCAAAAGAAGAATGAAAAAACATTGGGATAGATTAAATTACAACTTAAAGAATGAAAAAGCTATAATTTTTTGTTCAAAAGAATATTTTAAGCATGAAGAATGACAAAACATTGGGATAGATAACTAACAACTATTATATTGATTACCTCAACTTCAGGACAACTAAGACAACTGTGTTGTGCATTCTTGTCCACCTCATCACTACCAATATCAACAACTCTATTGACATCATGAAGGAATTTTTGTTTTCCTATTGCTTTGATAAAATTGCTCTGTAGGGTTTGTGCAAGATCATGGAGGTCCAAAAAGTGGCGATGTGAAAAAAGGCATTTTTAACTCCCCCAAAAACATGAAACTTCCCTTTTGAATTTTTGCAGGCTTGGGTGGAAAGTACTAGTGTCAAACCTAATACCAAACCAAAATTTTAGTTTCTTCGAGTCCGAGCCCTACCAATTTTTTCTATTTTATATATTATAATAATTTTTTAATATATATAACAATGTTTTTTAATATATTTATATACAACATATAGAAATTAAATTTAAAAACATTATAATAATGTTTGTTAATTTAATATTATATAATAATATTAAATATTATATTATATTATATATAATATATATAATATAATATAATATAATATAATTATATAATATAATATTATATGTATAATATATATTATATTATATTATATTATAATATATAATATATATTATATATTATATAATATAATTTCATATTATACATTTGAAAAAAATGCCACCAATAAATATATGGTTGGGTCCCGGACCTGACTATATATTAAAAAAAGTATAAAATATGAAATGGATATCCATTTCCTGTTTTATAAAATGAAAATGAAAAACCTGAGAGCTCATTTTTAGCTCATTGTGCATGGGTTTCTCTACTTCCCAACTTGGATATCTATTTACAATGAATCATTTTGCTCAAAATCAATCAAATTTCAAAGGTATGTTTGGATTTTTTATGTTTTTATTCAATTTATATTATTTTTGCATTGTTTTTTTTGAATTTTAGTCAAAAATAAGGTATTTGATAGGTTTTTTATTGCATTAAAATCATTGTTAGTTTTGAATTTTTTAATCAATTAACAAGCTTAAAATGGATCAACATGAAAACTATAACTCTACAAAAGATGAAAACCCTCCAAATCCTCCTTCACAACAATAGTTGTTTCCAAACGAAAAGGTGCCAACAATACATGAAACTATTTATAGAAATTTATATCAATTGAGAAATGTATGTCGAATCTATGACACTCAATGAGCTATCAGACATGAAAAACACTTTGGAAACAACCATTTCAAATGTTGAAACTTTGGCAACTCAATGCAATAGATTTGCATAGTGGCGAGAGGAACAAAGGCAATTTTATGCCGATGGGTTATCATATAATGAGGTGAGGCACTTGATATTAAAGCCAATTAGCCTAGTTATTCATCGATCATAGAACAAGACAACCCATTAATGTGTGGAAGTGAATTTTTTCAATTAAATGGTGCACCCATAGAGGAACATTAGATCATTTATGGAGATGTTGATGGATGGTTTTTGATAAACCACCAAACAACAATCTTGATCTCCCTCATTATTTTCTCTAAAAAATATATGCTGAGTTTGTCCTAGGGAAGCATGTCAATTACTTTGATATGCAATATTTCTAGGGTGTTGGTAAAGGGATTCCACAGGATAGATGTAGAGAATGTCGAGTCACCCCAGTTCATCCTACTTTTCCTATTGCTTCCCTGACTCCACTACCTTATCTTGAGATTACTTTAGATGTAGGCACTTTGATAATTTATGCCTTACATTCATTGAGTGATCATTTGGTCATGTAGAGCCATCATGTTGCGTAGCCATTTGATGGTGCATCTCATCATAATGTGCTACACCTGATACATCCTAGCATGATGGTGGTGCACCTACTACATCAGCTCCCATTGGTACATCGTCATTAGCTCCCACTGGTGCATCATCCTCTTTGGGACATATTTGTGTGCCTCATTATTGCATGACATGCAACAATCTATATTTGGATCCTCTCTGATAGTCCACTGAGGCTTCCATAGACACATCCGAATATGAGGTTCATGATATGTTGGATGTAGTTGTTGATAGAGCACAAAGTGGACCATTTGCAGGAGAGACTGGTAAGACTTAAAGTAATTTCATAGTATTTTTTTATGTAAATTCTTTCATATTTTATGAGACATATTTGTAATAATTTATGTTTATGTGCTGAAATATTTAATAGGTGTTGAAAAAGGAGAAGACATCGCAAGTGCAAGAGGATACATAGACAACCATTTCATTTTCCCTAGACAATCAGTATACGATATTATTTAAATTATTATTTTAGATGTTAATTTTTGAAATCTATTATGTTTAAATATATGTACTACATAGATTGATAGTCTAATGCGATCTTGTCTTTTTATGCAACAACCTGTTTCTTATACAACCTTGTTGGCTAGGTGTGACCCATTGGATGAAGTTGCACAACAGGTATATATTTTTTTATTCTTAACATTATGATTATATGTGCATGCGCATTTAAATTCTGTTACATTCTTGTCATTTTTTATATAGGAAACCGTCTTAGTTGCTTCATCCACTATTAGCCCATCTAGTGTCGTAGCATCACAACATGTGTGTTTATTTTATATTTTAGATATTTATGTTTAGATAGGAGTAGATATGTTTATTTGTTAACAATTATATGTTAATTTGTATCATTTTTATTTTACCTACTACTATAGTCCTCTATCCGACTCAACACTATGACTAGTGTGGGACCATTTCTTTATATGATGACTCCTGATCATCCTAAGGGACAATCATATGGAGACCATCTTGTAGAAAAAAGAGAAAGAATTGAGGTAGAAAAAAATGCATTATTGATATAATATAGTACATGTATAGTGATTTTGATGTTAAATTCATAATTATAAATGATAGTGTATAATTTTCTATTTACTAGTATATCTTGTCAACCATTCACATAATTAATCTAATTTATCGTTTGAATTGTTATTGTGTAGGAAGCTTCAGAGCAATTAACTTCTTCGAGGAAGATTGATTTTGATGGTCCAACATAGGACTAGGATATGATATAGATTGATATGTACTTAGGGTTTGATAGATCTTGAGATGGCATATATGCCACATTTTGTAAGACTTGTTCTAAGTAGGCATATGCCAAACTTGTATATGCACTTGAACGTAATTATTTTACATTTTGATATATAAGAATTGATATTCGATCTAATTTTTTCCTTGTGTGCATGTCTTTCTACTTTGAATTTTCAAAATGGAATGTATAGTTATCTTAGAATGGCTTAAAGTTATGATCAATAATGTATGTTATAGATTAACTAAATTGCATTTTAATAGAACTTATGAATTACAATTGGTAATCTATCTATGTTAGAGTTTATTCATATTAAGGTTCAAATACATTACATTCCATGAGACCACATTTCTTTGAGGAGTTTCAAACAATTCACTACCTTTTCTATTGTACCACATTTTTCATACATGTCTACCAATACATTTTTATCAAACACTCAATTTGAGAATACATGTGATTTCAAGCTCTGTTGAATGAATTTATATTTGAAATTATTTTGTTTTTTTGAACTCCTATAATGAAGTGGGCAGCTGATTTTTATTTCAAAAGAAGTTAAAATTAATGAAAAATGGTATGAGAAGCACTATATAATATTTGTTGAGAATAACTATTTGAAAATATATCTCAAAGAATTATGGTCTCCTAAACAAGGTACAAAAGATGAAAATAGTAGCTTACGAAAGTCTTATGGCATTGATTCTTTTAATTTATTAAAAAATTCAAACAAATGGATACAACTTGACGAAATATATGTCATGTTACAGTGTTCATTCAAAAGTAATATAATCATCTTGATAAAAATCAATGTCAAATGTTCATTCAAGCTTAATAACATGTAAAAGGTATAAAATAATATCGAATAATAATCACTATCTTTCAACCATAGGGGTTTGATGAAACCTTCAAACAAAGTCCTTACAAATAAACAAGATACATGTTCATTATATTGTTCATGTGAAATATATACAATAATCATGATCAACACTTAAGACATCACTCAACCATGATGCAACCATTAAAAAAACCAAATGAGTTTGATAGTAACATTAAACAAACTAAATACAACTCTATGAAATGCATGTTATTTGACCTTCAACATGCAATTTGTATTATCGTAATGCACGACAATGAATGTTGCTAACCATAATGCATCAATAAGAAAACTAGGCATACCATATGGGCTTGATGCACACTAGTCATAATGCAAACTTCACACAAAAGAAATAACACTGATATGATATTGTCATATATGTCAATCAATCTTGACCCACACCAAACTTGATATATCACAATTGTTGTCATATATGCCATTCAACCTAACAAAATTGAGATTTTGTATTTGGTAAGAATTTTTCTAGGAAAAAAAAGTGAGAGATGATGGTTAAAGTGGATTTTAACAAATGAAGTTTTTGTCCTAAGTGTTTAATTCTATCAAACAAAGGGATCTTGTTTTCCTAAGCATTGAAAATGAAGCAAAACAACTGAAGATTAAAATTAACCACTTATAGAAGGAATGGAAAGATAAGAAGAAGATTCTATCATCAATGAGAAGGAGGCTAGTCTACTCTAAAAATAGTTCCAATGTGTGTGGATGGGTATGTTTAGGCTAGGCATGGCCCTATTTTGAACCCAAACATGCCGAAACAGTTAGAGCTACATTGGACCGACGATATCCCTTAAGAGTCTAAAGTGCAAAAAGACAAAAATCTTTGACGAGCTATCACTCAAAAATCGTGATACTTAAAAAATATTCATTTGAGGCTATGAGATTGTGTTGTGACCCTCTTCAATAACCTCTCTTAGTTTTTTCTATCTTAGAGGTGATATTTTGTGGTGATGAGTTTTCTGTTGAGGAAAAAGTTGTCAGATGCAAGTAGTGTAAAGCTACAAAGTGGTGCAACTTTCATTTTACAGCTCGTATGAACAAATGGACCATTCCAACACATTCTGATGTGTATTTTTATGCTAATCATGGTCCTATTTTACACCCAAACACATCGAATCACTTTGAGCTACATTGGACCGACGATTTCCCTTAAGAGTCCAAAGTGCTAAAAGGAAGCAATATTTGATGGGCTATTACTCTAAAACTGTGATGCTTATAGAATCTTCATTTGAGGGTATGGGATCATGTTGGGACCCTCTTCAATAACCTCTTTCAAATTTTTCTATCTCTAAGGAATTTTTCCAAGGTGACGAGTTTTTAGTTGAGGAAAAAGTTGTCAGATGCAAGTATTGTAAAGTTGCAAAGTGGTGCAACTTTCATTCTGTAACTCATACGACCAAATAAACCTTTCCATCACATCTATATGGGTAAATTTATGCTAGGCATGGTCCTCTTTTACACCCAAACATGTTGAATCACTCTGAGCTACATTGGAACGACAATTTCCCTTAAGAGTCCAAAGTGCTAAAAGACAACAATCTTTGACAGGCTATGAATAAAAAACCATGGTGCTTATAGACTCTCTTTTTGAGGCTATAGGATCATGTTGGGACCCTCTTCAATAACCTCTCTCAGTTTTCTCTATCTAGGATGCATTTTCCTATGGTGACAAGTTTTCAGTTGAGGAAAAAGTTGTTAAATGCAAGTAATGTAAAGTTGCAAAGTGGTGCAACTTTCGTTCTGCAACTCAAACGACCAAACAGACTGTTCCAACATGTCTAGAGTGTATGTTTATGCTAGGAATTGTCCTGTTTTTCATCCAAACATGCTTAATCACTATGAGCTACATTGGATCGACGATTTCCCTTAAGAGTCCAAAGTGCTAAAAGGCATAAATCTTTGATGAGTTATTTCTCAAAAACCATGATGCTTATAGACTCTCCATCTAAGGCTATGTGATCATGTTGGTACCCTCTAAAATAATCTTAGAATTTTCTATCTCAGAGGAATTTTCCTATGGTGATAAATTTTCAATTGAGGAAAAGTTATCAAATGCAAGCAGTGGGTATGTGCAAGATCATGATGAACCAAAAAGTGGTGATATGTAAGTGATATGATGGCCCATGTGGCTGACGAATTTTTTGTTACCCAAAATTGATGAAACGAAAAGGGTTTTTAAAGGAGATTCTCAGCTTTCCACCAATATAAATTATTCTTTACTTTGAATTTAATAAATAATTATTATTTATTTTCTATTTGAATTACGACTAAAGTCCTGATTGATAGGTTGATTGAAAAACATCTATAGCTTTCAAATGGTATCACATATTTTGAATCCAAAACATGAATCAAATTCTATGCTTCACATAATATAGGATTAAAAAAGAAAAAAATGAATTTCATGAAGTTTTGACCAAGTTACGATGGTCAGATATATGAGTTTTTATATTTTTTTAAAAGTTGTAATAAAAAATTCATAATTAATTATTTAATTGGAAATAAATTACAAAAGAATATGCATCACATCGGGACATGATTCCTCTATTTATATCTATAATATTTTAAAAAAATATTATCATTTTATCATGGTAAGGGTGGTCAGACAGACGCCTACTTATTTTTTCCCTCAAATTTAAGTACTACTACATTGAAATTTCAAATTTTTATCAAATATATATATATTTTAAATAAACCTAGTAGTCTAGAAACTACATTCAATTTTCTACATATTATATTGTTACATATTTTTGAAATAATATAGATAACTTATTCAAATTTTTACATCAAAATTGCCTAAATCTACTTTTCTGAATTTTCATCGCCACTTAAGGGCCTATTTTTTCCATGATGATCTCGCACATACCCTAGTGTAAAGTTGTAAAGTGGTGCGACTTTCATTCTACAACTTTTACAACCAAAAAGACTATTCCAACACATCTAGATGGGTATGTTTACGTGAGGAATGGTCCTCTCTTGCACCCAAACATGCTTCACCACTTCAAGCTAAATTCGACCGCCAATTTCCCTTAAGAGTCCAAAGTGATAAAAGACAACAATCTTTGATGTGCTATTACTGGGAAACCATGATGCTTACAGACTCTCCGTTTGAAGCTACATGATCATGCTAGGACCTTCTACAACAATCTCTCCCAATTTTTGATATCTTGGAGGCATTTTCTTGTGGTGACAATTTTTCAATTAAGGAAAAAATTATCAAATGCAAGCAGTGTAAAGCTGCAAAGTGGTGCAACTTTCATTTTACAACTCATACGAACAAATGAATGGTTCCAAAATGTATGGATAGGTACGTTTATGCTAAGAATAGTCCTCTTTTTCACCCAAACACATTGAATCACTTTGAGCTACATTGGACCGACGATTTCCCTTAAGAGTCCAAAGTGCTAAAAGGAAGCAATCTTTGATGAGATATTACTCAGAAACTATCACCTTGAAATAATCTGTATAAGTCTACGAGATCACGTAGGGCACATCTACAATAACCTCTCTCAATTTTTGATATCTCTAAGGTGTTTTCCTCTGGTGTCAAGTTTTCAATTGATGGAAAAAGGGTCAGATGGATGCAGTGTAAAGGTGCAAAGGGGTTTAGGGTTTGATTTGCTCCTCATGAGTAAGTGAAATAGTGAATCATGTACTCAAATACACTTAAGTCATGAACTACACACATGAATAGAAAGTATATGCATGAAAACACATAGGTCATAAAGTATACATTGGAATACTCATAAGTGACAAAGTATACACATAAGTTGTAAAGTATACACTTGAATACAAGTAAAGAATACACAATACACATGATATTATCATTCAAGAATTGCTATCAAATATAGGATTTACAAAATTCCACGTAGACATACAAAAAAAAAACCTAATACATAATCATTTCCTAGTAGGCGAAGGAAATAGATCACATGTTTCCTTTGTGGTCGACACAATATTCCACAACAGTATCACATTGACATTCTAGAGTGACAAGCACCTGTACAAACCATCAAGGTAGCAGTTAAAATACATACAATAGAAAATATTCTTAGAATAACAAATCTCTATTATTCTAAACAACCTAAATGATGATGAAATGGTAATGCAAACTAGAAAAGACGCTTAGAATAATAAATCTATATTTTTCTAATTTGTCACATACCTTTACCAAAGGATTAGTGTTGGCTATTGTTGCAGTAGCTCCATGATTAATCATGCAAGAAACATAACAATATACTTTGAATGACAAATCTATATGGTCACAATAGAAAAGATGCTTAGACTAAGAAATCTATATTATTCTAAACAACCCAAATGATGATGAATTGGTAATTTAAGCTAGAAAAGATGCTTAGAATATCAAATCTATATTATTCTAATCTGTCACATACCTTTGCCAAAGGATCAAAGCTGGATATTGTTATAGAAGATCCATGATCAATCGTGCTAGGAACATCACAATATACTTTGAATGAAAAATCTATATGGTAACAATAGAAGAGATGCCTAGACTAAAAAATCTATATTATTCTAAACAACCTAAATGATCATGAATTGGTAATAAAAACTAGAAAAGATGCTTATAATAACAAATATGTATTATTCTAAACAACCTAAATAATGAACCTTAGTAGATAAATAATAACAAAATTTGATGAACAATGTCATACTTGTCCCATACAACAAATTATCTACTACTCAAGTGTGCCTAAAGGGTCATCTCTTACCTTTAGAGTTTCCAGTAATGCTTCATGATCAACACTACTAAATGTCCATAGTTCCTTTGATTTTTGTCTAGCATGATGTCTCAATAACTTAACATTTGTTGCTATAACAAGGTGCAAATACATTAGAATGGTTTTGTGTTTCTCATAGTCTTCAAATTTAGGTATGCCATTCTTTCTAATCATATATGTTCACAACCAAGTTCTAGAAATAACAAATAAACCTGTATGATCATACATTTTTAATCAACATCTAAATATACTTAGAATAAATAATCTATATTATACTAATCAACCTAAATGATGATGAAATGGTAATGCAAACCAGAAAATATTATTATAATAACAAATCTATATTATTCTAAACAACCTAAATGATGATGAAATGGTAATGCAACCAAGTTTGAAAAACAAAAACAAAACCTGTAGGATACATGAACCCATCATCATCTGTCATCGATTGTGTTAGCTTTTTCTTTCCCTATACACATTGTGCCAACCAATAGTTTGATCCCTCTTCATTCCCCTATGGTGCTACAACTACATAGACATGTCCTGGCTGTACAAGATCTAAAAGATGGTTGTAGTCAAGTGAACTTTCCATTTCATCTTCTAACGAGGATTGTGCTATAGATAAAGGGGTTAGGTATTGTGGAATCCATGTATCTACCCACTCACTTGAATCACACTGATCCCAATCACATTGAATATAATTCTAACAAAAATAATCCATCTCTCATGTCCATATGGTCCATGCACCCGCATCTGAGCTTTGAATTGAATGCATCTTTGAAGAATCTCTAATTTTTTGACATTCCATTTTGTCTCCCACTGTGCCCTCCTCAACCAACCAAAATGACCTACACACTTATGAATATGTTAGAACCAGAATTTTCACAAAAATTCTAAAGGTTTTATCAAATGAAATCCAAAATTTATCCCATCATTTTCATAAAAAACACTCTATTTTCCTCCATAAGGCCAAAAATTCCTTTTACCACCATATCGCTACCTAAATATCCACCCTTGTAACCCCTTACCTCATACCTCCTTACTGCAACTTTTTATAAGAGGGCTTGAGGTATTATGGTTAAAATAGTTAACACCTCTTACCACTATTCATGAAGCTATTTTCACCTTCTACCGCCATACCGTTACCACATTGGCCACTCTATATAGCCCTCACCTCATACCGCCTTACCGCAGCCCCTTGCAAAATAGTTTGCGGTGTCATGGTAATAGGAGCTAACATTATACCCTTATCATTGTACCTCGAGGGGTCAAAACATAGCCCACAGTAAGGTGGTATATTAAGGAGAAGTATTGGGATGATACCATGGTACCATAGGAAGATAAAGTGCAGCCCATAGTAGAGAAGTATAAAGATCACTATTGACAAAAGGAGACCACTATACCATGGAAGGTTAGAGCTTAGCCCACGGTAGAGCAATGAAGTAAATAACAGTAATAAAAAGAAACCGCTATACCATGGAGGGACATAACAAGACACACAGTAGAGTGGTAGAGTTGAGAGTGGAAATAAAGGAAAATACCACCGTGGTACCACAAGAAGAAGAAATGTAGCTTGCAGTAGAGAAGTAAGCTAATGGAAAGAAAGAAAAATACACTATGGTACCGTAGAAGAGAGAAAAGTGGCTTGAGGTAATGTGGTAAAGGAGTATAGTGAAGAAAGGGTAACAAGGCATACTGTGGTACCATGGCAATACAAAACCAGATACATGGTAGAGCGGTAAGCTAAGAAAGGAGAATCAAAGCAAACCATGGTACCACAGGGAGATGAAAAGTATTGTGCGGTAACATAGTAAGCAACCGTTGGAGCATTTAAAGCAGGCCTGTCACATCAATCGACTTCAGAATATGAAATTGAGCTTAGTGTAAAAGAAATGAATGAATGAAAGAATGAATGTGAAGTTTCTAGTGAAAGAAGAATATTAATAAATTAATTTTCATGAAGATGCAAAATTGAGAATAAAAGTTAAAATATTTAATTTTCCAAAAGGTAACTAATTAAATATTTTACCGAATAAAATCAAACAAAGAGCTACATCGAGAAAAGAGTTAGACTAGATGGATACGGTAAAGAGTTATAACCCTAAAGTAATGTATATATGTAAGATGAAATAAAATCATCAAAGGGAGAGAGAGGTAGTAGTAGGTTAGGAAGTTACCAGTAGTAGGATAGGGTAATCAGTTGTTGAAACAAAATGTTATGTTATGTATTGCAAAATCTTTTGGAATAATATAATGGACAAGAAGATTTAATCCGGTGACTCAAATATTGGTGTCAATTGTTTGTCAAGTTAAACAATTATTCGGCTGTCTCAAAGTTGGTGTTCCTTATTATTTGAATTTATTCCAAGCAGAATGCTAAAATTCATCAAAGAATTTTTTTGTTCTTATGTAATTTTCTTAATTGGTTTCTTCAAGTAGGAATTAAAATCCTTTTAAAAAGATTACAGTAATTTGGAAATTTCAATTGGATCAATAAGAAGAGTCTATAATTGAAGTTTGCCATACTGTCTCCAAACAATCCTATTAAGTTATTCAAAATTGAATATATCAAGTATATTTTTCATTTTGTCAGTATAGATTTGTTGTCACTGTGTGACCCGTTTTAATTGGTTCCTTCAAGGAAGGATTAAAATCCTCTTAGATAGATCATAGTAACCTAATAGGCTTTGATGGATCAATAAGAAGAGTTTTTTAGTCACATCCTTGCATGTTTATACCAGGTATAAAAAAGTACAAGTGCCAAAAAATTAGAATTGTAGCCAGTTAGTAAGTCATATATCATTCACATCTTGACTCCATTTACCCAACAAAAGCAGGCACTGGTCATACCCATTCCATTCAAGAGTTTCATTAAATCTTATCCATACATTCATATTTCAAATTTCAGTAGGAGTAGAAGTAGTTATTAAGCTTTCATCTATCCCTCACTATTTTCCATTGGGAATAGATTGCACAAGTAGGAATCATATAATTTAAATTTGAAATCATTCACATAGGTACACCCGCCTAGGTTTAGCAGAGCCTGAAGAGAAGAAGGTTCAAATTCATCATTTGGCCTTGTCCGTTAGCCAAAAATGTTTCAAGAGCTTGGCAACCTCTTGTGGTTCAAACCTACATTTTTGAGACCTAACAAAATCAAGTATCCCTCCTTATGTTAGTGCATAAGTACAATCAACAATAGAACATGCATCATTGAATTTTTCACCACCTATAATATTCATTTTTTCGTTAACCAAAGATCTTTTCACACATGCACCTACGCCATCATGCTCGCCTTTTCCATGCCCAACTTCGAGAAAACTCCAAATATGTGGTACACCTCTCTCTATATGCATCCTGATGATGCAGGAGCATCCAGTGGTGTAAGGGCAATCCTACATCACCCAAAAATATATTTACTTTCATTTAGATTTTTTTTGTAGATGTTTTTGCATTTCTGGATACCCTTTTCGTCGAAGAAGAATTCCCAACTTTCAGAACTGCTTTTCTGCTTTTTCAGCTCAACTGCTATTTTTAGCAGGTATGAATTTGAAGGCGTGAGGAGACAAAAATTTAAGGGAAGCTTCAGGACATAATAATAAACACTTTGGTGAAAGAATCAGATCAAGAGCATTTCCGGTTCAAAAGTTATTCAAGTTTCAATTTCTGCTTTTTGCCTTATGAAATCTTCGGAGCTAATTTTGAGGTACTTAGAGGCTCCGGATGGGCCTGAAAAATTGGCGGAATACGAAAGTGGTTAGCCTTTAGGCCCCACTTTCCGGCAAGAGATCTTCGCGAGAGCTTTCCGAAAAGGTATTATCATTGAAGATCTGACGGTTAGATCTTGAGTTAGGGCTTCCGAAAGTTGGTGCATAATTTGAATCCCGTTTTTGGCTCCAAACAAAGAAATGGGCTATTTATGGGCGAGTTACTGTTTCTTTTAGGCAGTTTTTGGGGAAAGAAGATCGCATGCTGCGAATAGGGGAATTTCTGTAGTTTCTTTCTGTAATTTGCATGTATTGCAAAACTGGAGGATTTGAGATCCTCTGCATGTAGGAATTTCATACTTTGAAAATAATAAGATTTGTTAGTTTTTCTGTGTGATTTTCTGTGTCTCGGGTTGCACCCTCATCAAGTGGTATCAGAGCGGGTTTTCTTGAGCGTGTGGACAGATCGCCGATCGTGAGGCAGTTCGCACCAGGACTGGTTGTGGGTTCAAGATATTCAAGATGCCTCCAAGAGTGGCGCGTGGTAGGCGAGGTGGTGCCAGAAATGCTGGTGGAAGAGATCCATTAGCGGCTGAGGGTTTCAGAGCCCTCCAGAGACAAATAAATGCATTACAAAGAGAGTTAAGAAGAGGGGTAAACCCGAGAAGGGGAGAAGAAAGTGAGGATGAAGAAGAGGTGGAAGATTCAGATGTAGAAGAGGAAGAAGAAGCTATTGATCAAGATCAAATGCGGCTGATAAGGGCCATTTCGAAGATCGGAAAAAGACCTAGAGTAGAAGTTCCCAATTTTTCCGGAAGTCTAGACCCGGAAGAGTTGATTGATTGGATCAATGAGTTGGAAGAGTATTTCGAGTATGAAGAAGTAGAGGACCCAGATCGGGTTAAGTTTGCAAAAACAAAGCTAAAGGGCCATGCCAGTATCTGGTGGAAAGAGGTCCAACTAGAAAGAAATAAGAGAGAAAAGGGAAAGATCACCAGATGGGATCGCATGGTGGAGAAACTGAAGAAGCAGTTCATGCCAATGGACTATGAGCTAGATCTATTGAAGAAATTGCAAGGGTTGAAGCAAGGAAGTAGATCTGTGAAAGAATACACAGAAGATTTTCACAAGATGATCATCAGAACGGGACATGCAGAGGCCAACAAGGAGAAGGTAGCCCATTATCTTAATGGGTTATGACCGAGCATTCGAGAGGAGTTAAGCCTGGTCAGAATGGCCACCATTGAGGATGCTTACCAATTTTCGCTGAGAGTTGAAGAGAAGCTAAACAAGAGATTTGATAGCAAGCAAAAAGGATGAGGAGGTCAAAGCGGAAGGGGTAGCGGAAGATCTTTTGGAAGCCGAAATGAGGATGAGAAGAAAAATGAAGATGTGGGTACCAGTCGAAGCCAGAGGAATGATAACTTCTACCGCCCACGTGATCAGAATGGTGGTGATCAAAGAGGTAGAGGACGAGGAAGATTTGGGCAAGGACCTGGAAGAGGTGGTTTCAGAGGAACTTGTTTCCGATGTGGTGAAGAAGGGCATCGAGCCTATGAATGTCCACAATACCAAGGAAGGACAGACAAAAGGCCAGAAGGTCGTGCAAGAGTTGCGCATGTAGATGAGGAGGCTCAATCTGAGCATTCAGATGATGCTGAAAGGGGAGAAGCCCTAGTGGTTAGAAGAGCCTTGGTGACTGAAGAGAAGGAGCCAGAACAGAGGAAGAATTTGTTTCACAAAAGGTGCAAGTGTGAAGACAAATGTTGTGATGTCATTATTGATGGTGGGGGCACTGATAATCTAGTGTCAGAAGAAATGGTTACAAAGTTGAAGCTGAAGAGGGAAAGACATCCACATCCATATCGGATTGCCTGGTTGCAGAAAAACCACAAAGTTCTAGTCAATGAGCAGTGCCTAGTGAAGTTCAAGATCGGAAGCTATCGTGATGAGGTACTCTGTGATATCATCCCCATAGATGCATGTCACATGTTGTTGGGAAGGCCGTGGCAGTTTGACAGGCGAGCTGTACATGATGGCCATGCAAACACTTATTCCCTGATGAAGGGTGGAGTCCGCCATAAGTTGAAACCCCTGAAGAAGGCCGAAGAAAAGGTATGCAGTAGTGCTAGAATTTGTTATGTCAATGGAAGGAAATTTTTAGAAGGCATAAAACATGAGCGTGTGTGTTATGCATTGATTCCTAAAATGGATAAGGAGGGTAGTGAGAAGGTTCCAGTAGAAGTTTCTGGGTTATTGAATGAGTTTCAGGATATTGTTTCTGATAATGTACCTGAGGGTTTACCACCAATGAGGAAGATCAATCATCAGATTGACTTGATCCCAGGAGCCAGTTTGCCGAATAAGGCAGCTCATAGAATGACTCCTGCAGAAAATGAGGAGTTAAACAGACAAGTTGAGGAGTTGTTGAGAAAGGGTTTGATTCGAGAGAGTTTGAGTCCATGTGCAGTACCTGCAGTACTAGCACCAAAGAAGGATGGGGAGTGGAGGATGTGTACAGACTCTCGGGCCATAAACAAGATAACAATCAAGTATAGATTTCCCCTGCCAAGGATGGATGACCTGATGGACTGTTTGAGTGGAGCTCAGTACTTCACAAAGATTGATCTGAAGAGTGGATATCACCAGATTCGGATTCGAGAGGGAGATGAATGGAAGACTGCCTTCAAGACCAAAGAGGGCCTGTACGAGTGGTTAGTCATGCCTTTTGGGCTAACCAATGCACCGAGCACATTCATGCGGCTCATGAACGAGGTACTGAAAGAGTTCCTAGGAAGCTTTGTTATTGTGTATTTAGATGATATTTTGATATTCAGTAAGTCACTGGATGAGCATATAATGCATATTGGTAGAGTCTTTGAGAAGTTAAGAGAAGAGAAATTGCTGATTAATCTGAAGAAGTGTAGTTTTGTGAAGAAGGAGTTAGTGTACTTGGGGTTTGTTGTCTCGACAGAAGGTCTCAAGATGGACCCAGAGAAGGTGAAGGCTATTCTGGAATGGCCTACCCCAAGGACTACTACTGAGGTGAGGTCTTTCCATGGTTTGGCAAGTTTTTACAGAAAGTTTATTAGAAACTTCAGTAGTATTTGTGCACCCCTAACTGAAACAATGAGAGGGGATAGAAAAGAGATCAAGTGGAGCACTGGAGCAGCAAAGAGTTTTGATCTATTGAAGCAGAAGGTGACAGAACAACCTGTTTTGGCTCTCCCGGATTTCAATAAGGTGTTTCAACTGGATTGTGATGCCAGTGGTTGTGCCATTGGAGCAGTGTTAAGCCAGAAAAGTAAGCCCATTGCCTATTTCAGTGAAAACTTAAATGATGCAAAGAGAAAGTACTCTGTATATGACCAAAAATTTTATGCAATAGTTCAAGCATTAAAGAAATGGAGGCATTATTTGTTGCCGAAGGAATTTGTTATGTATACTGATCATCAAGCATTGCAGTACCTGAGTAGTCAGGGAAAATTAAATCAGAGGCATATGAAATGGGTAGAATTTTTGCAGAGTTATACATTTGTTTTAAAGCATAGGAGTGGGAAGTCAAATAGGGTTGCAGATGCCTTAAGTAGGAGGCATACATTGTTGATAGAAATGCAGATTGAGGTGGTTGGGTTCAGTGAACTCAAGACATTGTACCCGAATGATCCTGATTTTGCAGAGGCTTGGAAAGCTTGCAAGGAACCTGTTACAGTTGACAGGACAAAGTGGTTGGATTTCCTAATTCAAGAAGGCATGTTGTTTAAGGGAAGTCAATTATGTATTCCGAGGAGTTCCATGAGGGAGAATCTGATAAAGGAGAAGCACAGTGGAGGAATGGCAGGACATTTTGGTCGGGATAAGACCATTTCCATTATCAGTGAGCATTATTATTGGCCTCAGTTATCACAAGATGTGAAGAAGTTTGTGCAGAGTTGTAGGGTATGTCAAATGGCTAAAGGAGTGAGTCAGAATACAGGGTTGTATCAGCCCTTACCTGTACCAGAGAGGTCGTGGGAGGATATAAGTATGGAATTTGTTCTTGGTTTGCCAAGGACACAGAGAGGGAATGATTCAGTATTTGTGGTGGTTGATAGGTTTTCGAAGATGGCACATTTCATCCCATGCCAGAAGACCCATGATGCAGTCCACATTGCTGACTTGTTCTTCAAAGAGGTGGTGAGGCTACATGGTTTGCCAAAGAGTATAGTCTCAGATCGTGACACAAAATTTGTTGGATACTTTTGGAGGACCTTGTGGAAGAAGTTGAAAACAGAGTTGAAGTTTAGTTCTACACACCATCCCCAAACTAATGGGAAGACTTAAGTTGTGAACAGGAGTTTGGGTAACCTACTGAGATGCTTGGTAGGAGATAAACCAAAGGGATGGGATTTGATCTTACCCCAGGCAGAATTCACTTACAACAATTCTGTCAATAGAAGCACTGGTAGATCACCGTTCCAGATTGTGTATTGAAGTAGTCCTAGGACTACTCCAGAATTGAGGAAGATGGACCAAGAGAAGAAGACAAGTGCTGAAGCTGAAGACTTTGCAGAACACATCAAGAATATGCATGAGAAGGTAAAAGAACACATTAACAAGATGAATATGCAGTATAAGGCTAAGGCAGATCAAAAGAGGAGGTATAAGGAGTTTCAGATTGGTGATGAAGTGATGGTCCACTTGAGGAAAGAAAGGTTTCCAGTAGGAACCTATAACAAATTGAAGATGAAGAAGTTCGGTCCCTGTAAAATTTTGAAGAGGCATGATTCAGGGAACGCATATGAGGTAGAGTTGCCAGATGGATTCAACATTTCCCCTGTGTTCAACATTGCAGATTTGATAGAATATCATGAGGGTGGCGCAGAGGAAGTACCAGCAATGGAACAGTGCGGTATTCCAGCACCTACTTCAGAAAAGGAGGAGATTGAAGAAATCTTGGATAGCCGTGTAGGAAGGAGTACAAGAAATAGGCAATATGAAGAATATCTGGTGAAGTGGAAAGGAAGGCCTATGGAAGATTCATCCTGGTTGTCCAAGGCAGAGGTTGACCATTTGGGTTTTCCTCAACCATCTAAGAAGTGACGGAGTCACTTTTCAAATTACCCTGGGTGTCTGATGCAGGAGCATCCAGTGGTGTAAGGGCAATCCTACATCACCCAAAAATATATTTACTTTCATTTAGATTTTTTTTTTAGATGTTTTTGCATTTCTGGATACCCTTTTCGTCGAAGAAGAATTCCCAACTTTCAGAACTGCTTTTCTGCTTTTTCTGCTCAACTGCTATTTTTAGCAGGTATGAATTTGAAGGCGTGAGGAGACAAAAATTTAAGGGAAGCTTCAGGACATAATAATAAACACTTTGGTGAAAGAATCAAATCAAGAGCATTTCCGGTTCAAAAGTTATTCAAGTTTCAATTTCTGCTTTTTGCCTTATGAAATCTTCGGAGCTAATTTTGAGGTACTTAGAGGCTCCGAATGGGCCTGAAAAATTGGCGAATACGAAAGTGGTTAGCCTTTAGGCCCCACTTTCCGGCAAGAGATCTTCGCGAGAGCTTTCCGAAAAGGTATTATCATTGAAGATCTGACAGTTAGATCTTGAGTTAGGGCTCCCGAAAGTTGGTGCATAATTTGAATCCCGTTTTTGGCTCCAAACAAAGAAATGGGCTATTTATGGGCGAGTTACTGTTTCTTTTAGGCAGTTTTTGGGGAAAGAAGATCGCATGCTGCGAATAGGGGAATTTCTGTAGTTTCTTTCTGTAATTTGCATGTATTGCAAAACTGAAGGATTTGAGATCCTCTGCATGTAGGAATTTCATACTTTGAAAATAATAAGATTTGTTAGTTTTTCTGTGTGATTTTCTGTGTCTCGGGTTGCACCCTCATCACCTGATCAACCAATAAAACATGCGAGCATTCTTAAATTTCCTTGTGTAGTTATCTGACCAAATCAAATGTTGACCCATTGCAATTCCTTTTTCCTACAAGCACTCAATTTTTTTTCAAAACAATATTTTACAAACTTAGATGAATGAGATCTATCATCACTCATATAAAAATGGTACTCCTTGATTATCTTCCTTTTCTCTTTTGTACTATTAGGGGCATGCCTATATGTTATGTGGAAAAAAAAGTAATTTTAATAGAATTATAATATTGGGATTGAAATTCATTTTGTGGTTGCAATGTGTAATTTTTAGAAAAATCAACTACAGATACAATAGTTTTAATGGGGAAAGAGTCCTTACACATCCTGATTTTCTGATCCAATCACTATGACCTGTGGCTATTCCTTGCATGCTTATAGAAAATATTTTTCTTAAAATAAGAAATAAAATCAGCAATACTTACCTCTCTTGCAACCAACTTGCATCTAGAACCCTCACCTCCACTCTTCAATGTGTATTTGACTGTCTCAAACCATTTTTTCTCAACAATCTTGTTACCAAAATCAAGATTGTTGTCCTCATGAAAGCATGTTACAAACATTGATAAACCACCACAATGGAAACACGTTTCACTTAAACAATCATTTCTATAAAATAAGCAACCATCACCTCTAATTCATAAAAATGAATCTAACAACTCCTTGGATGACTTGGGAAGTTGCATTGTGTAATGCCCTGCCAAGTAACCTTAAAAGGAAGTTGCAATTAACATCATAAGCGAACCAATTTTTTTTTATAAAGTGCATTTAACATACACATTCACTTACTAGTTAACAACAACCTCTAAGGCTACAAGGTTAGGATTACTTAAACCCACACATACATATTACATATAACCATAGCCTTATGAACTTTATGAAATAAACTTTATACATCATAATAATACCACATAACATAATAAAATAATCAACCAAGATACAATCTCATAAACATTATCTTAATCTAAAAGATACATCACTCATTCTCAGAATGAGGCAATAGTACATAAGATTACAATTACAAAATATCACCTCATAAACATAAAAGGGATAAAATAACTTATACAAGTTAAAAATATTACAATGCAAGTAATTAGAACAAGAACCACGAGCTATCCATCTGGATGTCTCGCCACCAAGTACTGAAGATCGATGGGGACCCAACGGTTCTGGTGCATGTTCCACCCAACCAATGTGGTACCCGAAGGCCCACCCCCCATGCTAGGAGATAGTAACAAAGTAACATGGACAAAGATTCTACTACCTCTAACCAAAAGCAGACTCAAATTGAATTATACTGTTATAACCAACCAAATGAATTAACAAGTACAACTCATTCACCATACAAGTACGAATCAAGTACAACTCATTCACCATACAAGTACAAATCAAATACAATGCATGTACAAATCTAGTACAATACAAGTACAAATCAAATACAATACAAGTACAACTCCAACATCACTGACATAGGTCACATTGCTTCCAGACATAAAGTAGATCAAGTATGTTCAAATAACCATACACATAAAATAATTAACAACAGTTGTCATAGATAGAGTGTCATCGCAAGGTTTGTCATGAGATCTCCTCTGGGCATTCTTCATAGGCTCCGACACAAGTAATCCTGGTGGCTTCAACCGAATCTCGACACTCATACTCACTCATGCGGAATCAACTACCTCTCACAAGAGCAAGATAGTTGATCTTGCCATTCCAGACCTTCTCACTCAGCCCAAGTCTAAACAAGCCCTTGTGTCTACGAGTGATGATTAAATTATCTTGATTAGTGTGAACTGCATCCTAATCATCTAAGTACATTAATTTAATTATCACTTGATTAACTCACTTTTGAAGGTTACCCGGTTTACCACTTTGGGCTCCGGCCTTTAACAAAAGCCACTCTTCTAATGGACAACACACACCCAAACAATCCACCAAGGGAAACACAAGTGCATACCAAATGGGCATCATAATCCACTCCAACACAAAGAGGATACAAATAATAGAAACTCACTCCAAACATTTTGGAGGCAACAATCACATAGTCCACTCCTTTCACAAGAGGTACAAAATATCTCACTCCAAACATCTTGGAGGCAACAAGATGAAACCACATAACAAGGTCACTCCATATAAGGAGACACGGATCCCATAATCCGCTCATAAACCAAGGAGGTGCAAACATTCCTGTTCGTGAAAATCAGGTAAAACTGAAAAGATGCCATGCACTACCCAAAGGAAAACAATTGGATGGCATAAAGATTCAACAACCCTTATCCTCTAAGTTCTTCTGGAAGACTTAAAATTTAGGACTAACACTAAATCCCAAAATCAACAATGCAACTTGAGGACATAGCAACCAAAGCATTCAAGTCATCAATCAAATCTAATATTTGGATTTTCTAAATCCATACTCATTCAATAGGTAGTGTTGACAAAGTCAAAGACATGATAAGTAGATCATCTAAAATAGTCATAACCCCTATTTCCCTTTTCATTATTGAAAGTCTAAAACAATTAAATTTACTTCCCTTTACTGAATACAAAGAATTAAATCTTTTAAGATAAGCATGAGGAAGATACTACTTTTGGATATACTAAATCCATATCTCTTTCAAAATCCAATCACAATGATTCAATTAATTTAAATAGAAATTAATAAATAACATAATTGATTGCCTCATCAATAAAACAACTTCTTAATTTACTTTTAAATCGACACAAATCCATGCAAGTAAACTCTTTCCATTTCCTAACCAAATCTTACATCTCATTCACTTTTCTATTTAAAACATTCAATCACTTTAATATAATAACATATTGTTTCTCTATCCATTTTTAAATATGCAATTTCATCAATGTATAAAAAATGTCTTTTGGCTTATCTATTTGACCACGTATTCATATTGTTTCTTATTAAATCTCATTAATTAAAACAAACATTTAAATATAAATATTTCTATAATTCTTCAATATATTTAAATATCTTTTTCCTTATCAATTTTGACCATACATTCAAAACTTATCATTTAAATTTTTCATGCAAAACTAAATTACACGCACTCAAATAAAACAAGGTAAATACTGATTGAAAATACTCATAGATATATATATATATATACATTTCAATATATTTTTTCTTCAATCATATTAGCAAAATAAATATTTTCTTTTAAATTAAGTAATTACTTCTATTAAAAAAATATCTTTCTCTATACATTTTCTACACATACTAATTATTTCTTTTAGAACACTAATAATACCCAATTTGCAAACAGCAGAATAAAATAATATAAAATATTATTTATTCTCTCAAATGGATATATACCTTCAATATATATATATACTAAATATAAATTAATATATTTAAATATATTTAATCATTAACATATCTTCTATCCTTTACAGAATATCAAATTGATTAATTCAAAATAAAATATCTTTTATCATCAATATTCCAAAATATAAATATATTTTTCCAATTAAATCAAATTAATAATTGGACCTTTTACATATGAATTTAAATTCCACAATTCAATTTTAAATTATGCATTCTTTAAATCAAATATTTAACTCCAATTAAACTTTAACATGCCATTTTAAAATAAACAATAATTTTCCATATGTTTATAATTTTAATTCCACTAATCTAATATACAAATTTTATTTAAAATAATATAAATAAATATAATACTTTAGTATTATAAATTATAATATAAAATATTATTAAATAATATTTTAATATTATAATAACAATACCTAAAATATTAATATTTATAAATATCAATTTATTATTATTTTATTTTCAGAACAGCCATGAGAAAATAATTTAATAGTAGTCTCATGTTTCAAATATAACTCAAAAAATACGATCTGGGTATTTGAGATTTTTGGGCAGGGATAAGACAATTTCAAAATACAAAAACCCTTTAAATTTCTTGAAAACCCAGTTTGTGAAAGTGAAGTTATAGGTGACACAATCAGACCATTTTACCATAAAAATGTAACTATACTGCAGATTTTAAAATCCATTTTTTTGATGATAAACAGAAAGTTTCATTTTCTAAAAACATTCTAAATGCATTGTTCAATCTCTATGTTTAATTTCAATAACAACAAAATCGATTTCCCCAAATAATTTAAATTCAACTAAGGTTTTCACAATTTTCACTCAAAAATTTTCACAAGCAAAGGTTGTAAATTTGTTTAATTCTTTTCCTCTAATATCAAATTTATTTTCTAAAACAGATTTAACAAATAAATCTTTAATCACTACTATTTAAAAAAAAAACAATCAAGAACAATAAAATACAAATAGGAAAACCTGGTACAAGAAGTTACAGGAAGAGATGAATTTCTGATGCAAGCCTCCTCCAAAGATTTCTTGAATTTTCTTCAATCTTCCAAAGAATCCAATCCAAAATCCAACAAATGCAAACAATCTTTCCTTCAATCAATTCTACAATCAAACTTTCTTCAAACCCTTGTGCAAATTTTCCAAAATTTCTTCCCTGCTGTAAAAATATATTTTTCTAAAAACTTTTTGCCCTAAAATTAAAACATGTATTCTTTATAAATCAAAAATACCTAATTCAACCCTAATTCACATTACATGCAAATTAGATATTTCAATTTCAATTTCAATTTTTTTTACAACCCTAATTCACATTGCATGCAAATTAGATATTTCAATTTCAATTTCAATTTCAATTTCAATTTCAATTTTTCATTTCAATTTCAATTTCACTTTTGGAAAACCCACTTTCAATTTAAAATGCAATTTCAAATAATAAATTAATTTTCAAAGTTGCAACTAATTTCTCAAATAAATATTTAATTACAATTTCCAATTTAATTCCCACACGTTGAAATCAAATTCTAAATTTAATTTTAATTGTTTTATTTCCTTTCATTCTCTCGTATCACGTTTAATTAATTAATTTAATTATTTAATAACTAAATTCAACCCCTTTGGATTAAATTTAACTAATTAAATAAATTAAATATAATTAATTAATTTAAATATAAACTTTTATCCACATTGCATTATTTAAATTAAATAACCATCAACATGATTTAAATGCAATTATTCTAAGTATCTATTTCCAATTCAAGAATGCTTCAGAATTAAATAACATCAAAGCAAGACAGACAATGACTCGACCCACACAACTGACGACACACTAAGGTTAGGGTGTAAACTTGACACATGTTACCTAGCTACTATCTCCCGTTCAACTTAACCGTTGGATCGACACGCTCAAACCTGTGAAACCAGGTGGAGTCGATGTCATGTACCTGCAATCCTGCAACCAAGTAAACAACATCATACAATATATCCAGCATATAATACACACCGTGAAGAAGGAATTACGGATTCACAGGGCGCTCGCAAGCGAGTGATACAAAATCGTCCTCTTCACCAATACACTCATTGAAACTGACACTTCCATCATAATTCCAATAATCTCATAATAATATCTCATGTTAACTCTACAACATCATTAATCCATAATGCATGCGAAACAAAATCAGATAACTACATCCCACGATAATAGTTGTCACTCAATAGTAGCCATCAAAACATCATAACAAAATGTATCCAGAAGCAAGGTAACTGCAACCAAACATAGCATAAAGCAACTTGAACAAGAAACATAACGGAGGGGTATTACACATTGCATGACACTCCTGCAACATTTTGTCACTATGCATAGTAGAATGAATATGGAATTAAAATTCATGATACATTGGAAAATCAACATGGTATTTACAACATGTATTACAAAAATTAATAGGTACACAATAAAATGGCTTGCAAGACTCAATATCTCTTTGTGAGATTTGCAAATTTGGATGTTCTTGAAAAAATTCCCTCCCTCTCTTCCTATCCCTCTCTCCCACTTTCCCTCTCTCCCACTCTCCCACTTCCCTCTCTCCCTCTCCCTCCCTCTCTCTCTCACTCTCCCTCTCTCCCTCTTAGGTCTTTTCCTCTCTCTCTCTCTCACATTCTCCCTCCCACTCTCCCTCTCTCTCTCTCTCCCTCTCCCTCTCTCTCTCTCCATCTCTTCGACTCTCCCACTCTCCCTCTTAGGTCTTTCCCTCTCTCCCTCTCTCCATCTCTCCCACTTTCCCTCTCTCCCTCTCTCTCACTCTCTCTCACTCTCCCTCTCCCCCTCTTCCACTCTCCCCATATCTCTTTCCCACTCTCCCTCTTAGGTATTTCCATCTCTCCCTCTCTCCCCTCTCTCCCTCTCCCTCTCTCCCACCCACTCTCTCCCACTCCCCCTCTTCCTCCATCTCCCTCTCTCCCTCTCAAGCCTTTCTCTCTCACTCTCTCCCTTTCAGGTCTTTCTCTCTCTCCCTCTCTTTAATATATAATGATTAAATATATATATTAAAGATCTGAGAGGGAGATGGATACTTCAGAGGGAGACTATGTATTAAATATATTACATATAATATATAATAAATATTATATAATATATAGTATATATGAAATATATTTTAGTATATCTATATATAATAAATTTATTATATAGAAAACAAATATTCGTTTCATTGAGGACTTTATAGCTTGAACCTTGCCTCATTTTCAAAGGTAGACTATGTATTAAATATAATATATAATATATATTATATATTAAATATTATATAATATGTAGTATATATGAAATATATTATAGTATATTTATATATAATAGATTTATTATATAGTAAACGAATATTTTTTCCATTGAGGACTTTATAAACCGAACCCTACCTCATTTTCATGATGCTACTAGTTGAGCAACGACCTCTGACGCATTCCATGTATGTGGTTTTTGCATTTTTTTCTTTTTTTTTTGCTAATTAGTGATTAATTTAGTTTTTTGCATTCTTTGTAGTTTTGTTGATTTTTCATTTCTATCCAAACCTACAAAAAAATTTAAACCCTATTTAGTGGAAAACAAAAAAACATCAAACAAAAAATTGAACCTTCACTACCGGAAAAAAATATAAAACTGAACATAGCATACTAAAAAAAAAAAATTGAACCTTCATTACCCCCTTTTTGAATTTATTTAAAATGTTTTACATTCTTGTCTATTTTTCCTTCTTCTTTATCACTTATTCTTGTGTTTCTTAAATTATTGCTTTGTTTCTTTTTCTTAAGTTAGTATTTCTTTTCTAAACAATTTATTTTTTAATTTTTTAATTCTTTTGACTCTCCTTAGCTCTCAAAATAGGAAGGACCCTTGTTTGAAGTGCTCTAAATTCCCAATACTTAGTGAATCTGGATCTATTTTTAGGACTAGCCAAACAAAACTTCTCTTAGCAGGCATAGGGAAATGGGTGAACTAATGGGTAATAATCAATGGGCTATGTAGGAGGATATCATATTGTATGATAGCCTCCTACATAGCCCATTGATTATTACCCATTAACTTATCCCATTTCCCTATGGATGTTGGGATAAGTTTTGTTTAACCATTACTATGTATACAGATTCACTAAGTATTGGCAATTTGGAGCTTAACACTTCCACCTTTATTGAATCAATTTGGAGCTTAACACTTCCACATTGCAACGAGGTAAAAATTAAATTTATTTTTAAATAATATTTCACAATACTTTAACAATTATTTATTTTTCATTTACATGCCTTAGACATAAATGAGCTTTACACATTTTTCATTTGTATTCAATGAAGTCATTTATATTGAATGGTTTAAGGGGATTTTTAAACATGTATCTTACATTTTGAAATTACAAATTTAATACAGGTTCACTTATATCTAAATCATGGATCCACGCCCTCCAACTCCATTCACTCTAGCTCCACCCACTCCACCTCGTAACTCCCCACCTCCACCACCTACATCCAATGGTGCTCACTTTTGAGAACAAATCGATGTGAATGTTAGAACCATTCAAGATCAAGTTCACACTATTCAGAATGAATAATGTGCTCACCCATTATTGAGGTGTTTTACATCAAATATGCAAAATTTTGTTGATGCAGTTAGGTCCATGGAATTTGAATTAGACAGGCATCAACAATGGCTAGAGGAAAGGGGACAATCCCATTCTAAAAGGGAAAACACAAAGAAATGAAGAGATGCAACAAATATCTGCAAAACTTTATTAAGACAATGATATTATTTTTATAAAGAATTTGACCTTGGATTTATATTTTATTTAAATAATTTTGTTGGATGGATATTGTAATGCTAAGGAAAACAAAAATGCAAGATTAAGCAACACTAATGTAATAAAATCAAATCTAAACCTACACTAACAACAAAGAATAATGGAAATTAAAACAATAAATAAAAGAACAATCTCACCAAAAGTCTTCATCCATTCCATGAATCACCTTCATGGCACTTGTTTGTTTTTTCGTTGTATGATAATTTCTCTCAGATTTCTCTTAAGTATGCAAATATGGCCTATTGATAATGATTTAGCAAAATATCAAATATTGTTAAACCTACTTCCAAAACGTATAAATATTTTGAGAGGAGGAATAATGACGAAGGTCAAACCAATTTATAGAAATTTGAATTTCAAATGTCTGGCTTAGATTCAAGGATAAATCGACGATCATGATTAAAGGATGACATGCAATAGAGATTAGTGTTAGTAATAACACGAGTGAAAAAGCATAACTGATGGAGATTAAATTAAATAATAATTTAATCTTTAGTTGAGACTATTCAAAACTTAGAAGAATAAGGATTGCATGTAAAAGATAAAGAGGAAACGACCTGTTTGAATGCACAAATGAATGAATGAATGAATTAAATTTATTTAATTAATAAAAATTTGTAGGCAGAAGAATGAAACTAGATAACTAATTGATTAAGATAGAAAGTCTATTCATTAAAAATAATCAGATATTAAATCAGGAGACAACTGATTGATTTAATTAAATATCGACTTAAGTGGTAAATGAATAATTAGATAACTAAGTGATTATCTAACTATAGAAGAATATGCTAGGAATAATTATTTTTATGAAGTAGATAGTTATTTAGTTCAACACTTGAAATTCAAAGATTAAATTAAAGAAATAAAGATTTATTTAATTGACTAGAGAAAAGGTTAAAGAATAATTAAATAATTTTAGCAAGGAAGATATATTTAATTACAAACGTAATTAAATAAATATCATTTGTTCAATTAATCAAGATTGAATAAAGGTAATAATGAATTAATTAAATAATTTAAGTTATTTAATTAATAGAGAATAGGTAACTGTTGATGGTGTTTTCTGCACAACAACAACTCAGACAAAATATGGTATTCTATCTCTCTTGATGTAATGCCCCGCCAAGTAACCCTAAAAGAAGTTGCAATTAACATCTTAAGCGAACCAATTTTTTTTTATAAAGTGCATTTAACATACACCTTCACTTACTAATTAACAACAACCTCTAAGACTACAAGGTTAGGATTATTTAAACCCACACATACATATTACATATAACCATATCATTATGAACTTTATGATATAAACATCATACATCATAAGAATACCACATAACATAATAAGATAATCAACCAAGATACAATCTCATAAACATTATCTTGATCCAATAGTTACATCACTCATTCTTAGAATGAGGCAATAGTACTCAAGGTTACAATTACAAAATTCCACCTCATAATCATAAGAGGGATAAAATAACTTATACAAGCTGGAATATTACAATGCAAGAAATTACAACAAGAACCGCGAGCTGTCCTTCTGGATGTCTCACCACCAAGTACTGAAGATTGATGGGGACCCAACGGTTTTGGTGCATGTTCCACCCAACCAATGTGGTACCCGAAGGCCCACCCCCCATGCTAGGAGATAGTAACAAAGTAACATGGACAAAGATCTACTACCTCTAACCAAAAGCAGACTCATACTGACTCATACTGTTATAACCAACCAAATGAATTAACAAGTACAACTCGTTCACCATACAAGTACGAATCAAGTACAACTCAAGTATAATACAAGTATAAATCAAATACACTACAAGTACAATACAAGTACAACTCCAACATCACTGACATAGGTCACATTGCTTCCAGACATAAAGTAGATCAAGTATGTTCAAATAACCATACACATAAAATAATTAACAACAGTTGTCATAGATAGAGTGTCATCGCAAGGTTTGTCATGAGATCTCCTCTAGGCATTCTTCATAGGCTCCGGCACAAATAATCCTAGTGGCCTCAACCGAATCCCGACACTCATACTCACTCATGCGGAATCAACTACCTCTCGCAAGAGCAAGATAGTTGATCTTGCCATTCCAGGCCTTCTCACTCATCCCAAGTCTAAACAAGCCCTTGTGTCTATGAGTGAGGATTAAATTATCTTGATTAATGTGAAAAGTTAGTCCTAATCTTCTAAGTACATTATTTAAATTATCACTTGATTAAATCACTCCTGAAGGTTATCCAGTTTACCTCTTTGGGCTCTGGCGTCTAACAGAAGCCACTCTTCTATTCGACAACACACATCAAAGCAATCCACCAAGGGAACTACAAGTGCATACCAACTAGGCATCATAATCCACTCCAACACAAAGAGGATACAAATAATAGAAACTCACTCCAACATCTTGGAGGAAACAACACATAGTCCACTCCTTTCATAGGAGGTACAAAAGATCCCACTCCAAATATCTTGGAGGCAATAACACATAGTCCACTCCTTTCACAGGAGGCAACAAGATAAAACCACATAACAAGATCACTCCATACAAGGAGACACGGATCCCATAATCCGCTCCTAAACCAAGGAGGTGCAAACATCCCCGTTCATGAAAACCGGGTAAAACTAAAAAGACGCCATGCACTACCCAAGGGAAAACAACTGGATGACATAAAGATTCAATAACCCTTATCCTCTAAGTTCTTCTGGAAGACTTATAATTTAGGACTGACACTAAAGCCCAAAATCAACAATGCAACTTGACGACATAGCAACAAAAGCATTCAAGTCATCAATCAAATCTAATATTTGGATTTCCTAAATCCATACTCATTCAATAGGTAGTGTTGACAAAGTCAAAGACATGATAAGTAAATCATCTAAAATAATTATAACCCCTATTTTCCTTTTCATTATTGAAAATCTAAAACAATTAAACTTACTTCCCTTTACTAAATACAAAGAATTAAATCCTTTAAGATAAGCATGAGGAAGATACTACTTTTGAATATACTAAATCCATATCTCTTTCATAATCCCATCACAATGATTCAATTAATCTAAATAAAAATTAATCAATAACATAATTGATTGCTTCATCAATAAAAACAACTTCTTAATTTACTTTTAAATCGACACAAATCCATGCAAGTAAACTCTTTCCATTTCCTAACCAAATTTTACATCTCATTCAATTTTCTATTTTAAATATTCAATCACTTTAATATAATAACATATTGTTTCTCTATCCATTTTCCATATACACTAATCAATCCATTTTTAAATCTCTATTCAATAATACATTGCATGCATCTCATCAAAATAAAATATGATAATGAATTTTACACTGAATATATATATATATGCTCCATATTATATAGACACCATTAATATTCCATTCACAATGACTAGATTACTCTATGGAACTAAATAACACATAATAACTATTTTCCTTTTTCAATATAGTTAGTTCTTAAATTTACTTCTAATGCAACCTAACCCTATTGCAACCAATCTTTTCCAATTTTCTAATCGGAGTCTATGACTCATCAACTATCCATTTAAAAATATGCAATTTCATCAATGTATAAAAATGTCTTTTGGCTTGTCTATTTGGCCACGCATTCATATTGTTTCTAATTAAATCTCATTAAATAAAACAAACATTTAAATATAAATATTTCTATAATTCTTCAATATATTTAAATATATTTCTCTATATATTTTCTACACATACTAATTATTTCTTTTAGAACACTAATAATACCCAATTTGCAAACAAAAGAATAAAATAATATAAAATATTATTTATTCTCTCAAATGGATAAATACCTTCAATATACATATACTAAATATAAATTAATATATTTAAATATATTTAATCCTTAACATATCTTCTATCCTTTACAAAATATCAAATTGATTAATTCAAAATAAAAATATCTTCATCATCAATATTCCAAAATATAAATATATTTTTCCAATTAAATCAAATTAATAATTGGACCTTTTACATATGGATTTAAATTTCACAATTCAATTTTAAATTATGCATTCTTTAAATCAAATATTTAACTCCTTCAATTAAACTTTAACATGCCATTTTAAAATAAACAATAATTTCCCCATATGTTTATAATTTTAATTCCACTAATCTAATATACAAATTTTATTTAAAATAATATAAATAAATATAATACTTTAGTATTATAAATTATAATATAAAATATTATTAAATAACATTTTAATATTATAATAACAATACATAAAATATTAATATTTATAAATATCAATTTATTATTATTTTATTTTCAGAACAGCCATGGGAAAATAATTTAACAGCAGTCTCATGTTTTAAGCATAACTCAAAAAATACGATCTGGGTATTTGAGATTTTTGGACAGGGTTAAGAAAATATCAAAATGCAAAAAAAATTTAAATTTCTTGAAAACCCAGTTTGTGAAAGTAAAGTTATAGGCGACGCAATCAGACCATTTTACCATGAAAATATAACTATACTGCAGATTTTAAAATCCGATTTTTAATAATAACAGAGGGTTTTATTTTCTAAAAACATTCTAAATGCCTTGTTCAATCTCTATGTTTGATTTCAATAATAATAAAATCAATTTTCTCCAAATAATTTAAATTCAATTAAGGTTTTCACAATTTTCACTCAAGAATTTTCACAAGCAAAGGCTGTAAATTTGTTTAATTCTTTTCTTCTAACATTAAATTTATTTTCTAAAATAGATTTAACAAACAAATCTTTAATCACTACTATTTTAAAAAAAACAATCAAGAACAATAAAATACAAAGAGGAAAACCTGGTACAAGAAGCTATAGGAAGAGATGAATTTTTGATGCAAGCCTCCTCCAAAGATTTCCTGAATTTTCTTCAACCCTCCAATGAATCCAATCCAAAATCCAACAAATGCAAACAATCTTTCCTTCAATCAATTCTACAATCAAACTTTCTTCAAACCCTTGTGCAAATTTTCGAAAATTTCTTTCCTACTGTAAAAATGAATTTTCCTAAAAACTTTCTTGCCCTAAAATTAAAACATGTATTCTTATAAATCAAAAATACCTAATTCAACCCTAATTCACATTACATGCAAATTAGATATTTCAATTTCAATATTTACAACCCTAATTCACATTACATGCAAATTAGATATTTCAATTTCAATATCAATTTCAATTTCAATTTTCAATTTCAATTTCAATTTCAATTTTCAATTTCAATTTTAATTTCAATTTCAATTTCACTTTTCAAAAACCCACTTTCAATTTAAAATGAAATTTCAAATAATAAATTAATTTCCAAAGTTGCAACCAATTTCCCAAATAAACATTTAATTACAATTTCTAATTTAATTCTCACACGTTGGAATTAAATTCCAAAATTAATTCTAATTCTTTTATTTCCTTGCATTCTCTTGCATCACGTTTAATTAATTAATTTAATTATTTAATAACTAAACTCAACCCCCTTGGATTAAATTTAATTAATTAAATAATTTAAATATAATTAATTAATTTAAATATAAACTTTTATCCACATTGCATTATTAAATTAAATAACCATCAACATGATTTAAATGCAATTATTCTAAATATCTATTTCCAAATCAATAATTCTTCAGAATTAAATAACATCAAAGCAAGACAGATAATGACTCGACAAACACAACTGACGACACACTAAGGCTAGGGCGTAGACTTGACACATGTTACCTAGCTACTATCTCCCATTCAACTTAACCGTTGGATCGACACGCTCAAACCTGTGAAACCAGGTGGAGTCGATGTCATGTACCTGCAATCCTGCAACCAAGTAAACAACATCATACAATATATCCAGCATATAATACACACCGTGAAGAAGAAATTACAGATTCGTAGGGCATTCGCAAGCGAGTGATGCGAAACCGTCATCTTCACCAATACACTCATTGAAACTGACACTTCCATCATAATCCAGTAATCTCATAATAACATCTCATGTTAACTCTACAACATCATTAATCTATAATGCATGTGAAACAATAATCAGATAACTACATCCCACAATAATATTTGTCACTCAATAGTAACGATCAAAACATCATAACAAAATGTATCTAGTATCAAAGTAATTGCAACCAAGCATAGCATAAAGCAATTTGAACAAGAAGAAAAATGGAGGGGTGTTACACTTGAAAGGTCAATCTCTATGAGAAAAGAGATAACTCCAAGGTCTCTCGGGTGTCAGGTCATGACAATGCAGTGATAAATGTGAAAAAGTTGGTAATCACAAAGGGACCTTACAAAAAAAATACTGGAAATTCTAAAATTATCAGATTTTGCAACAAAATGATACTGGAATTCCTAGCTTTAACCACAATTCAAAGAAATAGAAAAAGATATGGGTTTTAAAAATCCTAAGATTGATATTTTTCCTAAGATCTACAATACTAAGGATAAAATATTTGGAACATACCAATCCCTTATAACTAATTTCTGCTTAACCCAGGCTATACTTGCAATCTCACAGAAACAGTGCAATCTTCTAAGGAATTAAAGATTTTCAAATCATGGACACTCATTCAATTGAACTAGATAAATTCCCACAATTGAACTAAACACACAAATATCAGGTACAGGTTGACCTTTCACAACAATCCCAAAATCAAGAAGCTGCCCAAAGTATGAACTAGAGATCGCTACAACACTCAAAGCACTAAATCATGAGCACCATTAAATTATTTAACTCTAAATCTAAAATGCATTCAGATACTTCCAAGCAATCTCAAAGATAGAATAAGAACCATGCAAGACAAATAAATCCAAAGAATCCACCAATAATAACACAATGTCTTCACTTGTATTGAATCACCAATAATAGCAACAATTATGATGTTCTGGATTACAACACTTGCTTAAAAATAAAACTAACTCCTAATTCTAACTTTCTTCTCTAAAATCTAATCCTCTAACTGTTTCTCTAACCCACTAACTTCTAACCTCTATTTTCCCCCTTTTTTGAGGAAGCGAAATGCCATACTTATAGAGATACATCCTACGCGAGCCTAAGCTAGGGTTACAAAGAAGGTCGACCACCAACCAGATTAGTCTTGGACAGGTCACAATAAATCACCACCCTGAATTGAATGCATGAGGTGCCCCTTCGAATTGGCCTTGGATCTCTACAAATCCTGGTTCAGACAGAATACACCCTGTGGGTTACTTCTGCCATTAATGCCTCACTCGAGTGAAGTAGAAGAACTGCAATGGGTAGGCAACGTAAGTTTGAATATGGGTCATCGATCAATAGCTAAGTTGGGCATTTGAACGAACTTGATCGGGTCAAGCTTATTTGAATCTACCAGGTCACATCCAACTTAGATGAATGACCATCGAGAACTCGTTGACCTATACTTCCCGTGTACGGGCAAGTTTCACCTGCCTGTGACCACAAAGTGTACTTGGTTGTATCCTGCGGATCCCGCAACATCTTTAAAGTACGCTCATTCTCTTGATCCTGGAGTCACTTAACTAGCGACTGCCCTATTTGATCCAACCTGCATTCAAAGAGGACCACAATAAGTACCCATTATAGCAATGAAATCCAAGTTAGTTCATCATAAAAAACATGCTAATCATCCAAGAAATCCAAATGATCAACCAAAATTTCATTAAAATATCATTAAGGCACCCTTCTTCAAAGTTCAAGATTTTCATCCCTTCATTGAATTTAGCCATAAGAGAATTTCGGGGAATTTCAGGCCAAGAGGAAGCGAGGCCAAAACCAGATAGAGGTAGAAACAAAACAAGACGGGACTAGAACCAAAACCAGACAGAGGCAGAAACAAAACAAGACAGGACTAGAACCAAAACCAGATGGGACCAGAAACAAAACCGAATGGGACTAGAGACAAAACTAAATGGAACCAGAAAGAAAACTTAACGGGACCAGAGACAAAAAAAAATAGAAGTAGAAACAAAAGAGGAAGAGGTGGAACCAAAAAAGATGGAGGCGAAACCAAAACAAGATGAGTCCAAAGACAAAATAAAATAGAAGCAGAAACAAAACAAGCGGAGGTAGAACCAAAACTAGATGGGAGCCTTTTGCAAAGTTTTGAGTTCAGTTCCCACCCCGGTTTCGCCTTCGGAAAAAGGAAGACCAAAGAAAACTTAAGGGGAGAAACCAACCCAAAGGTCGAATACAAGCAAAACAACAAAGAAAACAAGAAAACAAGAAGCAGAGCCAGAGTCAGAACTGGAACGAAAACTAGACCAAGAACCTTGTGAAGGTTTAGAGTTCAGTTTCATCTCGTGCCTTGCCTCCAGAGATGAAAGAAAAAGGAAGAACAAAGAAAACCTTAGGGAAGAAACCAATCGAAAGGCTGAACACAACCAAAAAAATAAAGAAAACAAGAAAACAAGAAGCAGAGCTAGAGCTAGAATCAGAATGGAAACCAAACCAAGAACTTTGTGAAGGTTCAGAGTTTAGTTTCATCCTGTGCCCTGCCTCCACAAAGGAAAGGAAACAAGGTCTTAGGAAGAAAATAACAACTCCTAAGACCCAAACAAAACACCAAGGACAAAAAAAATTCAAAGGGAACCCACCTCCAGAGAGGACATCCACAAGACCCCATAACCACTAACATAGAATAGGGGCACTTCATAAACAAGACAATCATTCAGGAACAGCGCAAGGTAACCCAATCCCATGACCAAAGGACCAAAGCATCAAAGACCAAAATCTCATGATTTTCAAAGACAAGCTCAAAAGGAACGGCCATATAAAAGAGCCAAAAGACCAAGCAAAATGGGGGTCCCTAATTTTAGTGGGGCATGTGTGCAAAAAATGCACAACAAACGGCAACTCCACTGGGGAAATTCTTCAGAGCATTTTAATGACAAACTGGAATCAATCCAGAATCTCTAGTTTTAGTCCTTACATCAGGTCACCCTATGAATAAGGTTTCAGAAATCACAAACAAGCAAACCTTTCCTATACTTGGGTCAAAGTGTGTGTGTATGCATTCATTTCCTTTTCCTTAGTTGCAAAAGGGACCAAACATAGTCTGACCAGGCTACATAAAGATTCCAACTCCAAAAGCAACCTGGATAGAGCCTCATTGACAGTCAAGAGTCCATAGGCCCGACGAGGTTATCATTGTGACCCTCCCTAACATAGCTCTACTACTAGAAAGAAATCCATAGACTCAGTAAAGATACTAGGATACCTCTTACAAGGTGAACATTTCTTTTGATTTTCAACATTTTCTTTTTCCTTTTTCTTTTTTTGATATTCTTTTTGAGATCTGTTGGTTTTGGTTTTTACTGAAACCAGGTTGATCTCCTAATCTACCAATGGAATTTCTAATTCCAATCAAGGGCACCTCAAAGGACCTAGACCAACTGATGATGATTTTAAGGACCTCCTACACTTTGGGCTCTACAAGACCTGGGAGGGTGATCCCTTAATGTGTTTACAACCTTTGCACCATAATCAAAAACAACATTAACAATAACATATAATCTCACTCAATAGCTCAATAGAATGGGATAATACTGAATAGAGTTGGTTGTTCATCAATAATTATCAACCACTTGGAGCATGAGATAATTATAACAACACTTCAAAGTAAAAGATATTCTTTAATTTTAAATTTGTAGCAAGCTCCGGGTGAACACAAACAAATACTGACTCAAAAAGGATAAATGCAACTTAGATCAGTGCCTTATTTCCATTGGAGGAGTCAAATTCACAAAGACCTAAGGGTTTATAATAGATTCAACTCATAGCACATAAGATCTTTGTTAATATTGCCTTACAATATCACCAATATTTAACCCTAACCCAAAACTACTTATCATATCCTTGTACATAACATATCAACCTACAATCTCATTTAAGCATTTTAATTAATTCCTTGAATTAAAGCTAAAATAAGAATTGCACACACCACAACAGTGAGATGAACAAAATAGCCCTTGATCACTTTATTCAAAATTCAAATACGCTTATACACAAGAGAGACATGAGCTTGAACTTATCAATCTAATTCAAATGATAGTATTGTTATACAACATTATATCTCCATGAATTCAAAACCTACAACAAAAAGACTCAGAACCTAATTTGCATTTCCTTTGTAACTATCGAACTTTACAATTTCTTTGCAATTTCACCTAGACTCGACCAAAAATTTCTAACTTGCTAACCCCTTTTTACAATGAGATAAGAAGAGAAGATGTAGAGAACAAAAGAAACCAAAAGAAACCCTAAAATGCATCCATCGTTGACAATTGGTAGCCTCATCCTCCATTCACCTGCATAAGAAAATATTTGGAATCTTTTCTCCTCCTTGCAATAAAATTTACCTCCAAACTTGCCTTTACACCAAGTTGCCCAGTAATAGAAAAAATGCCCATGTGAGTAAATTCCATCAAATTCACTGGGTATGTGTAAGATCATCATGGAAAAAATAGGCCCTTAAGTGGCGATGAAAATGCAAAAAATCAGAGTTAGGAAACTTGACGTCAAAATTTGAATAAGTTATCTATATTATTTCAAAAATATTTAATAATAGAATCAGTAGAAAATTGGATGTAGTTTCTAAACTACTAGGTTTATTTAAAAATAAATAAATCTATTTGGTGAAAACCTAAAATTTCAATTCAGTAGCATTTAAATTTCAGGAAAAAAATAAGAAGTAGGTGTCTGTCTGACCACCCTAACCATAATAAAATGATAATATTTTTTAATAAGATTTTATATATAAGTGGAGGACTCATGTCCCAATGTGATGCATATTTTTTTGTATTTTTTTTCCAAGTAAATAATTGATTATGAATTTTTTATTACAAATTTTAAAAAATATGAAAAATTCGTATGTCTAACCACCTTAACTTGGTCAAAACTTCATGAAATTCATTTTTTCTTTTTTTAATCCTATAGTATGCGAAGCATAGAATGTGAAACATGTTTCGGATTCAAAAAATGTGATACCATTTGAAAGATATAGATGTTCCTCAATCAACCTATCAATCAGGACTTTAGTCATAATTCAAATCGAAAATGAATAATAATTATTTATTAAATTCAAGGTAAAGAATAATTTATATTGGTGGAAATCCAAGAATCTCCTTTAAAAACCCTTTTCATTTCATCAATTTTGGGTAAAAAAAAGTCGTCAGCCATATGGGCCATCATATCACTTACATATCGCTACTTTTTTGAACATCATGATCCTGCACATACTCCACTCAGCTGTGTAAAATTTTCCTCTCCTCGTGAACATTTCATTTCCTTCTCTTGTTTTGCTTTTGTTTGTTGTGGTTGTATTTTATTTCACAACAAAATATGTGCCTTTTGATTATAAAGTGAATATATTTTCACTTTACTCAAAGTTTTTATTTAAAATGAAGACATTTTAAATAAAAACTATCAGACCACTTAAAAATCAATTATTCGTGCTTTTCACTTTTCATGGGCAAAAGATATTCTCCGTATTTCCCCTTTAATTTTCACCTGGGATTAAAACCCAACTACCCTTGAAAATCCTTCATTTGTCAACACATTATTTTCTTATTCCTTTTAAAGAAAAGGTAAAGGATTCCAAACATTTTATTGGGTTACATATTTTACCTCACTCCTTAAAATGCATTATGAAGGAACTAAAAAATAATACCATGAGCCATGATAAAATATTTTGTATTTTACACTTTAAGTTGGCCCCACCATATTTACCCCACTATCCCACAATCAATAACACACAAGCATGTTAAGACCGCAATATGGCAGGGAAGGGCCAAGATGTGGTTTCACTGAGACCTCTTTCACCACCGTTGATTTCATTTGGTCACCCATCATTGCCCTAATTTCTTTTGTTCATGCTATGTTTGACAATAGCCGCCAAGCATTCTTCGTTTTGCTCGGGCCTCTTCCAGCATACCATTCAGTGATTTTGTGCATGATTTACCCACAAATTGAGCATCATGAAGGAAAACATATTCTATGCTGGGTGCAACCATCCTCTACAAGCCACGCCCCTCATTGAATTGATGCCTTCTCCTTTAATTTGGAATTTTCTCTTTTTGCAGCCATGGTATTCTCATTTGCAATATCTAATTGCCCTTGTCACTATGTATGATGGCGCCCCTTTTAGCTGGTGTAAATCATGCCCTGTCAAATGCATTTGTTTATTTCAAAGGCCTTTTCAACACGTCCATACATTGGCTGCTATTGCGTATGGCACTCCATTTGTGTTTATTTCTTTTCCTTTGTTGCTGGGCACAACAACAGTGGCATTCCATAGGATCACATTTGTTTGGAGCCTCTTTTTATTTTGTGCAAAAAATCTAGACAAAATTCTATCATCCACTGCTTTGATGGAAGCCCACACTTTGTTCCAAAACTCCCGTGACATTCCAACAACTCTATTTTGTGAATTCACAACAAGTACATGGCGTTCCTCTTCTGCTGATGTGTGGCTTCCACAAATGCATTTGCCTGAAAGTTGCTTTGGACTTTTAAAATAGAATTTCCTCAAACAATTTTGATACACATTCATTTTCAATGTTGGATTCCCCTGTCTGATGGCGCTAGATGCCTCATGGTGGGTATGACCACACATCCTCAATGCTTTGATGGCTGCTCATATGACTACTTCGAACCGCACCCATCTTGTTGTTCACAGATAAGCGTATCCTTCTTGTATAACTTTGAATCTGCAAAGCAATTTGCTCTTTTGCTCTGAGTTGCTTTTTCTTGCTTGAAGTTGATCTCCATTTCTTATTGTTCTATAATGTGTGAATAATATAAAGTTTCCTTTATTGAGAGTTTAATCTCTTTCATGTCTGTCACTGGAGCTATGGAGATGTTCAAACAACCTAGCAAGAGCAACAAGCATTGTGACTATATCCCATGGTGGCTGGAGATGAAACACCTTTTCTTTCTTAAACACAATCCCCATTCTAACCTTAACCATATTCAGTTCAAAACTCAGGGTATGGTTATAAAACTACGTATGCATCCACCAAACTAGGGAAGCCTTAGAAAGACTAGCTAGTATAAAGATTTACTTCTTCATTATCATGTAACTATTCATATAACCCAACAAATTAAAGTATTGTGACTTTATCCATGATGACTCAAATGAAATACCACCATTTTATTTGATGGTTTTTTATGGATGTGGTCACCACTCATAAGCTTGAACATACTCACCCCTTAATCCCTGTACTTGAATAGAAATGAACCTTTCTTAGTACTTAACCTTTTGAAGGCAATGAAATTCACTCACCAATTCAAAACACTTTACTTGATGTGATTATTACAATACTAACACCTATAGTTTAACCATTGTGTAAACCATGCTGGGCCCCCATTCGGGCCTAGCTAAAAAAAAAATTGATTTCAAACAACTTTTCCTTGAATTGGTTTGGGACAACTTCTGAATGCTTCTGGAGTGGAAAGATGAATTGGGTTTTCACTAAAACTTGCTTTCTAGCTCATTTGTAAAATGTGCAAAACTGGCCAAGTTGGCTTTAGAATCGACCTTGAAAATTGGGCAAACTACCTCTTGGAACCACAAAAACTTGTAGACATGTAGACATTTGACATAAGAATGTAGTGCAAAAAATGGCTCAGAGAAACAAATTACGAGGTGAAAGATTAATTCACAAAGTTGCTTAGTTGAACCTTTCTAAAATTGCACCTGTTCTGAACCAATTAAAACTCACCCAATTGCCGATTTGAAAAAATAGCAAATCAGGTCCTGGCAGGCTGTCATTGGACACAATAGATCATTTTCATGCACTGAACACATGTGAAAGAGGGATTGGCTTGAATCATTTCCCTTCAAAAGATATTGAAGGTCAAAGTTGACCTCTTAGAAAGGTTTCTAGAAATGCAGGTGCAAAATAGGAGAATTTGCATTTGGTTTTGACCTGTTAAGAATAACAAATCAACTCATGAAACTTTGAAACTTGACATATGAGCTCATTTTTATATGGAGAATGCATATCACCAATCATTTTCTCTTGACGATCAACCGGTTGCAAAATGAAAGCTCAAACGGGAGAGTACTTTGCAAAATAAATGTTTGCAAACAACAAAAAAGTGTCAAAACCCTCTAGCTTCGCTATTCTAAACCTTGAAAAAACTCATCGTGGGAAGCTAAAAATTGACGTGCACATTCACCTGTGTCAATTGAATATGTCTGCAAATGGGTTTTTCTTGAAAATAAATAGGCTTCAAGTTATGACCCTCTAAAGTAGGTCATTTAGGCAAATTCTTCAAGTGCACTTCTAAAAGGCACAGGTAAATTTTTTGAAATGGGCACTCAAAATTTGCAAAATTTGAGAGTGTCATCAGTGGCTCTGACTAGGGATGTATGCCCCTTGTGGGCATAGCAAGATTCCAGATCTCTTGGGAGTAGACCAAATTCTGAGTCAATCAGGTGTCCTCAAACTACTCCTTTATTCAACCTTCTTTTTCAACTTCTCTTGGTGACCCTAGGTCACCAAATGAAAAATGTGAAGTCAGTATTTACCCCTATCAAACACTTGGTTATGTGTTGTTTTTCATAGGCCAAATCTGAGAACACTATTATAGACCACCCACAAATTGGCTCAGTCATTGACATGTCCCATTATATCACTGTGCCTTTCAATGTCACCAACTATTCTATTAGACTGTAGCATGTAATCAGACACTGATTGAAATTCATCATCATTGTGAAATTTTACCTTAGTCAGTTTATCATCATGTTCCACTAAATGCTCATTCTCCTGGATTAAGGAATAGAAGCATTCATAGTCAGTTTGATCTTTGATATCATAAAATTTGGCATCAAAATTAGTTTGCACATCAATATCAGTTTGTAGATCAAACTAAAAGCTCTCATAAACAACTTGTGTGTCATGCAGATCATCTTGGCATATGTCAAAGACAAAAGATGCATATTTTGGAGCATCCTTATATGGATCACCGCAACATGGGTACATCTTTTGACATTTCGGTTTAGTTACACTAGAACACACCTTGGCATCATGGAGACAGGGATCATATGCATCATTAACATCTAAGGAATGATTGCACTCATCTCAGGTTTGAGAACATATTTTGATACATTCTTATCATCATCCAACTCAAAGCAACATACCTTGAGAGTAGGCTCAAGCAATTCAACATCAACAGGGACAACAAAAGGACACCCAAGTGCATGGGAAACATCATGTGCAATATCAGTTAATATGTGTGCTGACCCAAAAGTGAAAGACTCACTCCTAACTAAGAATTCCTCCTTAACAATAGAACTAGAATCTTCATTTTCTTTCATATCAATGCTCTTCACATGTAGTGAAAACATGTCCATGTTCATATTAGGAAAATAAGGAACATCAAGCAAGAAGTAGTTGTACTAAACTTCATACTCACTAACATGATATTCACTATTTGTTTCATTCCTTGGCTACTCCACACATGGATCAAGAATCTCTATAGTATCAACACAATCTACAACTTTATTTTCATATGAATCAGCAAGCTTTCCAATATCATCAATGGGTAATGATGTTAATTCAAGATCCATATACATGTCATAATGTGCCACCTGATTATTCCAAAATGAATCCACTATCTCATCATCACGCTCTTCATGCATCACAAACCTTTCCATATTTGCTTCATACAAACAATCATGAAGAGAAGGGGCATAAGCACACTTATCAACATCTTCATCATATTCACCACTATGTTTTGAGTCAACATACTGATCACACACATGCTTGTCTTCAAACTCTAAATCACTCTCACAATGAACATGCTCCACTGATTATGAATCCAAATTACATTTGGTGTATTCACCATATGCAATTTGTTCCTTCACTTATGGACAAGTGGCATCATGAGCATCTACATCATTGCATTCTTTAGGCGAGGAATATGCTTCCATATCATCATCAAAAAAGCAATCACAATCTTCAGAGAAGCAATTAGGACTATCAACCTTATCATAAATTTTATCACAAGAAAAATCCTCACTACATAAACCATGTTCAAAATCTTCCGAATGAATGCTTGAGGTTGCACTTTCACAATCATAGTCACTATTTTCTAATGAAATATTAGCAACACATGTCTTGTAATCACTCGTCACAATATGACATGGAATATCACTTTGTATCCCATTTACTCCTTCATCATGTGAGACATCACAAGTGAAGCATTCTTGTATTTCTACTCTGTTATCATCCCATGTGTCATCATCTTCCTCACTGCTGCAAGGATTTGCACATGTAATGATTGTGACTTGATCACAATGTTCATCCTCATCCATACAACATGGAACTTCACTTTTTGACATATTCTTTTCATTTGTTTGCATTTTTGTATGATTTCTTTGAAGAGGACAACAATTGTTTACATTTTGAGAATCCACATTTAGTACATAACCACACTTGGTTGATTCCACAATCTTTATCCAATCAGGTACTTGATCAAAGCTATGGGGCTTCAATTCCTCTGGTAAAGTACTCAACTTAGGTTCATAAATCTCATAAAACAAATCAATGCACACAAAATCCTCGAGTCTGAAATCTTTGGGAAATTCTATCAAAGCATCCAAAAATCTCAAAAACAACTTATATGGTGATTCTCCCTCTTGTCTCTTCATTTCATACAATTGTTGTACACAAGAATTTTGATCAACAATGCTCAAATTTTGTTGACATTAAACTTGGAGCTCACTATGATCTTCATACTTTGATGATGGAGAGATTATAATAGAAAAAACATTGCTAGCTTGACAATCATTTCCATTATCTGTTGCATAAATTCTATTTTCATAAGGTGTGATAGAATAACAAACACTTGCAGACAAGTACCCTTTCATCATTGAGTATTTCAAATTATTCTCAATGTCCATGGAAGTTTGATATACCTGAAGTAATGTTGCAAGATCTTTATCTCTCAAAAATAAGCCTATCTTACTGTCAAATGCACCTAAATATATGAACAAGCATTCAACATCATTTGGCCTTATGTTCTCTGGGATCTCTCTTATTGCCTTTGCAAATCAAAGATTGAAAACAGGGACCAACTCATCTTTGCTTATATGGATCTCCATAAAGTTTTTCCTCACCACACTTGGATTTACCCTTTCACTAAATTGCTCAACAAAAGCTATCATAAACTGACCCCATGAAGCTATAGAACATGCTGGTAAATATGAGAACCAATCTCCAGCATCATCCTTCAGGGATTGAACAAATAGTTTCATAACAACGTCCTCATGATTTACCTCATAATCCCCCATCACATCCATGAATGTTTGCAGATGCTTAGAGGCTGACTCTGAACTTTTCCCTATGAATTTGGGAAAATGCTTCCTAACATTCTTAGGGATCAGGTTTGGGAAACCTATAATACCACTGAAAACCAATGGCATGTACCTTTCGATAACAAAATCCCTTTGAGGGCTTGGGACAACTTGTTTTCCCTACATACTTTTACTTTCCATTTCACAGGGAAACCCTCTTGTATACAAATTAAATCATTATCAACTTCATACATGGTTATCAATTACATCATTTACTAATTCAACCATGATTCTAAAATATTGACTGAATATTTATGCCTTAAGCTTTCTCAGAGGCATAATTCAAAATAAACATACTTCTCAAATCATATTACACATTACATTTTATAAGTATGGAAATAACTATTACTGTTGTTCCCTTTCTTAATGCAAATTCATCTAATAGGGAACCAATTTTTTTCCTAAAATGTTCAATTATGGTTTACATACACAATTTCTTGAAAACCAAGAGTGAAGAATACTTGGAAACATTGCAGCTGCTGTAAATTGTTCTTCTGATTGGAAATATTTGTAGATCTACAACCATATTCACCTCTTCATTAGGTTCTTTGGTAGAGTCACCACCTCTTTGTAGAGGACAAAAAAATGATCAACTGGAATTTCTTCATAGGTGAAATTTGTTCAAGAACCAACATAAGCACTACAACACTTCCTTATCCAACAATATGACATCATATGGATTCCTTCCTCAAACTTGTCAAGGTACTTCATCACAAGATCTCAAATCTGCTTCATCTCTACTGCAAATCCTTCGCTTCTTTCTCAGTTCTTCTCAAATAGTGCACATTGGTGCATAGATCTCGGAGTCGCCACTCACAATTTGTGAGGTATTATGAAATAATCATGAAATATGGAAAAATCTAGATAGAACTTACATTGAAAGATAAATTACAACAGATTATCTGGAAACATTTATGATAATTGACTCACTTGACAAGGAGATTGAACCTCTCATAACAAGCTCTTGACTCTATAAGGAAAAGTGATCTTCAACAATGTCCCCAGTAGAGTCGCCATTTTTTTAATTTTTTTGTTTACTGAAACCAGGTTGATCTCCTAATCTACCTATGGAATTGCCAATTCTAATCAAGGACAACTCGAAGGACTTGGACCAACTGATGAGGATTTTAAGGACCTCCTACACTTTGGGCTCTGCAAGACCTAGGAGGGTGATCCCTTAATTTGTTGACAATCTCTACACCATAATCATAAACAACATTAACAATAACAAATGATCTCACTCAATAGCTCAACAAAATGGGATAATACTGAATAGAGTTGGTTGTTCATCAATAATTATCAACCATTTGGAGAGTGAGATAATTATAACAACACTTCAAAGTAAAAGATACTTTAATTTTAAATTTGTAGGAATCTCTGTGTGAACACAAACAAATACTGAATCACAAAGGACAAATGCAACTTAGATTAGTTCCTTATTTCTATTGGAGGAGTCAAATTCACAAATACCTAAGGGTTTATAACAAATTCAACTCGTAGCACATAAGATCTTTGTTAATAATGCCTTACAATATCACCAATATGTAACCCTAACCCAATACTACTTATCATATCCTTGTACATAACATATCAACCGACAATCTCATTTAAGCATTTTAATTAATTCCTTGAATTAAAGCTAAAATAAGAATTGCACACTCCACAACAGTGAGATGAATAAAATAATCCTTGATCACTTTATTCAAATTTCCAATACACTTGTACACATGAGAGACATGAACTTGAATTTATAAATCTGATTCAAATGATAGTACTGTTATACAACATTATATCTCCATGAATTCAAAACCTACAACAAAATGACTTAGAACCTAATTTGCATTTCCTTTGTAACTATCAGAATTTAAAATTGCTCTGCCACTTCACCTAGACTTGACCAAAAATTTCTAACTTGCTAACCCCTTTTTACAATGAGAGAAGAAGAGAAGATGTAGAGAACAAAAGAAACCAAAAGCAACCCTAAAATGCATCCACCGTTGACAACTGGAAGCCTCATCCTCTATTAACCTACATAAGAAAATATCTAGAATCTTTTCTCCTCCTTGCAATAAACTTTACCTCCAAAATTTCCTTTACACCAAGTTGCCAAGGAATAGAAAAAATGCCCATGTGAGTAAATTCCATCAAATTCACTTAGCTGTGTAAAATTTTCCTCTGCCCGTGAACATTTCATTTCCTACTCTTGTTTTGCCTTTGTTTGCTGTGGTTGTATTTTATTTCACAACAAAATATGAGCCTTTTGATTCTAAAGTGAATATATTTTCACTTTACTCATAAAGTATTTTATTTAAGATGAAGAAATTTTAAATAAAAACTATCAGACCCTTTAAAAATCATTTATTCGTTCTTTTCACTTTTCATGGGCAAAAGATATTCTCCGTGCTTCCCCTTTAATTTTCACCTAGGATTAAAACCCAACTGCCCCTGAAAATCCTTCATTTCTCAGCACATTATTTTCTTATTTCTTTTAAAGAAAAGGTAAAGGCTTCCAAACATTTTATTGGGTTACATATTTTACCTCCTTAAAATGCGTTATGAAGGCACTCAAAAATAATACCATGGGCCATGATAAAATATTTTGTAGTTTACACTTTAAGTTGGCCCCACCATATTTACCCCACTATCCCGCAATCAATAACATGTGAGCATGTTAAGACCGCGATATGGCGGGGAAGGGCCAAGATGTGGCTGCATTGAGACCTCTTTCCTCACTATTGATTTCATTTTGTCTCCCATCGTTAACCTAATTTATTTTGTTCACGCTTTTTTTGACAATGGCCACCAAGCATTCTTTATTTTGCTCAAGCCTCTTCTAGCATACCATTCGGTGATTCTGTGCATGATTTACTAATAGATCGAGCATCATGAAGGAAAAATTCCTCTATGCTAGGTGCAACCATCCTCCATTTGGCACAAGAAAACCATCCTTTGCAAGTCGCCCCCCTCATGGAATTGATTCCTTCTCCTTTAATTTGGAATTTTCTCTTTTTGCAGCCATGGTATTCTCATTTGCAATATCTAATTGCCCCTATCACTATGTATGATGGCGCCCCTTTTAGCTGGTGTAAATCATGCCCTATCAAATGCATTTTCTTTTTTCAAAGGCCTTTTCAACATGTCCATACGTTGGATGCTATTGCGTATGGCACTCCATTTGTGTTTATTTTTTGTGTCTTTGTTGTTCGACACAACAACAGTGGCATTCCATAGGATCAAATTTGTTTGGAGCCTCTTTTTATTTTGTGCAGAAAATCTAGACAAAATTTTGTCATCCACTCCTTTGATGGAAGCCCACACTTTGTTCCAAAACTCCCATGCCATTCCAACAACTCCATTTTGTGCATTTGCAACAAGTACATGGCATTCCTCTTCTGCTAATGTGTGGCTTCCACAAATGCATTTTCCTGAAAGTTGGTGAGGACATTTAAAATAGAATTTCCTCAAACAATTTTGATATAGATTCATTTTCAATGTTGGATTCCCTTGTCTGATGGTGCCAGATGTCTCACGGTTGGTATGCCCACACATCCTCAATTCTTTGATGGATGCTCATATGACAAAGAGGGGCAAATGTAGACACATAAAAATGACCAAGGCCTGCAAGCACTATTTTACCACCTTTCGTCCTAACGTAATTATGATATTTTAATTATGTTTCTAACCCACCTTCAACTATTAATTAAATAATTCATAATTATTTAATTTATTCATGATCTTTCATTCTTCATGATTATTAAATAAATAAATCTTATTTATTTATTTATTTAATGTGTCACTAATTATTAAAGTCTTCTCATAATTAAATAAAGTCCTCAATTTATTTAATTAATCTTTATCATTAAGGTCCTCCTGATTATTAAATAAGTATATTTTAATATATTGATTTAATGTCACTAATTCCTAAATCCTCTCTTAATTAAATATATTCATTAATTTATTTAATTAATTAACTACCTCTTCTAAATTAAATAATTATTTTGAATTATTTAATTGCTTTATGTGACACTTCCATCTTTTTAAATAAAAACAATTTATTTAAAAATGTCACATGGTTAACTGATTCTTCTTTTAGTAATTAATTTTAAAAATCAATTACTCATTATCTCACAAATCCATATTTTGAATTAATAATATTCTTCTACAAATCAAGTAATTGCTAAAATTACTGATTTTCTAAAATCTCATCTTCTTATCTCTTGATTTTTTACTAATTTCATCTCAGTGTCACATTTATTCTCCACCATTGATTTAATTTCCTAAATTAAATCTTGTCCACACATTTGGGGATTTTTACCCTAACCCTAATTGAGAGTTGTCATTTTTAATCTTAACCATTGATTCCAGGGCATTTCTCAATCTCTCATCTCATCCGTCCATTCAAGATTGCATTTTCTATAAAATGAAAATCTTGTTTAAATCTTATCTCTTTATCATCTCTTTTATTTGTCATTTTAGCCACTTGCATTATAGAATTAATTTTCTTGTGCAATCATATTTTACAAATCCTTCAAAGTATTGTTTAGGACTAGGCATATAGAGGTTGTGTTAGAGTAATAAGTTATATGCTTAATTAATTATATCATACTGGTTAATTAATTAACTCACTTATTCCTCTAGTTGCTTAAGCTAAACTTAGGCACATTAATAATTGATTAATTATTAATTGTGCACACTAGGGTTTCTTTTTAGGTCAACATTAAGGTTGCATACTTTGATTTTATAAAACAAATCATCTCATTGTAATAAAGAATTCCTGAATATATCATTTTGCACATTCACATGCAAAGCTTTGCTTTTTTATGTTTTCTCTTCTGTGGAAGGTGTTTAGGTTTGCATGTCTGATCTAGGGTTTCTAACATGGTATCAGAGCCTTGACATGCAGCCCCTTCTCAAATTCTAGAGAAAACCATTGCAGAGTTCGTTCGGGGTTCCTCGAGGATTTTATGCCTTGAGTTCATCTATGTAGCGTCTTGGATCAGATCGGGCTTCACCATTGGATTCAGAGCATTGGCAAAAGTCAGATTTGGCTTTCATTTTGCAGATTTTGGCCATGATTTGCCAGATCTGTGAGGGTTTCAAGTTGGGTGATGTTTTGCAAGCTCTGGAGGTTGTCAATTTTTTTGGAGCATCCTGGAGCAAAACGGACACTACCATTGCGTTCGCAGCACCCCAAAACCCTAAGATCGCCCTTCATTTCGTTGATTTTGGCGAAGTTGATTCAGAAGGCAAATTTTTTTTGCTAGGGAAGCTGTACGGCCTCCCCAACACGCTTCACGAGGTGAAAAAAGGCAAGAAAATAAAAAAAAGGCGAAAAAGGGCATCGTTTCTTGCAGTGACAGTGCACAGAGTTACCGCCGCCAGGCGGCCACCAGGCGGCCACCCGCCCGCTGCTCCGGCCAGCGGCGCCACCAACCGGCCGCCGGTAGGCCTAGCCCCTGCGGGCTCCAATTGCAGTCTGCAGGTCCCATGGGGGACCAGACCCCTCACGCCCAGCCCCCGCCCCAACATCTAGCCCCCAGCCCACTCCACGAGGTCACATGGCGACCAAGGGCTCCGGCTGAATTTTTTTTATGTAGGGGGGCCGAATTTTTACGTCAACGGCCAGATGGCTGTCAAATTTTTTGCAGTGAAGTGCTGACATCAGCATGACATCATCGGTCATACGGTAGTTTGTCCCCTCCTAACCTTGATTTGCCTTAAAAGAGCAATTTTTTTGTTTTTGGCATAACTTGGGCATATGGTATCGAAATCTGGCAAACGAGATATTGCTGGAAAGCTGGTTCCAAGTACTTTCATTTGGTGTAGTTTATTTTATAGTATTTTCCTGTTTTACTAAAATTTTTTCTGGTTGAAGTCAGATATTTATTTTATGCTTCTGAGCTCATAACTTTTTGCCACAATCTCCAATTTTTGCTATCTTTGCGGCGTTGGAAAGGTATTGAGGAGCTTTATGTTTTTGTCCATGTACTTTTTTCTGTATCTATCCTAGGTTGATCATTATTCCAGATTTGGACCGATGGGTGCTTTGGAGATTACTTGGATATTTTGATAGTTGGGAGAGTGCAACTTGCATCTTTGCACTTCATTTTCAGTGATACATCATTCAATAATCGACTGCTACTTCATAGATTCCAGTGTTGTTCCCATTTGGAGTTTTTGAGTGTTTTGTGGCATCGGGTCTGCTGTTGCATCATTATGATTCTGATATGGTTTCTTGTAGACAAAAGTATCTTTCCTTGCTTGCCAGATTGCGGTTCCAGTGTTACTCTACAATGTTCTTCTAGTGCTTCTTTACAGCATGTCATATCATTGTAGGGGGGTTTTGTCCCACTGGTTTTTCCTCCTCTACCTCTTTCTTGTATTTGTAAATGGGTACTTGATCAGGCCTAGTTGTCGGGACCCATCTTTGCTTGCATGCATCTTCTTCTAGTGTTTTAGCTTCTTCCTAAGTTCATCTCAAGGGGGGGTGTTAGAGTAATAAGTTATATGCTTAATTAATTATATCATACTGGTTAATTAATTAAGTCACTTATTCCTCTAGTTGCTTAAGGTAAACTTAGGCACATTAATAATTGATTAATTATTAATTATGCACACTAGGGTTTCTTTTTAGGTCAACATTAAGGTTGCATACTTTGCTTTTATAAAGCAAATCATCTCATTGCAATAAAGAATTCCTGAATATATCATTTTGAACATTCGCATGCAAAGCTCTGCTTTTTTATGTTTTCTCTTCTGTGGAAGGTGTTTAGGTTTGCATGTCTGATCTAGGGTTTCTAACAGTTTGCTCATCAAATCTGAGGGAATTCATTATCACAACAAGCTAAGGAGGTACAATGGAAATCAATCATGGAGGAGAGAAGATTGGGTGAGACTATTCTAGTTTCATTTCTTTTCTCATTTATCTCTCATGTATTTCATTGTTTGTTTGGATATAATTAGCTATTGCATGCATTATATGACTAACTAATCTATTTTGCAGAAATACATCATTACATTGGTGAACCCAAACCCTTAACACATTTTCGCAGGTTCTCGTACGACTTCATTTTTTATTTTGTAGGTACAATAGTACGGAATGATGCAACTGCTAGCCTACGCGATGCAAATGCTTTGTTGCACCACATTTGAGCTCGCAAACAATGCATTCAAACTATAGCGACACTTTTAATCTCAAAAGTGACGCATTTGACTTGTCGCAACTCAGTTGATCTCTTGAGTGACACAATCGATCTATTGCACCGCATTTGACATCCTGCGATGCAAACGACTGACAATCTTTTTTTCAGTCTTCTTTCGTTTTCTATTATTTTCTCTTTTTTGTTACTAGATTGGTGATTTCTTGTGTTACTAATATTTCTTGTGACAACATTTGTCCAACTAGATTTAATTAGTTGTGTTGTTTTTTCTTTTCCTTTCTGTCAAACAACTTGCATTTTACACGCATTGGTTAAAAAGAACAAGACATGCAAGTGCATTGGTTAAAAAGAACAACAAACTTTTTTTTTCATTGGGTTTAAAATTAACTCTTAGATAGAAAATACTACAAACGGTTAAAATAAAACCCTTGTCTGAAAAACACTACAAATGGATAAAATGAACCTTGTTCATTCTCTATTTGTTCACATTTCAATTTTGGTTTAAAAAGAACACCATGTGAGTGTGATCCGAAATATTCATGTGCTCTCTCTTTGTTTTTAAACAAAGATCGATCGAACTATGAATATTTTTGGTCGCTTTTGTTGAACTTTAGAAAATTGGGCTTGCTTTGGTGGGAAAAAGTACTCACCCCAAATCGACTCATACTGGCAATTAAGCTCTTTAGCCGAGCTACTTTCGACTAGTATATAAATGTGAATCCTAAGGGAAAGCCTAGGATTACGAGTGCAAATATGTCATACGGACCAAGTAGTACTCCCCAAAACCCTATTGAGCTTAAACTCTTTAGGCTAGAGTGCCTCCTTAATGGAGCTTAATCTTGGCCCCATGTATGACCACTCGAACGGATATCTGAATTAAATCCTTTGTTATAGAAAGCCAAAAACCTTCTATTCTTTGGTCCAGCAATGGTCCTTGCCAAGGCACCTGCACCTGCACAGTTCATAGTAGAAATGATCAATCTTCCATGGGAGTTTCATGGAGATTGGAAGCTTGGTTGCCCTGAGAAGTGAGTGCACTATAAGGGGGAACCCATGGGGCCAAGCTTCTGAATTCATTCGCTACATATATGCAGTAAGTGGGATCCAAAAGAATACTGTCTTTGCAGCCCTAGGATTTTTGTCAATGTCTTCCACATGATCGATTTTTAGTTCTTTTTACAACACCAAGTGGTTTCCAATCTATATTTAGAAAACTTCAACAAACTGAACATCAAAAATCTGAGACAAAACTGGTAAAATCTGCAAACTATTTTTTCCAAAAAAAATTGCTTCCCGCGACGCAAACGCTCTATCAAAATGCATTCACTATATTTTGAGCCACAATTGCTCTACTGAGCCGCATTTGAGGCATTCAGAGTTGGAATCGCTTTGATAAACCGCATTTGAAACATCCTGCATTGCATTCAACATTTTTGAGCCGCATTCACTATTCTGAGTTGCATTCGCCAGTTACAGAACCGCATTCACCAAACTGAGCCGCATTTTCCCTATCGTATCACATTCGTTGTGATGCATTTGCAAAAGATTCATAACCATCTTCTCAATGTCAAAATCAAAACCCAAAAACTTGTTTTTCCCAGAATTACATCAAGTCTTCCTTCATTGTTACTGTTTAAACCAAACACTGATTTTCTCAACTTCCCTTAAACATTGCATTATAGGTACCATTTTTAGGATCATAATAGGGTTCGATTTCCATTCCATTAGTTGCATTGTTAACTCTACCATATCCTTAGACACTTACTTTTTCAGATTTTAGGAGTAGACTCTTACCATCCATTGTCAAAACTTTGCATTCATTAGTAGGTTATCATTGGACCCAATTACCCTTTGTCATTTAGTCAAATCTTTTGTGAATTATTTCCCACTCAAATATTCTAGTGTGGAAACTTCACTTTGTTCTCTTTTAGTCCTCTTATGGTCCATTGGTATTCCAAACTTAAATCATTTCAAAAACTTTGTTTGCTCAAGTTGTCATCTCCTTAGACTTCTCAATAGTGAGTACATCTTAGGCTCCTTTAGTTGCATACCATTTAGCATCTCCATTTTAGTATCACACCATTTTGCATTCATGAATCTTTAGCCTCATTTTGGTCTCATTTGCATTTCATAACATTCCTAAAATTCCAAAAAACCCAAAAACATAGTGTCATATTTAGATGATTTTTCTCACATCATTCCCAAAGTTGAGCAAAAATTTTATGGTTGAAACTAGATTATAGAAAAAGAAGACTCATGGATTCCTTTGGACAAGACACCAACTTTCTTCATTTCCTTCCCTAATGACATGAAAAATCCTTCTTATAACATGGGAAGTTCCAATATCATTCCTTTCAGTGAGATGAACATCCCACCCTCAGCACAAGATCTTTTTGAACAATTCATCCGCAAAGACTCAAATGGGGAAGTCTTTGAAGAAGACATATTAGCTACTTCCCAACACCCAGAAGTTGCTGCTTTTGTGGAAGAAGTAGTCTTAAATGACTCTTCCAGATTCCTAGCTATGCTCCTTGACCAAGGGGCTAAGTTACCAAAGGGATTTGATCGTAACACTCTTAGAGAAACATCTCCCATTCCCCCATCACAAAATCCTTCCATGGGAGTTTCTTCACAAAATGTCATCAACACCATCAATGCTACCTCCCTTGGTCATACTACTACAACAACCAACACAACATCTATTGGGGGATCATCTTCCCAAACCAACACCACATCACAATCCATCCCCGAACAAACATCCACCATGACTTCACAAACAATTTGTGTAACTACCTCAAATCTCTTTGGGACTTCCTCTAGTTCCATGGGTACATCAACAAATCTGTTATTAGGTTCTTCAAATGCTATGGCAACCAACTCATCTAACCCTTTTGGGAGAAATAAACGAAGAGTTGTCATTAAATGCACCCAACCAAATTCCTCACAGGTTAACACCAACATTTCTATGAGCCAAAACACCAACATTTCTCATGGCCACAATTTCTTATTTGGGCAAGGTAGTCAAGGTGCTCAATCCTTCACTCCATTTGGGCATCAACAAGGCCCTCAATACTTCACTCCATTTGGGCATCAACAAGCTCAAAATCAATAAGGTCCTCAAATTCAGTCCAACATGGTAGGATCTCACATCCCCACTTATGCCTCTCAAGTCCATACACAACAACACATCCCTCATCAAAACACTCATTTCCAACAACCGCCTAATCAGAACACTCATTTTTCTCACAGTCAACCAATTCCAAATCAACACATCTCATCACAATAGGTGGGCACTCAAGCCATCCCTATCACCAAAACGTGTGATGCTACCAACAACCCAATTGTGGAAGCACTCACACTCCGACTCGCTACTCTTCAAACACAAGTGGAGACCTTGCAACAATCCAATAAAAAGTCTTACATATCACATGACTTGTGTTTGTATCCATTCAACACAACCTTGTACATGTCACCCTTTCCTCATGGATATGTGGTACCTCATTTTCCTAAATACAAAGGCAAAACGAACCCTATTGAACATATAAGATAATTCACCACTAGTTGCATGGACATTGCATATGAGAAAACATATCTCATGAGACTTTTTTCTAGAAGTCTCATAGGTCATGCACTTGAATGGTTTTCTATTGCCTAAAGGAATCAAAACATGGGATGAATTGGCAAACAAGTTTGTTTAAAATTATGCTTATAACATTGACACGGATATCGACATTGCCTCCTTATGCAGACTTACCCAAGAGGATGCAGGAGAGACTTTTATCTCATTTTTTCAAAGATGGAGAACCTTAGCAAGTAGATGTCCAGTAGAAATACCTGAAAAGGAGAAAGTCACCATGTTTGTACAAACTCTCCTAGGACCGCTAAGGTATGGATCACAAGTCCATTGTTGCACCACCTTGTTTGACCTTGTTGAAAATGGTGTTCAACTTGAGAAAGCCTTGATCACCAAAGGTGAATTAAAGTATGGTGGAAAAACCATCAATGCCACCACAAATAATAACCCAAGTAGCTCCAATGACAAAACCAAATACTGGGTTAAGAACAAACACATCACCAATGACGGTGTGGTCGATGCAAAAACCATCAATACAACAGGTCATGTACTCACCATCAAAGGAGTGCAAAATCAAAATGAATCTATAACTACACCAACACCAACTGCCAATGCTATTCAAAGCAATCCTGCTCAAGCTAATCAAAGGCAATTGCGTCAACCCCGATAATTCCAAAAATGCACATATACCCCTTTGGGTGAACCTATTGAAACTGTCTTGAAGAAACTTCTTCAAAACGATGTCATAACACAGGAAGAACCTAAACCATATGACCCTGGTTAGTTCATGCCATCATTGTGGGATGACAATGCATTTTGTGATTACCACCATGCCAAAGGGCACAAAACCTCCTCTTGTCATCAGTTGCGAAATCTGGTACAAGACCTCATTGGAAATCACACCATTGAGTTGGGTGGTCAACCATTCACATCTAATGTGAACCATACTATTCATAAGAACCCACTGAAGGATCATGGTAAACCTTCCTCATCTATCATGAAGAATACCAATAATCAATCCAATCATGTCTATCTTTCCTACAATAACATCCGCTCTGCTTACAATTATCTCAGTGGTACCATTATTAACAATCTTCACGTTGCTGATGAAGATGAGCGTGTTAATACTATTACCATTAAAAAAGTCCCAGAATGCAATGTCACCATGTGTAAAGGCAAGGTCACCATCCTAGGTCCCTCTGCACATCAGCCTAAGATCACCATACCCGGTCCATCTGCTAGACAGTCAAACCCTAAACCAGAGTTCAACCTTATTGAGAAATTGAATAAAACACTCACTCAAATATCCATTCTTGAATTGCTTTGTATCTCACCTGCACATAAGGCCATCTTGGATAAAGTCTTGCAAGAGTCATTTGCCCAACCAACGTCGATGTCAACTACTTTGAGACTATGGTCGGATATCTAAATTCGCCTCATCACATCACCTTTTTGGACAGTGACTATTCCTTGCCGAAACCATCTCATAATGATGCCCTTCATATTGAGGTTTTTGTCTAGAAAAATATAGTCTTAGACGAGTCTTAGTAGATGGCAAAGAAGGATTGAACATCTTCTCTTTAAAATTGGTCAAAGCTCTTGGCTTCTTTGATGCATGTGTAGATGCTACCAAGAGCATTATCATCAAGGCATATGATGATGAAGAACACGCTTCCAAAGGCATCATTACAATTCCTCCGGGTGGGACCAGTTATCATAGATACAACATGCCAAGTCCTGGATCGTGACATACATTATAATATCTTACTTGGTCACCCCTGGATTCATGCTCTAAAGGCCATTCCATCCATTTACCACCAATTCTTGAAATTTCCTTTTGATGGTACTGAAATCACTATCCCAGGAGATCCTAATCCATTTCAATACTATACCAATCTGCGAGCTACTGCTGAGCACCAGGTACCCATCAATTGTGAAGCCTCAGTTTCCACCTCATCCAAATATATTGACCCATCTGCACTCACCAAATCATCCATTGCATCAACTTCTACCACACCATCTTCCTCGACCTCCATACCAAGTAAAGACCTTCAGATCCAGGATCTTGGCTATGGAGAATTCAAATTGAATATGGCTTATTGTATCACCACAATACCTAAGCCACCTAAAGTCTATGGTAGACCATGTTTTGCAGTCGAGCCCAAAACAAATTTCAAGGTTCCACCAAAAAGTGTTTTCACACGGTGGGGCGGTATGGGTAATGAAGTCATTATCGACATAGATAGGTGGATCTACAAAGACCCAGAAGAGTTAGCTCCACTACCGGTGCATCTCTATGGAAAAGGCTATGATATATACAAAGCCCTAGGTTTTGACGGCACAAGTGGGCTTGGAAAGGACAACAACGGAAGGAGGGAACTTATTATCATTTCTGCAAGACCAAGGTACATAGGGCTAGGGTTCGACCAACTCAGAAGTGATAATTGACATACCTATGAACTTTCAAGAGAGGATGTAATGGCTACATAAAGTGTTGAGACATGTGAAGAATCCCTTACCGAAACTAACTCAAATGAATGGGAATGGGGATCTTAGAAAACCTTAAGTGACTATGATATTGATGAACTATTCTTGGATCCTGGTCAACTCCCTTTTGAAGAACAATTTTGATAAGAGTACAACATTGACCCTATTGACCGACATTCCAAAAATAAGGAATGGGTAAGCATTCCTTGGAATCCAGAAGAACATAAGGTGTCGTCGGCAACACCTGAATCATCCCACCCCATTCCTGAGCCCACCCATGAGCCTAACTTATCTAAGCCCACTAGTCATGATGCTGATAATTTTATCCCCTATTATGACTTTGAATTCAACTCATCTGACTCTGAGTATGGTCCATCCGTTGCATCTAATACGAAAGTTGAAATTGATAACTTTTCCTTCACACTTTAGGCATCAATTTTCACACTTTCCGCATCTTCCCCATCTTTTACCAACACTGACGATGGGATTCCCCTTGTTTACCCACAACTGATTGACTGGGACCAACAAGATCCACTAGTGATGGACATTTTTTAGAATGATGAGGCAATAGCAGAATTCATGGGGCTCCGAGAAGGTATTCCATGGGGTGATCACAAAATAGGGTTTTCCATTGATCTAGATTGTGCAACTTATTTCGGGGAGACTGTGCAATCCTCCAGTTGCAACAATAAAAAGAATAGAAAATTAAAAAATGTGTCTTTAGGTGAAAACCACAAGGCACCTTTTGACAGCAAAATAGTAAAAACAAAGGACGTATTCGAAGGTGAAAACCTCTCTGAGGTGCCTAAGGATGGAGGATTGGACTTTCTTTCTGTAACATAGGAAAAATTGGCTATGCTCATTAAAGACACAATGGAAGTTAACATAGCCACACCAGAGAATCCCAAAATGATTCTCTTGGCTGCATCATTGTCAGAGGAAGAAAAACCCGAATTTCAACAATTCTTCACAGATAGGAAAGTTAACTTTGCATGGTCATATGCTAACATGCCAGGCCTTGATCTAGAATTAGTTTTAAATCATCTTCCTCTAATCCCAGGAATCAATCCAGTCAAACAAAATTTGCACAAAATGCATCCACAAATTGCACTACTTGTAAAAGATGAACTAAAGAAGTTACTGGATTTTGGGTTCATAAGGTCAATAGATTGTGCTGACTGGATATCCAACATTGTCCCTATCACAAAGCCAAATAGATGAATCTATATCTGCACAAATTTCAAAGATTTGAATAAGGCTTGCCCAAAGGATGATTTCCCCTTACCAAATATAGACATGATTATTGATCTCATGGCAGGGTACAAGATGCTTTCTCTCATGGATGGTTTCTCGGGCTATAACCAAATCCGAATTGCCATAGAGGATCAGCACAAAATGGCATTCACCTACCCATGGAGAACATACTATTGGAATGTCATGCCTTTTGGCTTAAAGAATGCAGGTGCCACATACCAAAGAGCTATGACAACAATCTTTCATGACATGATGCATATCCTAATGGAAGATTATGTGGATGACCTATTGGAAAAATATTTGACACAGAAAGATCATCTCAAGGTCTTGGACAAAATATTTAGATGGTTTAAGGATTATAAGGCTCATTTGAACCCAAAGAAATATGTCTTTGGAGTCACTTCGGGTAAGCTATTGGGATACATAGTTTTGTGACGAGGCATTGAGGTTGATCTATCAAAAGTAAAAGCAATTCTAAACATGCCTCCACCAAAAGGAATCAATGAATTGCAAACACTTTAGGGTAGATTGCAGTCTATCCATCGCTTCATCGCATAGTTGGAAGACAAGTGTCAACCATTTCAATATTTGCAATGCAAAATCATTCCTTTTGTATGGATAGATAAGTGCCACATAGCCTTTGAACAAATTAAGGAATATCTATTGACACCACTAGTCCTGATGCTACCTATTGAAGGCAAGCCATTGATCTTGTATGTCTCTACAACTACAAATCCACTGGGGGCACTATTGGCACAAAATGACAATGAGGAAAAAGAAAGAGTCATATACTACATTAGTCGCACACTGATAGGATACGAGCTCAACTATACAACCATTGAATGTGCATGCCTTGTAGTTGTCTTTGTGGGTGCAGAGACTTATACATTACATGTTGAGCCACCAAACACATTTGGTAGCCAAGATTGACCCACTAAAATATCTCCTAAGTCGAGCAACATTGACAGGCCGTTTGGCGAAGTGGGTCATGATATTGAGCGAGTATGATATACAATATGTTGAGCACAAGGCAATAAAAGGTCAAGTAATAGCAGATCAACTTGTAGATGCACTGATCCAAGCCACTCATCCGCTGATAATTGATTTCGCAGATGACTCTATCTTTCACGTGTAACCAACTTTACCATGGAAACTATACTTTGATGCGTCCCACACCAGTCACGGCTCAGGAGTTGGCATATTATTTATCACACCACAAGGGGATTAAATTCCTAAATCATTTTGGATCATGTTCCCTTGTACAAATAACATTGCAGAATACGAGGCATTGGTCACCGGTCTCAAGATAGCAATTAAATGGAAAATTCAGACATTGCTCGTATTCGAGGATTCTCAGTTAGTCATCAACCAAGTCAATGATGACTATGAAACAAAAGATGAGAAGTTGCTTCCTTAAAAATGTATGGTGGATAGTTTCATGACATACTTCAAAATGATTTCTTTTGAATAAATCCCAAGGACACAAAATAAGGCAGCCGATGGAATGGCTACTATTGGATCTCTCTTGGACATCTCTAAAAATGTGTTACAATTTGAGTTCTTAGTGGAACAGCTGTTGATGCCTGCATATGATATTCCAGAGTCAGAAATGGTGTGCAAAATTGTTGGTCCTAGTTTGCCTTGGTATTAGGACATCTATGACTATCTTAAGTCCCAAACCCTACCACCCAACCTTTCCAACAACCAAAGAAAGTCCTTTATCTGAAAAGCAACTAGACATACCATCGTCAGTGACACCCTATACTGCCATGGCTTTGATAACACCCTTCTTCACTGTCTTGACATTGATGAAACCCAAAAAAATTTATGAGAAGTGCATGAGGGTATATGCGGATCTCATTTGAGTGGTCCAATGTTAGCTTGAAAGGTCACTAGACTAGGATACTATTGGCTGACATTAGAGAAAGATGCTCTTCAATTTTTCAGAACATGTCAGAAATGCTAGGTGCATAGTGACCTAATTCACGCACCTGCATAAGAGCTAAGACCGATCACTTCTCCATGGCCTTTCACACAATGGGGACAAAACCTTGTGGGCAAGATCCATCCATCCTCTTCTAACGGCCACAAATTCATAATCAGCGCCACTAAGTACTTTACTAAGTGGATTGAAGCTATCCCTCTCACTTACATCACCAGTAAGAAAATATCCAAGTTGATCCTAAATTACATCATCTTCCGGTATGGTGTCCCACAATCCATCATCACAGATAATGGAAATCCATTCAAAAATCAGGACGTTCGTGAACCCTGTGAGCGATTCCACATCCAACATCATTTCTCCACCCCATATTATCCACAAGGTAATGGCCAAGCTAAGGCATCAAACAAAATAATTCTTTGCATACTCAAGAAGATCGTCAACGACGCTTGCCGAGATTCACACCTACAACTTAATCCTTCTCTATGGGCCTATCGTACATGCATTCATACCCCCACTGGAGCCACTCCATTTTCCCTGGTCTACGGATCTGAGGCCATATTGCCCATCGAGGTCAAAATTTCTTCTCTCCGAGTCTCCTTGAAAGGAATGATTGATGATGAAGAGTACAGATAGTCTCACCTACATGAGCTAGAAATGTTACAAGAAAGATGACAAAATTCCTTAAATAATTTATAGGAATATCAAAATCATCTCTGCTGAAGCTATAAAAAAGAGTAATGGTGAGAAATTTTGAAATCGGTGACTTGGTCCTCATGTAGAACCCAAGAAATCAAGCAGACCGTGAAAAGCCTGGTAAGTTTGAGGCTAATTGGCTTGGTTCTTATATCATTACTGCCACATTCAATTCCGGAGCTTATTAGTTGGCCACACCTGATGGAGAACAATTGAAAAAACCCATCAACAACTTACATCTGCAAAAGTTCTACACATAGCATCAGAGAGCTTGGCTAAAAACCTAAAAAAATACAAAAAAAATAGAAAAATAGAAAAAAATTGTCCCTTGATGAAAACCTAGCAAATAGGCGTCTTGGTGACACCAAAAAAATAAAAAAATGGCAAAAATAGTAAAAAGAAATGAATTCATCCAATAGTGAAAACCTGGCAAATAGGCGCTTTGGATAGGTACCATGGTGAAAACCCTGCAAACATGTGCCATGTGTAGTCAATCATTGCTTCACCACCTACTATTACTCTCATCGGCCTTTATCCACTTTTCATAATCATGACAACCTGACACATTCACGACGTTTGTCCTATGTCCTATCGATTTCGACCATGGTTAACATTTTGTTGACATCATTCCTTGCATATCCTTTCCTTTTTCCTTGTGTCTGCCTATCTCCATATCATTTGACTTGGGTAATCCCCACTCTATCTGGGGGAAAGACCTTTATTGTGTAACTGCAGTGGGTGTCACACATGATCCCGCATTCTGAAAAAGTCCTGAAAAAATATCTAAAAATTTGAAAATGTCCTGAGAAAAGCCAAAACAGAGTCAAAGACAATGTCTTTCTGATCAATTCACTCAATCATGTCAGTCTATCTTTTGTCCATGTCTAAACTACATTGTCTCTGCACATTTGCTACGTAGGAAAGATTCATCTTTGAATCCTTGAGACATTAGGTCAATCTTTCTAGGTTTGTCAAAATAAAATCATGATTCAAACTTTTGTCCTTTGGACAAGGTCATTGGTCATGTCGAACTACGAGGTCTTTGAGTGCACGACATAGGCAAGGCCATCAATCGATGATACCTTGAGGCCGCACTAGGTCAGTCCATTAGGGTTTCATGGCACTACACGTTCACACACGTCAAACTATCTTCAAATGAAGAAAACTCTCTATCGAATCTCAAGTAGGCATTTTATCAGCAAATCTGTTTCATGAAAATTTTCAGTCAATTCAGCATGTCCGCAATGACATATAATCAAATTTTATCAGACAATTCACCCTGGTGAAACTTTGGGTTCTTCTTCAAGATGTGTCCTTCTGAAGAGAAACTCTCATCATTTCTTTATGCTTTTGGATGTGTCCTTCCTAAGCATTGTCCACATCATCTCGAATTTTGATGGATTCACCTAAACTTGAGAATCGATCTCCTAGATATCAACGTCATTCAGGATGCATCCTTCCTAAATTTGATATCACTCAGCATTTGGCAAACACCTGACATTAAACCACTTGGAAAACACTAGGAAAACTTTATTTTATCTTTTTGATGGTTATCATGATATTAGTTCTTTATGTCTTAGGAACCATGACATATCATGATGATTATCCTTGTCTTGTTGTAATAACCTTGCTAATAGCTTCTCAAGGATGTCTTGATTTTTGGATTTAGAGAAGCAACGACTTAGCACAATGATTTTCCTATCTATTTTTGACTATCATGTGGCTAGTTTCTCAAGGATGTCCTGACATTAGGATTTAGAGAAGCAACGACGTCTCGTGATTGGTCTGGTTTTTATGACAATTGGTCTTGACAAAATGACTATGGACAATTATGTTCCTTGTATGAGTCATGATCATCCTTGTTCGTGATTGTTGATCTATGTGATGGTTCGACCCTACACACTATTGATCTATGTCATATCATAGTGTTTTTCAGTTATCATGACATTTTCACCCAATGATGATTAAAGAGCAACAACTAGGATAGCACTATAGCAAAGCTTTGAAGGATTTAATTTCTGCACTAACATGCATATCTTTCTTTGCACTAACATCAATCTTCATCTTCTCTTCTCTCAGTCTCTGATAATATCCTGTGACATACACAAATAACAAAGTTTCATACATTATTGCACGAGGATTTCATATTCACATTTCACATTTGCATAAATCAAACACCATAATTCACATTGCATTTACATCCACCCATAAAACCTTCATTTGCATCAACATATAGACATCATAAATAACATTTGCATTAGCATATAAGAATCACATCATCATCACATTACACAATGTATACATACATAACCACATCCATAATTGCATTCATAAGCATAAACATAACATCCATGCATCTCATAGCATCATAAAAGCATCACATAACATTTGATAAAGCATAAAATACGATAACACATAACACCATATAGGCCGCATCAAAAACTGCATCGCATATATATAATCTCAAAAATGTCATGTCACAGGATAGAGTCATATGATACGCCAAAAATAGAGCTCGCATGCTCAAATATAAAAATACAAAAGTGTCTAAACACAAGTCCTAGGATGTCCCTCCTCCGTCCTGTGGAGGTGACCTATGGGGTAGCTATGACTAACTCATCAAGTGAAATGTGACTTGAATGGGCGTCCTATCCTGAGTTGGACTCTAAGAACCTGAGGCCTCGGTAACATGAGGCTGGCTCTGCTCTGTCTGGTGTCCTGACGAAACTTACCTGTGACCATGATCTGACCTATGGCTATGGCTTGATAAGTGCCTGTGAGAGCTATGTGAGTTGTGGCCCGATGACTTACTTGATGCAGTGGACCCCCCAGCACTAGTATGACTACTACTGTGTGATCTGTTGTTGCTATGTGTTTAGGTGCCACTGCTTGTCCTGTTGTAGGATCAGGACAAAATTGGGTCTCATCGCTCTAGTGGAACAACCTACTTATATAACAAACTATATCGGCCCCTGCTCTCTGCCATCCTGGCAAACTCCCTGGCCATATCCCCTATCAGCCCTGTCGGCCCTGCACACAACTTGACAAAATCTGTCACCCACCGATCTGACTCTTGCTGTCAGATGACGGCCTAATCCCTCTCCACCCTGGTAACCTCTAACTTTGCTGCCAAGGCATCAAGTCTGCTCTAAAGATCGGCGATCCTCTAATCAATAGTGGCATCGAAAGGAAAAATCAGTGATTTGTCACCCTCCTCATCCTCTGAAATCATCCACTCCCACAGTCTCTGGTCTGTCTTATCCTCTTCCTCCTCCTCCTCATCTCTCTCCTCATCCCTCTCCTCCTCTACCTAGATCTCCTCCACATCTATATCAAGAGGTTGTCCCCCAACAAATGGATCCTCCTTTGCCCTCACCTCCACCTCCTTGACCCTCACCTCCACCTCCTCCTCTCCCTCTCTGATCTCCTCTCCTGCCTCTTGCTCAACTGGCATCTCTCTCTCCTCATCCTCCTCTCAAATGGGTGACAATGGTGGACCACCAACCCTCTACCTAACTCTTTGGGGTTGTCTTCGCCCTCTATCATCCCTCCTCCTAACACCTCTCCCAACTCCTCTATCCCCTCCTCCCCCACCACCCCCATCATCCCCATCTCCTCTGCCTCCATCCCCCCTACCTCCATCTCTACCTCCATCACCCCTGTCGCCATCTCTCCCTCTAGCACCTTTTCCATCTTGACCTCCATCCCTACCACCCCGACCTATCCTCCGTACCCGTGGGAATGATCTTTGATCTATGGGCGACAAACCCTTTGGATTTGTCAATGGGATAGGCTTATGAATTTTCCATTAGGCATCAAACTCGACAGATGTCCTTGGATCTGCTGGACCTCCCCTCCACATCCACTGAATGGCAACAAGACCATCTACCTGCTATTCAGCCACTGTCACTGACATAGGTGGCCCCCATATGGTCTCACTGGAAGACCGTGCATACTCTACAGTGCCTACTAGAACATCTTGCTGCTCCCCAAACTATCGTAGTACCCGCTGAGATAGGTACATCTCTATGATACGCTGACTCTTCACTGTATAGTTGATCAGGTATCTAAACTATCTGCACAATGATAAATGGCCATCCTCATCTGGCCACTAGGCACAATATCTATACGGCCTCCACATGAAACTAATCATGATGTCAATCCCATGATGCCAGTATTTGGTATATCCTCAATGCAAGTCTAACTGACAGAGCTTGCATATAGATAGACATAGAGCATCCCATCGCCTAGCTATTGGATCTGTATTGGTGGCCGAAAAACAAGAATATGCTCCCATGCCTAGATCATGAGGAGAGTAGTCCCGCAGCTGATACTCTAGCCCTGATGGTAGACGACCTCATGCGGTTGATGATATAGCATGGCCAAAAAATAAGGCCCCCAAGGAAAAACGGTCCTTTGTCCTCACATACAGACTAATATGTCCCCCCATCCAATAGGAAATCCATGACCACAGTGATCTGGAATCAGTAATCAAACAATCAGGGTCATGAGCATAACATCCCACCTAGAAAGTTGGTTAGCTATGACATCCCAGATAATCTCGTAACTATCGATACCCATCTGGGCACCACCGACATCCTCATACATCTCTAGTAGGGCCTATCTCCCTCAGTGCGGGTCATATACAACCCTCTCTTCGCTGATCAGTATGCAAAGAATACGGTACACATCCTCTAAGGTGATCATGGCCTCTCTTGTAGGCACTTGAAAAGAGCAAGTCTCTAAGTGCCATCTCTTGCACAGAGCTATCAACAAACCCTTGTTTGCCCAAATAATGGACATGTATGTGATATAGTATAAACCCAGTGACATCAGGCGCTACCTCTCCCTATTGCTCAAACGGTCTCTAAAGGCGTATGTCACTAGCCTGAACTCTCGTGTGTAAATTGACACAAGTTGTCTCTGCACAAGCAAGGACAAGAATTAGCACACATAGGACAACATTGTTGAGAGGTTATTACTATTGAGAAGTCAAAGGTGCATCTAAAACTAATCTCTACGCAAGGTCAACACAAGTCAACTCTGGTCAATAGCAATTGTGTCGCATTCACTACAAATGCATCATGATTTGTCACTTGCGGCTCTTCATGTTACAGTTGCATCGCCCTATCTAGCAATTGCACAGCCTAACAATGATTGCGTCATTGATATGAAAACTACGTCGAGATCTCTCAAATGTGTCGTTTGACCTAGAAATTGTGTCGCAACATTGTAGATGTGTCGCATAGTGCCTCACTTGCATTGCAATCTGATGATTGCATCGTTTCCTCTCGCGAATGCGAGCTCAAACAAAAAACCTAACTACCCAGTGCACTTGCATCATGATGAAAATAAATGAATCGAACGCGAAGGCATTTTCAGCTTACACGACATCATTTATGTCGCAACACATCCATTTAACCCCCCGCAAACCCTCATAAATGCATTAAATTTAAAAATTGACAAATGGGATAGGGTACTTACTCGTGCCTCTGCACCCTCGGGTCGTCAGAAGGTTTGCATGTGGTATCGACGGTGGTCTATCACTGGAATCACCATCGTCTCTTTGGGCTCTGATCACTAAAAATTCTACATAACAAATGAACAAATGATACTTGGTTTTGCCTTTTCAACATATTTATATTCTGAAAATTAGGGTTTGGACCTAGTAGGTGTGTACTAGAGGCTCATTTTACCATCTTTCATTGGAATTTTGGCTAGCTTAGCATCCTTGATTGCTGAATTTGATCACACCATTGTTCCTCTGGACATTATTTGATTTAATCAGGACACTTTCCAAATTTTTTGACCTCGGGTCGAAATTCAAAAAAAATTCCAAGGGGGCATAGGCACACTGTACCTTCGCTGGGGCATATTCTAGACTTGTTTTCTTTGCCACAATGCGACAAGCTACATTATGACAAAGAGGGGCAAATGTAGACACATAAAAATGACTAAGGCCTACAATCACTATTTTACCACCTTTTGTCCTAACATAATTATGACATTTTAATTATGTTTCTAACCCACTTTCAACTATTAATTAAATAATTCATAATTATTTAATTAATTCATGATCTTTCATTCTTCATGATTATTAAATAAATAAATCTTATTTATTTATTTAATGTGTCACTAATTATCAAAGTCTTCTCATAATTAAATAAAGTCCTCAATTTATTTAATTAATCTTTATCATTAAGGTCCTCTTGATTATTAAATAAGTATATTTTAATATATTGATTTAATATGTCACTAATTCCTGAATCCTCTCTTAATTAAATAGATTCATTAATTTATTTAATTAATTAACTACCTCTTCTAAATTAAATAATTATTTTTAATTATCTAATTTCTTTATGTGACACTTCCATCTTTTTAAATAAAAACAATTTATTTAAAAATGTCACATGGTTTAACTGATTCTTCTTTTAGTAATTAATTTCAAAAATCAATTACTCATTATCTCACAAATCCATATTTTGAATTAGTTTAATTCAAAATAGAAATATTCTTCTACAAATCAAGTAATTGCTAAAATTCATAATTTTCTAAAATCTCATCTTCTTATCTCTTGATTTTTTACTAATTTCATCTCAGTGTCACGTTTATTCTCCACCATTGATTTAATTTCCTAAATTAAATCTTGTCCACACATTTGGATATTTTTATCCTAACCCTAATTGAGAGTTGTCATTTTGAATCTTAACCATTGATTATAGGGCATTTCTCAATCTCTCATCTCATCCGTCCATTCAAGATTGTATTTTCTATAAAATGACAATCTTATTCACATTTTGGACATATCTTATCAATCTTGTTTAAATATTATCTCTTTATCATCTCTTGCATTTGTCATTTTAGCCACTTGCATTATAGAATTAATTTTCTTGTGCAATCATATTTTACAAATCCTTCAAAGTATTGTTTAGGACTAGGCATATAGAGTTTTCTCATCAAATATGAGGGCATTCATTATCACAACAAGCTAAGGAGGTACAATGGAAATCAATCATGGAGGAGAGAAGATTGGGTGAGACTGTTCTAGTTTCATTTCTTTTCTCATTTATCTCCTATGTATTTCATTGTTTGTTTGGATATAATTAACTATTGCATGCATTATATGACTAACCAATCTATTTTGCAGAAATCCATCATTACGTTGGTGAACCCGACCCCTTAACACGTTTTTGTAGGTTCTTGTATAACTTCATTTTTTTTATTTTGTAGGTATAGGAGTACGGAGTGACGCAACTACTTGCTCGGAATTCCTAGAATTCCCTTCCAGCCTAGATTCCGTGAGGGGGTTAAAAACCCAAACTTTAGACGGTTAACTTTATAAGGGTTTTGAGAATTTTGGATCTTGTATTGAGGAGCGATTTTATCATTTATGATGGATTTAGCTGAACTTTATGATATGATGGATCTTATTTTGGGTATCTTTATTGTATGCAGGCAAAATCGGGTAAGGCAGTTGCTAGGCAGAACAAGGGAAAGGTGATGGATCTAAGTGCTGAAGGTTCAACTATCTTTGAGGCAGAGAGAGTTAAAATGGATATCAAGAGTAGAATCCTAGATAGCAAGATGACTTCCATCTGGTCGGGGATCATTGATACAAATGTTGGAATGTGGGACTATGAAGAGTTCAAGGCAGGAATGGTAGCAAAAAATCTCCTTTTGTCAGCCATAAGGACATTGGAGTTTGGGTTGGCACATGTGGCTGGATTTCCTTCTATGGTCCAATGTTATGAGTTGGTGCTTGAGTGTGCTAGGCACTATGACAAGGGTACACAAAGAATAGTTGGTCCTCAGGGAAAAATTGTGGCAAACTTTGACCCTATATCTATAGCTCAGACCTTTGACATACCTGATCGGTCACATGTTGTGGGCTTCGACATGGATTTAGCAAGGAAACATTATGAGGATAATTTTTTCAAGTCCCAATAGGTAATTAATTCTTGGTTTGAGAAACCTAAGTCCCACTTCTCCAAGCTTCCAAAGCCACTCTTTAGATTCCAGTTAGGATTGGAAGGGCTCCATACAAACTTCCAAGATACCCTATAGACCATGTTATACTATTGGAGGTCACAAGGCAAATATGTGATTTTGATGTTATTGTAAAGGGAGAGAAGCACAAGACTGGGCTTGGTAATGACTTCCCTCTGAATATAGGCACTAGTGAGGTATGCCCTTCTATCCAATTAGCCCATGCTTTTGAAGAAGAAATGAGCACTCTTGGTCTCTTCTTCCATTCCAAAAGAGCTAGGTTTGATATAACTGGTGAGGCACAAAAGAAGGCTATTAGGGAGTATATCCACAAAGATGGCATCGAAGACTATTGGGCCAATGTTAATGATGAATTTGAAGCCAAAAAGAAGAAGTTCTCCAGGTTGCTAGTGAGGTTAGTGCAGTTGTATAACATTAAGGTTGTTCTTGATCAGGTTTAGGAGGATGGGAATCTCATCCAAGGTCATATCTTTGAGGCTGTGAAGGACAAGCCAGTTGGGGGAGTTGATTGGCTGGAGGAGGAAAAGATAGAACTAGAACAAATCATGGCTCTAGTCAAGAATTACACCAAGTTATGGGTCAAGCACAAGATGTTAGAGTTGGAAAATGAAGGTGTGCCTTGCACCTATGACTTAATGGGAGACTTAGAGTCTCACTCTACTTCTAAAGAGTCACATGAATAGGACCCCAAAGGTAAATCCAAGGTGGGCTCTCCTGTCAAGATCAAGATTAAAGATGTTCAGGCAGGGGAAGCAGGGAAACAGAGAAAGCCCATAGCCAAGAAGGCATGTTTCAAAGAAGAAGGGGGCTGAGAAAGAGGAAGAGGAAAAAGAAGTAGAGGCCAGTGTCCCTTTACCTAAGAAGAGGAGACTTGTGAGGTTGTCACACAAGGAAAAGAAAAATTCTAAGGAGGATAAGGTGGCTGAACCACCTGTGGTGGAGGTAGAAAGCTCGGGGTAGAAGACACAGGTGTATACTAGGAGGTCAAGGACTCATTTCCCCAAGGATGTTGCACCTAAAGGGAGTATTCCTATGACTGCTCCTACCACTGAACATGAGGACATCCCTTCTTCTCATGAGACTGGTGGTGTGTCAAATGAACCTAAAGATGTAGAGGATCCTAAGGACCTAGGAGAAGAAGAATTCCAGGAAGGTGATATTTATAGTACTGAAGAAAAAATTGATAAGATAATGTAGTCTCCTTTGGTGGCATATGTGAATTTGCCAATAGAAGTTCATGAGGATAAATCCCCTCAAAAGGAGGAGATACCAAACAATATTCCCTCACCAACATAAGAGAAAGGGGAAGAGCACTGTAAGGAAAATGAGGATCTAGTTAGGGAGATCCCTAAGGAACCAAGCATTGAAATGGATGCACCCAGTGTTCAACAGGAAAAAGATGATGGGCAAGATAAGGTACAGTGAGGATTTACTGTTCCAGACTAGTTAGATAAAGAATTAAAGAGAAAGAAGATTGGAGTGGATGACACTCCTCCCAATTGGGATGACCTACTGGCTAACATTGGAAAGACAAAGACAAAGAAGAAAGCCAAAGTCATTTCTAGGATTGAGAGAGATGGAGCAAACAATAGAGTGGTCCATATTGCCACTCCTACTCTTGATAAGGATAGAGGTGAGGTAATTGAAAAGGATTACAATGTGTAGACTATAAACCTTGGGCATACCTCCATGGAGAAGGATATTGAGGAGTATGAAGGCTCCAGTGCTGTGATTCTTGGCCGATTGAGGAAGGAGGTGCAAACTAAGTATGAGTTGGAGAAGGAAAATGAGAAGCTCAAGAAATATTTGCAGGAGTTGATGAAACCCTTGCAATCCATTAGTTCTTCCTCCTCTGCTGCAAGCTTCCTACCTCAAGAAACATTATTGGAGCTTGAAAAGATGAAGGGAACCACACATGCTACTGTCAGTTGGTTGCAGGGAGTGTAGACCAAAGGGGACAATTCCATCAAGGAAATCCTATCAACTACAGGGGATGCAATGAGATCAATAGATTGCCTCAAGATTGTGCTAGCTCAGGATAAGGAGGATGTAGATCTCCTACTGCAGAAGACAAGGACTATCATGGAGTACACAAAGGAAAAATTGGTGAAGGATGGGGTTCTTCCTTCCTCAAGAGTTGCAGAACCTTGGGAGTGGTTTGAAATTCTGTAGATGAGACAAAAGGCCTCAAATAAAATATGCAAACAGAGGAGGCAGATTGAGGACACTTTGACTGGTATCTATGATAAGTGTATCTCTTTCTTTGAGGTGATGACAGGGAGGAAGAAGTTTGCTCTGAAGCATCTTAACTTGGAGTAGTTGAGGAAATGTGGTGAGATGTCTATTCTCCAATCAATGAGGGCCTTGATACTAAACATCAGCTAGATGATGCTGCAACTTACATTGCAGTCATTGATAGGTATCAAATGAGTAAGGCTGATTGGGATAATATAGTGAGGCAGTCAAGAGATGACATCAAATGCCTTGAGAGGAGAATTAGGGTTTTTCCTGTGCCACCTGTTGTCGACTTGGATAAGGTGTTATTGTTGGTGCATGATAAAGTAGAGTGAGCGAAGGACAAAGGGGGGAAGTAGTTAATGTAGGGCTACATCAGGATTTGTGCTTCCCCATTACTTTCTCTTGTTTCTTCGCATGCATTGGATGGAGTTTTTGAGACCCCACGCCGAGTTGGATGAAATTGGTGCAAATTGCACATTTCATGTTATTTTCGAATATCTTTTGGCTGACCTACTGTGTGGCGTGTATTATTGTAAACGCTAATTGGTTTGACCTATCTTGGGGGTGGGGGGGGGCGGGGTTCTCTATAAGTTTTGAATTATGCCTCATTTTTAAGGGTAATTATAAGTTAGAAGAATTTCATATTAAGAGAGAATTGTAGGAGCAAGAATTAGAGTTAGATTTTAGTTTATCTTTTCAAGCAAGTGTTGTAATAGAAGACTGGAATTGTTGCCACTTTGGGTGATTTAATACAAGCAAACACATTATGATTTGGCGCCTCTCTTGTGTTGAATTTTATCTGGCATGGTTCTTGATATTCTATTTTTAAAATTTCTTAAGTGATTTGATGTTAGATGGTTTGATAATGTTTAGGGTTTTATGCTTGAAGTGTTTGCAACAATCTCTAGTCCATACTTTTTGCAGTTAGCTGATTGTTAGCTGCTTTGCAAAGTTAGCCTAGACTTAAACTATGCTTAGTTCAATTATGGATGTTTGTTCATCTCAATTGCAATAAGGTTGTCTTGAATGAATATGCATGATTTGAAAATCTTTAACACCTTAGAAGATTGCACTGTTTGTGTAAGATTACAGATTTATCTAGGTTGAATAGGGACCAGTTTTGAGGGATTGGTCCATTTCAAGTATCTTATCTTTTGCATTGATAATCTTAGGGTTAGAATTAGTCTTAGAATTATCTCTGAAACCTTTATCTTTTGTTATTTATTTTACTATCTAGGTTAATTTTAGGTCTTGAAGTATCAATATATTGCTAGATCTGATAAATTCGAGTTCAACATTTGCTTGTAGTAAGGTCCCTTTGTGATTACCAACATTTTCACATTATCTCTGAGTTGTTTTATTTTCATTTTCAAGACCTGACATTAGAGACCTTAGGGTTATCTCTGTAGACACATAAAAATGACCAAAGCCTGCAAGCAATATTTTACCACCATTCGTCCTAGCATAATTATGACATTTAATTATGTTTCTAACCCACATTCAACTATTAATTAAATAATTCATAATTATTTAATTAATTCATGATTTTTTCCATTCTTCATGATTATTAAATAGATAAATCTTATTTATTTATTTAATGTGTCACTAATTATCAAAGTCGTCTTATAATTAAATAAAGTCTCATTTATTTAATTAATCCTTATCATTAATGTCCTTCTGATTATTAAATAATTATATTTTAAATATATTCATTTAACATGTCATTAATTCCTAAATCCTCTCTTAATTAAATAGATTCATTAATTTATTTAATTAATTAACTGCTTCTTCTAAATTAAATAATTATTCTTAATTATTTAGTTGTTGTATGTGACACTTTGTTATGTTTAAATAAAACAATTTATTAAAAAATGAGTTCACATAGTTAATTGATTCTTATTTTAGTAATTAATTTCAAACATCAATTACTTATTATCTCACAAAATCCATATGTTGAATGAATTTAATTCAAAATGGAAAGATCCTTCTATAAATCAAGTAATTTCTAAAATTATTGATTTGCTAAAATCTCATCTCCTTATCTTCTAATTTTTACTAATTTCATCTCAATGTCACATTTATTCTCCACCATTGATTTAATTTCTTAAATTAAATCTAGTCCACACATTTGGGGATTTTACCCTAACCCTAGTTGAGAGTTTCCATTTTGAATCTTAACCATTGATTCTAGGGGATTTCTAAATCTCTCATCTCGTCCGTCCATTCAAGATTGCATTTTCTATAAAATGACAATCTTGATCTCATTTTCGAGACCTTTTATTATTATTTTGTGATCTCTTGATATTGCATTTTATCTTATTATCTTCTTGCATACTTATTTGTCATATTAAGCTTCTTGTATTTAGAATTAATTTTCTTATGCATCATAATTTTCAAAAATTCTTCAAAGGCTTTGTTTAGGAGAGTTTGCTCACAAATATGAGGGCATCCATTATCACAACAAGCTTAAGGAGTTCCTTTTATCTCTAATGTATTTCATTGTTTGTTGGATTTGATTTAATATATGTATGCATTATTAGACTAACAATCTATTTTGCAAAAATCCTTCATTACAATCTCTTTGTTCATAGAGATTAACCTTTCAAGAGAGGTAGGATATCATATTCTGTCTGAGTTGTTGCTATGCAGAAAACACCATCAACAGATTGGCGCTAGAAGGAGGGCCTTGAATAAGCAAGCTGGATCAATTTATGTCTGCCATTTCTCCTGAGAGGTTCAGAAGAAGAACTAGATCTACTCGAGGAGAAGACGAATTTCAAGAATTACAAGCCCCTTCTATGTCAAGAAGGACCAGAAGAAGGGGAGAATCATCATCCACTCAGCCACTTCCCTCATCCCCATCATCCTCATCTTCATCAGGATCATCCTCATCCGATTCTGAAGTAATCCCTATTCTGCAGCCCCAACTAGCCATAAATCAGCCATTACCGCCTCCACCTCCACCAATGGCTTTCCTTGCCAAAAACCCATATCCTTTGATTTTCAATAATTACAATGTCATGCCCAAGAACCTTGATCACTTTTTCTCTAAGTTCCATACTAATGATCCCAATAGGACGACAAAGGAGCATATCAGGATTTTCTAGACCTGTCTGAGAGATAGAGGAATTAACCATGAGGATGTTGCATGTAGAATTTTCCCTTATTCCCTCGAGGAAGAGGCCTTTTATTGGTATAATCACTTACCTGCTGCTTCTATCAATAATTGGGCAGAACTGGAGACTACATTTCTATAGAAGTTTAAAATTCCCATTAGCACTAATGAGCTTTACATGTAGTTTACCAGAGTTAAGTGGGAGATTAATGAGCCTATAGGGTCATTTAATGACATGTTCCATTGAGCATACACTAGACTCTAGGCACCTTATGTTGTAGATGATGCCACTACCCTAGAGGTCTACTTTGAAGCCCTGGACAACCTTACATCCACCTTCCTCAAATGGAGGACTAATCCCCCAACTACCTTACTTACTGCATATACAGAGGCTGTTAAGGTTAGCATAGATTTGAGGCAACATTTATCAGGGCCTCTTCCATCCTTAGGACTTGTTGCTCACCCTAGAAAAGTCCAAGCTCTCAACTAGGCTTTGACTAATCATTCTCCCATTATGAAACCAATACCCTCATCACCTTAGTTCCCACATCCAGGTCCTCCAATAAATCAAGCTCAGCCAATGACCTCTTATCCTCAGCAAAGGGCCAATCAACCCCTTCATCCATAGGAGCAGGCTGGTTTCCCTACATATTTGTAGAATTTAGAAGTCTTGAATCAAGCTATTGGTTCTAGAGGAGCATCTGGGTACCTACCGGGTAGTGTGAATTTAACACCACATAATGGTCTAGATAAGGAGCGACTGGATGAGTTATTTGAGCAAGTGAAGAAACTGAATATGGAGGTTACTTATTTGAGAAATCAGAATAGCCAGCTTCAGGCTGCTCAGAAGAACATGCAATCGAATTACAATAGGGAGAACAAGGATGTTGCTAGAGGACATAACTTTGATAGAGGACAGTATTTTGACAGAAATCAAAATTTTGAAAGAGGACAAGGCTCTGGCCATAACTATGATAGGGGGCAACAAGGTGGACAAGGATTCTATAGAAGGCAACCACCTAGGAAGAATAGGTCATGGAATACTGGACCTAATAATGGAGGGGTTCCCACCCCATTGGATCAACCCTCTACTCAGGAGAAGCCTCCAAGTGGTGCGTATTTAGCAGAGGCAACTTTGTTTGGATGGTGCAAGCTCTATAAGACAAGCCAACATTCTGAGTTAGATTTCTTTGAGTTTCAGACTACTACTTCCATCTTTCAGTATGAAGTTGAGAACAATTCCAATGGTCAGGAGATTGTGCCCTCAAATCCTTATGATTCCCTAGTAATGGTACTTAATCATGTCCCATTCCCAAAAGGTGAAGAAAATGAACCAGAGGGAGAGTCTAGTGACCAGGACAAAGAAACAGAATAGGTGCTAAATGAAGATGAAATCTCTCAGTTGTTTAATGAAGAAAATGAGAATGATAATGGTACCTTGGATGAGGAGGAAGTTGGAGTTGAAGAATTTTAGATGTTTTAGCAGCCAACAAAGAAATATGATTTGAGGAATAGGCCTAACAAAAGTCCACAGGGAGGAGGCCCTTTCACTACTTCTATTCCTCCAAACAATTTCACTACTTCAGTAGACCTGCAAGCTAGTAATAACCCATCTTACCCTCATGTGCCAACATAGTACTTGTCAAAGGAAAACAGTGCTGAAGTTTCAAAAGATAGATGGGCTGGTGGCTGCAAGGAGGCTCATGTTGATATGAATGTGGAGCAATTGGGAGAATATGTGACTAAATAATTCAAGAAAGTAAAGGTGATTCTTTCTCTTTTTGAGTTATTAAGAGTCCCTACTATTAGGAATGCTTTCTTGGGATCTTTTAATTTAAATACGACACCTTTAGGAGTAATTTCCATTGAGACAGTTGCTAGATCTTTTAATTCATAGGAACCCAAAGGCCAAGGCCAGGTCCCACCTATAGACAAAGGGAGAGATAAAGATAAGAGTTAGGTTTCACAAGTTGACACCTAGTTGAGCCTGTTTTAGGGCAGAATGGAAACCCCTCCTTTCCTAATTTCTATTTGTATCTTTGGGAAGAATCTGCATAATTATCTTCTGGATTCAGGGGCATCTACAAATGTTATGCCTTTTTTTGTTTGTAAAACATTGGGTATTACTCCTATTGCCTCTCAAAAGAAGGTCACTCGATTGGACAAGACAGAGGTAAGTGTAGTAGGAGAATTGAATATAACTCCCACACAGCTCACATTAGATCCTAGGGTGCAACAGGTGATCAACATTCAGGTTGCTAATATTCCTGATACCTATGATTTGATTTTGGGTCAGGATTTCACTAAGGCATTGAATGGGTATACATCTACGGACCATTTTCACATGAAGCTACCATGGAAAGGAGTTCCAAATCAGATCATAATTAAAAGAGAGCCCAGAATGAAGTATGTAATCAGTGAATACCAGAATACGTTGAATGAGGTTTTAATATCAGAAGTTAGCATGGGGAATTATGTGTTGGCTACATCAGCCTCAGATATAAAGGAGGTCTTTATGTTGTAGGGCCCCTTTTGTGAATCTACATTGGAATCTAGCTGTCTTGAGAAAGTTTATATGAAGCAAGAGGAATACATATAAGAGATCAGTAGTTCTGGAAGATTGAGTGAAAAATAGATGAAACTGATGATCAAGAGGATAGGCAGCTCAGTTTACTAGATAACTTTCAGGAGTTCATCCAGAGGTGTGTGGAGAATCAGATTCACCTTGGCAAGAATATGAATTTTGAAGAATTTTTGCTCCCCAATTGGTGTAGAGTCCATGATGCTCCTCATTCTGAGTTGGAATGTGACGTATGTCAGATGGAAGTGGCGCAGGTGTAGAGGTGCATTAACCCAGTCCCAATTGTTAGGCTCAATATACAGAAGGAGTTAAATAATGATAAGGATAAAAGCCCAATGCTTCCTGAAGAGACTCCTAACTATAATAAGAATAAGGATAACTCAAAGAGATTGGAGATTGATGGTTATTGGACGTTAAGATTCAATGGATCCAAATCCAAGCAAGGTGCTGAAGCGGGGTTTGAATTGATTAGCCCTAAAGGTAAGAGTTATTTTTCTGCTCATAGACTCCAATTTCAATGTACTAATAATGTCACTGAATATGAAGCTTTAATCTACGGGTTGATAATGACATCAAGGAATAAAGTTAAGATATTACAAGTTTTTGGATATTCTGAGTTGGTAATCACGAAGGTGAGGAAACAATATTCATGCCGTGATAGGAGAATGACTAATTATAGGCATAGAGTGTGGGATCTTATTGAGGGATTCAATGCTTTCAACATCCAATTGATCCCTCGAAGTAGGAATCAAGTTGCAGATTCTATGGCATAGGCTGCTAGTACATTGCAACCTTTATCACTTTCAGGATTGAAGAAGTTTTCTATTGAAATCACTCTAGTACCTTCAGTGCCTGACAACGTTACCAACTTCCAGGTATTTAAGATGATAAGCATATTCTGGATTTTATTACGAGTTGAGATGTGTTTGCTTCTCAAGTGATTGATGAAATAGAGCCTCAAGTAGTAGGAATAGACTTAGGAGGAGTCATCAACCTGAAGACCAACACTATCCGAAGAGGTATGGTGTAGGTAGAGTGAATTTTTGATTTGGATAAGATAAGACATCAGGAACAACAAGTAAAAAGGGAGTCTCTCAGTAGCCAATGTGAAACATACAATATGGGGACACTAGATGACATGAAGAACATTTTTATTGGTAAGGTATGTACTCTAGAGGAAAGAAAATGGATTATTGATGCTTTACACACATATCACGATGTGATAGCCTTGAGTTATGAAGATTTAAAGACATATGATACTTCAATCATTACACACACCATTCCCCTGAGGTCAAACATCAAACCATTCAAATAGATACAAAGACCAATCAATGCTCTGTTAGAACCCATCATTCAGAAGGAAGTACAGAAGCTACTATTAGCACAAATTATATTTCTAGCGAGGCATTCAACCTGGGTTGCAAATCTGATTCCAATAAGAAAAAAGAATGGAGAAATCAGACTATGTGTGGACTTTAGGAATCTTAACAGAGCATCAGAGAAGGATAATTATCCAGTTCCTTCATTGGATGAAATAATTCAGATTATCAATGGATCCCAAATGATGTCTTTTCTAGATGGGTATTTTGGATACAACCAAGTCATGGTACAATATGAGGACAAGCATAAAATTGCCTTCACTACAAAATGGGGGACTTTTTCTTATAGAAGAATGCCTTTTGGGTTGATCAATGCTAGAGATACATTTTAGAGAGCTATGGATATTGCTTTTAAGGACATAATTGGTAAGTGCATCATTATTTATATGGATTATTTGATAGTATTCTCTAAGAAGTGAGGTAATCACATAGCGGATTTATGTAAAGTATTTCAAAGGTGCAGAGAGTTTGGAATTTCACTTAACCGAAAGAAGTGCATCTCTGGGGTTACAGAAGGAAAATTACTAGGACATATTATTTCAGAGCAGGGTATCACTATTGATCCTAAGTGAATAGAGGCTATCTTGAAGATTCAATCTCTTGCAAGCAAGAAAGAAATGAATTCATTCTTTGGGAAGATTAACTTTGTCAGAGAATTTATCACTGGATTTGCAGAGATAGTGAAGCCCTTGAATGCTATGCTGAAACAAGAGGCAAAGGTAGAATGGAGTGTAGAAGCCAAGGAGGCATTTACAGAAATCAAGAAAGCTATTGTTGATGCTCCAGTGTTGGTGAGTCCAAATTATGCTAAGACTTCTTTCATATATTAATTTTCTTCTTATCACTCTTGTGCTGTAATGTTAACCCAAAAGTCTGATCAAGGCGACGAGCCTCCTATAGCCTTCATGAGTACCCCTTTAAAGGATGCAGATTTGAGATATCATAATGTGAAAAAGTGGGCCTATGCTTTGGTCAAAGCGGTGAAAAAGTTCAGACACTATATTCTAAGGAATAAGGTCTTTGCCAAAGTGTCTGATCTTGCAGTTGTAGACGGAGGAAAAATCTTAAATCTGAGATCTTATTAGATTAAGATTCAAATTCTCACCATCCTCAATGCAGTTACTTGTAAAACACACATATATGCAAGATGAATAATCTAATCTAAACAAACATGCATGTCACCAGGGATTCACTACATCGTTCTTCTCAGGCTTGCATAAGAATGCAAGCTTCAAAAGATTTGACTACTGATGGAATGTTGGTTGCTCACTATTTTGGCATAACGATAGGATAGGGATGACGAATGAAGGATGGATGATGATGAAAAGTTGTAGAATGAATTTGACAAAGTGAGGGTACTAGAAGAAGTCCATCCTAAATGACTTGTGAGAGGCCATATTTATAGAATTTTGACATGGATGAAGAAGAAGATTTGATTTCATTTCATTTTTGACAAAAGAGGAAATACAATGAGATGGGATAAGATTTTAATAAAATAGAAATATATTGATTTTTTGTTTTAAAGGAAATAAATCCCAAAAAAGATGAGAAAGATAAGTGATGAATTATCTAATTAAATAAATTAATTAGATACACATGAGTTATGTTTTTAGAAAGAAAGCGAGAAGATATTTTAAGATTTTATTAATTAAATAAATATTTAATTAATGTTGGATTTATGATTTAGTTAATTAAATAATATAAATTATTTAATTAACATTAGAAGATGGAGGGATTATTAATGAAATTAGTCAAAGAAATAAGATTTATTTAACTAATTAGATGATGACAAGGGTACCTAGGGAAAAACATGCTACAAGATGTCTAAATGACCTAATGTTGTGATAAGGTATTATAGGAGGACATTTTTGGGTGTCTACATTTTTCCCCTCTTTGAGATGATGATGATGATATTTGTATCGAGTAACATAATTTCAAAGAAGCTAAGGTATTGAATAGAGGAAGTGGATGATGATAGAAAGATAAGCTAATGATGATGATAAGATGGGGGAAAGGATAAGATGATGATGGGATTATGATACCCCCTCGAGAGGATAGGCGGGTTGGAAGGACATGGGTATGCTCTCGAAATGGATGAAATGATAAAAGATGGATAATATGTTATGATGCAAGAAAGTGGGCAATCATGGTGTTTGATATAGCACTAGATGTTATGCACCAAGGTATAAGGACCAGGGTGACGATGTGTCTCGTGCCCCAATGTAATATAACCTTGTCTAAACATATGAGGAAGTAAACTTAGAGCACTAAAGTCATAATGCACAAAAGGTATGATATGAACTTATATATCAAGGATAGTGCAAAAAGCCATTCCAACATACACAAGATATGAATATTAGCTAGAATGATACAGATTTGATACAAATGCAAGATAAAATGATAACACACATAAGAAAGCAAGCAAGCATGCACAAATGATTAAAAAACAAACAAGGTATTGCCCCTGTCAAGCTATAAACCATCGATTAATTGATTGATTGATGATGATGAAAGTGTTGTCATTGCGGTGAACGATATATCCCTAGATCAACACAAGGATGACTGATTGATTGATTGATTGATTGGTTGATTTGGTTTACGACAAGATTAGGGTCAAGACCATTGATGCAATTAGATAATTTGACAAGATTGATTGACTTGATTGGTATGGATTGATGATGACTTGCATTTGGACTTGATGTATGGATGAATGAATTTGATGAAGATGATTGATTGGTTGAATTGTTGGATGATTGGATTGATTAGATGAAATTGGAAGAAGTGATTGGATGGATTGATTTTATTGCTTGGATTTTTGTTGGCTATTTGAATTTTTTTTTTTATCTTTTTTCTCAGGACCTCTTTCCATTTTTTTGTATTTTTGAAATGTTTTGACTTTTTGGATTTTTGAAATGTTTTGATTTTTTTGTATTTTTGAAATATTTTGAATTTTTTGTAATTTTTTTAAGACTTTTTTTATTTTTAGGGATTTTTTCAAGACATTTTAACAGAAGAATGCAAGGATAAGGCTAATGAATGGGATGATCAAGATCAACTAGATAATATATGGACACAAATGCCTAACTATTTTTCCCCTATTCCTCATCAAGACCAAGGAAGGGAAGAAAGGATGCATTTAGATAGGATGGTGGAATATGGATAAGGTGAAGGAGATGGCATGGAAAATATGGATAAAGTGTATAAGATAAGATGTATGATGTTCAAGAAGATCCTTAACCTTGTCAAGATCAAAGGTGGAAAGGTAAAGGATGAATGTAAAGAGGATAATGGGTATGAATGACAAGATGGATGAAAATTACCCCCAAGTGTAAAGTGCAAGAGGAATATGGAAGGTAGGATGTGGATAGGGATATAGAGGAAGGAATCAATCATCAAGTTTCATGGCTAATATCCCTTGAATATGTGGCCTAATAAACCATGGCCATAGACTCATAAATTTTGGCATGATGGAAGAAGCTAAAGACTTAAGCTAAGGTTTGAATTAAAGGAGGATAATGGGGGATGGATGTTGGCTCATGGATAGGAGGTTGGAATGATTTTTGATGGATAGATAGAAAGGATGGCAAGATCAACATCAACACACACCTTGAAGGGTGGTGGAGTGATGGAAGAGAAGTGGATTTTTAATTTAGAGATTTAGATGGAGGAGTGGATGGGGATTTTGGGATATAAGGACCCAAAATGGATGGTGGTGATAAAGGATATTTAGAATTGGATGGAGTTTTTGGATAAGCAAGTTTGGATGCCAATTTTGATTTTATTGCTTCTATGAGACTTTCAGGAATCCACATAGCTTTTGAATTTGACTTTTGATTCATGGGCCTTTGTGGCCTTTGATATTTTTCTTTTTTCTTTATGGGCCTTTGTGGCCTTTGATTTTTTTCTTTTTGCTTTATGGGCCTTTGTGGCCTTTGAAATTTTTCTTTTTGATTTGTGGGCCTTTGTGTGCTTTGAATTTTTTTGTTTTGAATTTGGATCAGATTTTATTTTATTTTTGCATGTCTCTTCAAGGAGACATGTTGATCCTTTGATGTATGTGGATTTTGATATGGAAGCTTTTGACATTTGGCACCCAAATTGCTTCCAAGAGCAATGGAATGGGTGGATAAAGATGAATGATAGAAGGTATTATGGATGGGTTGGTGTAGGTATGTTGGAAAAGGTTCAAGGGTGTGTACCTTTGTTGATCTTGAATAGGGATATAAGGGATGTAGGGCCCTAATATGGATGGAAGGGTTGATGAACTAGGGTTTGGACGATAAGGACCAAGGATAGATGGAAGGTTTGATGGATATGTATTGTTTATGAAACAAGATGCGAGTCCGTTTTGGGGAGGATATGATATGGATGAAAGTATAGGTGTTGGAGGTAAACCAGAGTGGATAAAGGTAGAGGAACCCATTTTATAGGTGTGGGGTTCATGGATATCTTGAATAGGGGTGATAGACTCTTGTGGAGGATTGTGATCATGACATGAAGATAAAGTGGTGCTTTGATCTTGAATTGTGGTAGGATCATGGGATTGGATGGATGGCATCATTTGATCTTGGTTATAATATAGAAGAGGCTCATGACATGGAGATGAATGGATTCTTTTATCTTGACTTAGAGGAAGGGGATCATTGCATGGAATAGAAGTTAGACTTTGATCTTGATTTAGAGAGGGATCATGAGATGGAAGTGTATCACGTGATGGATTGGGTGTGACATATTGATCTTGATTGGGAGGGGTATCATTAGATGTGGTAATGAATGGAAAACTTTATTCTTGTGATGGACTAGGGTCATGCCTTGGAGGTGGTATAATGGGATCATGATATGAGGTGGATATGCTTGGATCATCAAATGGATTGGATATGATAAGATTATGAGATGGTATAGATTCATTGGATGAGGTGGAAGGGGATGACTCTTGAGTAGGATCGACATGATCTAGATGGTCAAAAACATGGAGACATGATGGAGGTTGACTTGGGCTAAATGCGGAGATTCTTGAACAGGCTCAAGGGGGAGACTACATGATGGGGTTGTAAGAATGGGAATGGTGTTTGAAGACTCTTTGGTAGGTGGATGAGTGGATTCAGGTAATGTCATAGGTTTAGTTTTGAAATGTTTGAAGTTAGGGCGAGGATTTGATGGAGAACTGAAAGGATCTTGATTTTGTTGCCAAGGTGGACTTGGGATCCTATGTTCTTGTTGTGATATGGGTGGATATGTTGATGTAGCATTGACATGATAGGTAGATGGGTTAGGTTGGAATGATGATGAAGGTGAAACATATGATTGATGTGAAATGTGTTGAGGTTGGAATGGAGTTTGGACTTGTTGTTGCATGATTTGTTGTGATAATGATGGAGGTGTTGCATAGGATAATGGTTGTTGAAAGGTGGATTGATATGGATAAGGGTTGATATTAGAAGAGGTGCGATAGGTTGATGAAGGGGTGACATGATATGTGGATGGATGAGGTTGATATGATGATATAGGTGACACATAGGATTGATGTGAAATTTGTTGATGTGGTGATTGGACTTGATGTTGTGCTTGTTTGGTTTGACAAGTGGCTATGAGGTATTGTGCTTGTGATATGAGTTGTTGCATTTGAGGTGATTGGTTTGTTTGAAGTTGAGATTGTTGGATGAGGCCTTCAAGCCTGCATATAATTTGTTGGTTTAAGGGTTGTGGTGCTTGATAAAGTGATTAGAGAAGGTCTTGGAATTGGGGTACTAGGTCTTCTAATGTTGGCATGGTGTGAAATGATGCTGATTAGATTAAGGAGATGGTGACGATTAAGATATGATGTGGAATGACAAGATTGGATGATTTGGATGATGTGGCAAGTGGTTATTGGAAGTTTGACTTGGGCAATATGAAACACAAGATCTCACATGTAAATGCATGAACACACACACCAAACACAATGATAAATTTGTCTTTCAAGATTAAATGTTACGATTTAACAAACACTCGAATACACAACAACAAGCCTAATGATAGTTAAGTGGGTATGGCCAATTAGGTTTTGAACTAGGATGCACAAGGTTGACTAGGGATGTTTTGAAAGAAAAATCCTACCACACAGCTGAGAGAAAGGGGTAACCCACCCTTCACCTTCACTTCCCAAAGCTATAAAGTTCTTTGGGGTTTAGCCAAGAGTGACAAGATTTTAACTCTCAAACAATCGTGTCTTTCGATTCACACTTTGATTGAGGTCATCCCTAGGGGTGATGAAATCCCCTAGCATGCCTCCTATGAAAGGTTTGACAAAAGAAATCCAAGTGAGGTGTTTTTTATCACACACACTTGATTCACACTCAGTATTGTTAATTTCCCTTAGAAAATCAAAATTTGTGAAAAACAGTTCAAACATAGTTTGTTCTTTTTAGATCCCAAAGCCAAAATGTGTGATGGAAGACACTTGTTCGTTTTAACCCAATTTCAATGATGTGAATGGAAGCAAGATGTTTTTTTTTAAGCTGAAAATCCAAGTGTGTGATCAAACAAGTTGTTATTTTTTAACCCCAAATCGAAGTGTGTTGACAAGTAATGATTAGAGATGAAAGATGGAATGTGTGCACATGATTGTTTTCGTTTTCCAAATTTTTGTTGTGATCGATGTCGATGTTGTTCCAGATCCTTAGATACCTCTGAAAGTCACCAAGGCAAGAAGAAACACAAACTTGCAAACCAAAGCGGGATTAGGTCCAAAAAAAAATACAATCTATTAAAAATCTAAACTAAAATAAAAATTAGAAATCTAAACTAAATTAAAAAAAAGTTAAAAAATCTAAATTAAATTAAAAGTTAGAAATCTAAATTAAATTAGTAATTAGCAATCTAACTAAATTAAAAAAAAGAAAAGAAATCTAACCAAATTAACAAAATAAAAAATTACTTAAGTGTAAACTAAACTTAAATCTAAAATTAGAAATCTAAAAAAAAAATAGAAACTATATCTACCATCTAGATTAGAAAATTTTACATCTAACTTAAAAAAAAAAATCTAAATTAGAACTCTAAATGACAAAAATCTAAATTTATTAAAAATAAATAAATGTGAATTCTAAAAACCTAAATCTAAATTAGTAACTTAAAATCAAAAATCAAAAATCTAATTTAAAAGCTAACTTAAAAATATAAAATCTAATTTAAAAGTAACTTAAAAATCTAAAATCTAATTTAAAAATCTAAGAGTTAACTTTAAGAAAAACTAAAAGCTAACGTAAAAAACTAAAAGCTAGAATTAGTATCTAAGGCTGGCTAGTTTGGAGACAACGGCTCCGTAAGGAATGAGGAATGCGGGTGTAGTGGAGAGGTGAGGAAGGAATAAAGGGCGATGATGGGAAATGCCAATGGCGACAGAAGGCTTCAAATAGGGTTTTGAAATGGGCGGAAGGGAGATGTAGAGACAGTGACTAAGGAGATCTGGTGGAACAACTTTGATCGGTCGATGGATGTCACCTGGTAGAAGTCTACAGAATAAGTCAAAAATCTGCTATTCAAATGCTACTTATGCCACATACCCAAGTGCTCACTGATGGAGTACGGTGCTCGGAAGGATATGCAGGTACTGGAGCTGAGAAAAGTTCAATGTGAAGACCTTGGCATATCAAATGAGGACTTCTTGGTGATTCTGAAAATGATTGTGACGAGGTATGAATACTTCAAAGTACTATGCAGTGTGCAGGGGCCGGTGCATTGGCATTTGGAATGACTGCAAGCATCAAGTCAGTATAATAGTTTTTCAATATTGAAAGAAGCGCAGGATTACATTGCAGAAGGAGTACAAGATTCTCAGGCTCGATATGAAATAAAATAACTCAAGAAAAATGTGGGGAACTCGGGTGGTGTTTAGATTCCGAGTTGCATTCACCAATCAATAAATGTTTGATTCCTCAATAAATGTTTGATTTCACTTCAGATAATCTTCTCTCAAATTATGACTACGACAAGAAGTAAAATTTCACTGACCATTATATTGCACCATCCCGATTGGGAGATCCTTCAACAGATAGCTACGTGAACAGCATGCGCTTGATAGATTTCGGGAGTCTAGAACTGCAAAGCCATATGCAAATGAAAAGTTGGAGGAAGCCGATCGCTATAATGAAGTTATTGGAGCTATTGAACGAACAATGAAAAACTATGCAAAAAATTTGTTGAAAGTGTTGGATGGTATGAGTACCAGGTTATCATAGCTAGAATTGGTCAATGAAAGGCTTGAACGGTCAATAGGAGAGATGTGAGCTGACACGGAACATGATCACAATGAAACTGGTGAACATTTCAAAATATTTGAGAAGTTCACATAACACTACAAATTATGAAGTATATGGAGGAGATTGCAGAAGCCGAGATAGAATTGGCAAAGTTTCAGCTTGCACAAAAAGAATCATTTAGTAATTTACATAGTTCTGAAGACAAATATATTGCATCTAGTTCTACATGTAGAAAGTTGCATCTAGTTCTATATGTAGAAAGTGCAAAGAGTGCACAGGAAATCTACATTTAGAAAACAAAAAATTTCACGTGGAAATAAACTAATTAAGCATGCAACCGAAGAATAAAAATTGTTCTGAATCAGGTTCACCAATGTAGATAGAGGAAAAATCTTAAATCTGAGATCTTATTAGATTAAGATTCAAATTTTCACCATCCCCAATGCAGTTGCCTGTAAAACACACATGTATGCAAGATGGATAATCTAATCTAAACAAACATGCATGTCACCAGGGATTCACTACATTGTTCTTCTTAGGCTTGCATAAGAATGAAAGCTTCGAAGAATTTGACTACTGACGGAATGTTGGTTGCTCACTATTTCAGCATAACGATAGGATAGGGATGACGAATGAAGAATGGATGATGATGAAAAGTTGCAGAATGAATTTGATAGAGTGAGGGTATTGGAAGAAGTCCATCCTAAATGGCTTGTGAGAGGCCGTATTTATAGAAGTTTGACATGGACGAAGAAGAAGATTTGATTTGATTTGATTTTTGACAAAAGAGGAAATACAGTGAGATGGGATAAGATTTTAATAAAATAGAAATATATATATTTTTTGTTTTAAAGGAAATAAATCCCAAAAAAGACGAGAAAGATAAGTGATGAATTATCTAATTAAATAAATTAATTAGATACACATGAGTTCTATTTTTAGAAAGAAAGCGAGAAGATATTTTAAAATTTTATTAATTAAATAATATAAATTATTTAATTAACATTAGAAGAATGGAGGGATTATTAATGAAATTAGTCAAAGAAATAAGATTTATTTAACTAATTAGATGATGACAAGGGTACCTAGGGCAAAACATGCTACAAGATGTCTAAATGACCTAATGCTGTGATAAGGTATTATAGGAGGACATTTTTGGGTGTCTATAGCAGTGAAGTTGTTACTAATGCAGAATGAGCTAGGTGAATGAAGAGTTAAATGGGTAACTATGTTGTAGGAATATGATATTGAGATTCAACCCATGAAACTAGTGAGAGGGCAGGGACCGATGAAGACAATGGCTGAGATAGGTCTTGATCTCATAGCTCAGTATTATCATCTCCAAGAGGTATCTCTAGGAGACTGGTATGATGAAATCATTTATTATTTATTGAGCCAACAATGTCCTGATCACCTTAGTGTAGTTCTGAGGTAGGCCCTGCACTTGAAGAGTGGTAGTTTTATGATGAAAGGAGTTGTCCTGTACAAGAAAAATCATGAGGGTGTGTACCTAAGGTGTCTGGGGAAGGAAGAAGCTACCAGAGTGATGATTGAATTCCATGAAAGATATGGCACAAGTCATAGTTCTGCATTGTCCACTGCCAATTAGGTCCTAAGGGTAGGCTATTATTAGCCTACTTTGTTTAAGGATGCACACCACCATGTGAGGACTTGTCATGTATGTCAGACTACAACAACTAAGGAGAAACACACAACCCTTCCACTTCAACCAGTTATAGAGGTGAAACCATTTGCACATTGGGGAATGGACTTTATAGGTCCAATTAACCCACCTTCTTCTGTAGGCCACCGGTATATTCTAACCATAACTGATTATTTTACTAGATGGACTGAGGCTCTTGCATGTAAGCAATGTACTTCTGATTTAGTAATCAATTTATTTGAGTTAGGCATTATTAATCATTTTGGTTGTCCATTGGCTTTAGTTTGTGATAATGGTCCTGCATTTGCATCACTGAAACTTTTTAATTGGGTTTTTGATCATGTAATTGTCATAAAATTTGCATCAAATTGCTACCCTTAGGATAATGGCTTAGTTGAGTCCTCTACTAAGAATCTTTTGACAGTCATTTGTAAGTTACTTGGGCAAAATCCTAAGGATTGGCACACCTAGCTTAGATTTTCTCTCTGGGCGAAATGAACTAGATAGAAGGCATCCATAGGAACCTCTCCTTATCGCCTAGTATATGGTTTGGAACTAGTATTCCCCATCCAATTGAAGATCCCTACCCTACAATTCATTAATGAATACTATGATGAGGAGGATAAGCGTGAAGCCTGTTTGGCTGAGTTGTTACACCTTGAAGAGAAGAGGGATGAAGCCCTTGAAAAATTTGCTAAACATCAGGGTGTAGTTAAAAGATTGTTTAATAGGAGAGTCACAGTAAAAGCCTTTAGAATCTCTGATTTGGTTCTCTACTGGGGTAAAACCCATGACTATAAGGGAGAGCATGAAAAATTTGACAAACTCTAGCTTGGCCCTTATCAGATTTTAAAAATTCTAGGAGATAATGCTTTTCACTTGAAAACCATCACTGGTGAGGATATCCCGCTGCCTATCAATGGGTAGTATTTGAAGCAATATTTCCAAACTTGAGTTTGCAGCTCTCTCTTGTATATAGTTAGAGTAGGTTTTCTTTCTGCTTTTCTTTGCTTGTTTGCTTTGGTTAGTATAGGTTTCTTTTCTTTTTTTTTTTGGTTTTGCTTTGGTTAGCATATGTTTGCTTCGGTCGGTTTTTCTTTCCATTTTGGTTTTTTTGCTTTTGGGTTTTTGGCTTTCTTGGGGCTATTGCATTTGCATAATGGGTTGCTCGCTTGGGGTTGTTTGAGAAATTTATTTTACAAGCTCTAATCAGTTTTTCAGAGTCAAGTGGTGGAATTCCTTTATCTAATGTCCTTTGTATTTAGAATTAGGATCACTTGTTTTGAATGAACTTTGGAATATATTTGGGTCTCACACTTTCACATAAAATTTAAAGATTCTGGAATTACATACGGTTCCTATGTAATTTGGCCTAGTGAACAATCTTGTATTCTACTTCAATGCCACTGTGTTCCTCATCCCTGAGTGTAAGTTTCTTTACTTGCGAGGTGAAAGAAAGGTTTATGAAAAATATTTAAAAGAAAAAAGGAAAAAGAAAGTATAGAAAATCAAAACAATCTTCACCTTATCAGGGGTATCCTAGTATCTCTACTGGGGCTATAGACGCCTGGCTGGTTGTAGAGCTATGATTGGGAGGGTCACAACGATAACCTCATCGGGGCTATGGACGTTTGACTGGTAGCAAGGATCTTTCAAGGTTGCTTTTGAGGTTAGAACTTTTATGTAGCCCGGTCAGACTTGCTCAGGTTCCCGCTACACCTAAGGAATAGGAAATAAATACAAATACACACACTTGGACCCTTGTACAAGAAGAGATCTTCTTGCTTGTGGTTTCTGAAACTTTGTTCATAGGTGTCCTGATGTAAGGCTTGAAACTAGAGATTCTAGGTTCTTGATTCTAGTTTTTTCTTGAAATGTTCTTGAGCATTTCCCTAGTAGAGTCACCATCTGTTATGCAGTTTTCGCACAAACACCCCACTGAAAGTGGGGACCCTCTTTCTTTCTCTTTTGGTTTTTTTATTTTGGTGTCTTGGCTCTTTGATTTTGAGGATTCCCTTGCTTGGGTAGGTGCTTGGATGTTTATCTTGCTTCGATTATGGGGCTCCCTTTTTGATTTATCTTGAAGCCTTAAGTTTTGGGCTCATTTCGGGTTTTTCACTATTTTCGGGAAAGTCCACTCCTGGCTAAATTCCCCAGTTTCCTTTCGGAGCTCAGTGGCAGTTGCTATTAATTGAAAATCTAGAGATTTTGGCATTCTGCAGAATTTCTTCTTGATCGGATTTCCTCGATTTTTCCATTTCTTTGTCGGGTTCTCGGGTTTGGTTTGACCTGTCTTGTCGATTGCATCAATGTTTGATTGTACCTTCTTTTTCAGTAGTGTTAAATTGACTTTGGGGAAGTTTTATACCATTTTGAGTTTCATCATTTGCTTCCTATTTGGTTTGGAGTGCTTCTTCTTGAGTGTTGTTGTTGGAGTGTGTGTTTCAGATTGGATTCGATTCTTGTAGTAGGATTCTTTGGGCGCCATTTGCATTCTGCTCATACTTTGTGGTTTCTTGTCAGCTTCCTTTGTTTCAATTGCTCTATTCTCATGGTATGTACATGATACTTTCTCTCTGTCATGATTTAAATGAATTTTTGTATGATGTGTGCGTACATGCTGTGAGTCAGAACGCTGGTATGCTAGGGTTTTGCAATTGATGGTTGGGTTTTTCATTTTCATTTGTGGTAATTTCTTGCTGTTCATGTTCTTGTGCTTTTTCTTGTTGAATGCATGTGATTCTTTGGAATTTTAGGTTTGCTTGGGGTTTGAGTTCCTACCGGTTTTAGTGTTGTGTATTTTGAAGCTGGAGGGATTTCCCAATTTTTTTCGAGTGCCTTTCCTAGGTGAGTGCTTTGAGCTCGTCTTTCGGCATTATCCATGGGTAGCTTGCATGTATTGGCCATGTAAAACCTTTTGTTAACCCTTGCAAATAAGCAAGAGGAGCCCAAGTTTGTCTGTGCACTCATTGTAGAGGTGTAGGGTTTCATACCTAGGGCATAACCAATCCCTCTTGATTTGCTGAGAGGCAGTTTTGGAATTCAAGGATGATCAGTAGGAGGTCTAGATTGAGCTAGTTTCAAACTCTAGTTCCTCAAATTTGTGATCATTTGATCAATTTGAGTGAGGTCGAGAGAAAACGTAGGTATTCAGGTTTTCAGAGTCGTCGTGGAATTCCCTATCTGCTGGAATTCCCCAATTTCCCATTTTCTCTTTGACTTTTGATATGTGCTTTGATCTAGATTTTTGCTTGCCTCATGGCTTTTCGCCACCTTCAGATTTCCCTGGTTTGTCCCTTGCTTGGTCATTTTCCTGAAATTGGGCTTAAGTGGTAAAATTGCATTGAGTTCACTAGAATTTGTGCCCTCTGGATTTTCCCGAGTGTTCTTGACTCCTTCATTTTTTCGAGATTCTTAAACTGTTGCCATTCTCGAGGATTTCTATCTAAGGCAGATTTTCCCGAGGTCTTTCTAAAAATAAAGAATCAAGAGATTGCATGAATGATTGCTTGGTTATTATGCATTTGATGATTAATTTGACTTTTTTAAAGGTGTATCATGTCATTTCTTGGTAAAATTGATTGATCAAATGATGGATTGGATGCTTGTATGCTCGCTTCGCTAGATTCTGCCTGGTCTAGATTTTCTTGGAATTCCTCTCTAGCCTGGATTCCGCGAGGAGGTTAAAAACCCAAACTTTGAGACGGTTAACTTTATAAGGGTTTTGAGCATTTTGGATCTTGTATTGAGGGATGAGTTTATCATTTATGATGGATTTAGCTGAAGTTAATGATATGATGGATCTTATTTTGGGTATCTTTATTGTATGCAGGCAGAATCAAGTCAGGTGATTGTTGGGCAGAACAAGGGAAAGGTGATGGATCCAAGTGCTGAAGGTTCATATATCTCCAAGGAAAAGAGAGTTAAAATGGATATCAAGACTAGAATCCCAGATAGCAAGCTGACTTCCATTTGGTTAGGGATCACTGATACAAATGTTGGAATGTGGGACTATGAAGAGTTCAAGGCAAGGATGGCAACATAAAACCTCCCATTGTTAGCTAGAAGGACATTGGAGTTTGGGTTGGCACATGTGGCTAGATTTCCTTCTACGGTCCAGTGTTATGAGTTGGTGCTGAGTGTGCTAGGCACTATGAAAAGGGTACACAAAGAATAGTTGGTCATCAGGGAAGAATTGTGGCAAACTTTGAATTTATATCTATAGCTTGGACTTTTGACATACCTGATCGGTCACATGTCATGGCCTTCGACATGGATTTAGCAAAGAAACATTATGAGGAGAATGTTTTCAAGTCCCAATAGGTAATTAATTCTTGGTTGTTGAAACCTAAGTCCCACTTCTCCAAGCTGCCCAAGCAGCCATTCAAACTCAAGTTCAGGAGGGAGTACTATGATGCAATCACACTCCTCAGCGGAGTAGTAGGATTAAAAAATGCAGGAGTATTTGAGAGTTGGATGTTCAATGTCATTGCACGAATGGATCAAGGTGTAGATTATCACTGGGCAAACATTATAAGTGTAATGATACATGAGCAGATGTGTATTGTCCTACAGATAAAGACCTTCACAATGACCTCGTATTTGGTGTATGCACTTGCAAGGTTTCACCCATACAAGGGATTGAGCAACAGAGGTGTGTTTGGGAAAGATGTAACTTATGAAGTCTATCCACAACTACACTTGGGTGGTGGAAGCTATAGGAGGGTGAATGATGCATTCACCATGTACATTACTAGGCTACTACAGGGTGCTGAGCATGTTCAGATTTCAGACAAGGCCAAGGAATTAATCAAAAGGTTTGGAGCTTGGTTCATTTAGTTCCCCACCTTTTATTATATCAAGATTGATGGTTGTCAGAGGGCTCCATACAAATTTCCAAAATACCCTATAGAACATGTTATATTGCTGGAGGTCACAAGGAAAATATGTGATATTGATGTTATCGTAAAGGGAGAGAAGCATAAGACTGGGTTTGGTAATGACTTCCCTCTGAAAATAGGCACTAGTGAGGTATGCCCTTGTATCCAATCAGCCCATGCTTCTGAAGAAGAAATGAGAACTCTTGGTCTCTCCTTCCATTCCAAAAGAGCCAAGTTTGATATAACTGGTGAGGCATAGAAGAAGGCTAGTAGGGAGAATAGCCACAAAGATGACATAGAAGACTATTGGGCCAACATTAATAATGAATTTGAAGCCAGAAATAAGAATTTCTCCAGGCTACCAGTGAGCTTAGTGCGGTTGTATAACATTAAGGTTGTTCCTGATTAGGTTGAGGAGGATGGAAATATCATCCAAGGTCATATCTTTGAGGCTATGAAGGAAAAGCCAGTTGGGGAAGTTGATTGGCTAGAGGAGGAAAAGATAGAACTAGAACAAATCATGGCTCGAGTCATCAAGTACACCAAGTTATGGCTCAAGCACAAGATGTTAGAGTTGGAAAGTGAAGGTGTGCCTGGCACCTATGACTTAATGGGAGACTTGGAGTCTCACTCTGCTTTTGAAGAGTCACATGAACAGGACCATAAAGGTAAATCCAAGGTGGGGTCTCCTATCAAGATCAAGATTAAAGATGTTCAGGTAGGGGAAGTAGGGAAATAGAGAAATCCCATAGACAAGAAGAGAGGGCATGTTTCAAAGAAGAAGGGGGATAAGAAAGAGGAAGAGGAAAAAGATGAAGTAGAGGCCAGTGTCCCTTTACCCAAGAAGAGGGGACTTGTGAGGTTGTCACAAAAGGAAAAGAAAATTTCTAAGGAGGATAAGGAGGCTGAACCACCTATGGTGGAGGTAGAAAGATTGGGGGAGAAGACACAGGTGTTTACTAGGAGGTCAAGGACTCCTTCCCCCAAGGATGCTGCACCTAAAGGATGTATTCCTATGACTGCTCCAACCACTAAACATGAGGACATCTCTTCTTCTCATGAGACTGGCGGTGTGCCAAATGAACCTAAAGACATAGAGGATCCTAAAGACTTGGGAGAGGATGAAGTCCAATAATGTGATCTCTATAGCACTGAAGCAGAAATTGACAAGGTAATGCAGTTTCCTTTGGTGGCATATGTGATTTTTCTTGCAATAGTTCATGAAGATAAATCCCCTCAAAAGGGGGAGATACCAGCCAAGATTCCCTCACTAGAACAAGACAAAGGGGAAGAGCACTGTAAGGAAAATGAGGATCTAGTTAGGGAGATCCCTGAGGAGCCAAGCATTGAAAAGTGTGCACCCAGTTTTCAATAGGAACAAGATGATGGGCAGGATAAGGTACAGTCGGGATCTACTAATCTAGACTGGTTAGACAAATAATTAAAGAGAAATCAAATTGTAGTGGATGACACTCCTCCCAATTGGGATGACCTACTGGCTAATATTAGAAAGGGAAAGACAAAGAAGAAAGCCAGAGTCATTTCCAGGATTGAGAGAGATTGAGTGAAGAATAGAGTGGTCCATATTTCCACTCCTGCTCTTGATAAGGATAAAGGTGAGGTAATTGGAAAGGATTACAATGTGCAGACTATGAATCTTGGGCATGCCTCCATGGAGAAATATATTGAGGAGCATGAAAGCTCCAGTGCTATGATCCTTGGCTGATTGAGGAAGGAGGTGCAGACTAAGCATGAGTTGGAGAAGGAAAATGAGAAGCTCAAGAAATATTTGCAGGAGTTGATGAAACCCTTGCAATCCATCAGTTCTTCCTCCTTTGTTGCAGGCTTCCTACCTCAGGAAACAATATCAGAGCTTGAAAAGATGAAGTGCACCACACATGCTACCACCAGTTGGTTGCAGGGAATGCAAACCAAAGGGGACAATACCATCAAGGATATCCTATCAACTACATGGGATGTAATGAGATCAATAGATTGCCTAAAGACTATGCTAGCTTAGGATGAGGAGGATGTAGATCTCCTGCTACAAAAGACAAGGACTATCATGGAGTACACTAAGGAAAAATTGGTGAAGGATGGGGTTCTTCCTTCCTCAAGATTTGTAGAACCTTGGGAGTGGTTTGAAATTCTATAGATGAGATAGAAGGCCTCAAAGAAAATAGGCAAACAAAGGAGGCAAATTGAGGACACTTTGACTGGTATTTATGATAAGTGTATCTCTTTCTTTGAGGTGATGACAGGGAGGAAGAAGTTTTCTCCGAAGCATCTTAACTTGAAGTAGTTGAGGAAATGGTGGTGAGATGTCTATTCTCCAATCAATGAGGGCCCTATTACTAAACATCAGCTAGATGATGCTGCAACTTACATTGCAGTCATTGACAAGTATGAAACGAATAAAGCTGATTGGGATAATATAGTGAGGCAGTCAAGAGATGACATCAAATTCCTTGAGAGGAGAATTAGGGTTTTGCCTGTGTCACCTATTGCCGACTTGGATAAGGTGTTATTGTTGGTGCATGATAAAGTGGAGTGAGCTAAGGACAAAGGGGGGAAGTATTTAATGCAAGGCTACATTGGGATTCGTGCTTCCCCATTATTTTCTCCTCTTTCTTCGCATGCATTGGATGGAGTTTTTGAGACCCCAGGTTGACTTGGATAAAATTGGTGCAAATTGCACATTTCATGTTATTTTTGAATATCTTTTGGCTGACCTATTGTGTGGCATGTATTATTGCAAACCCTAATTAGGTCGACCTATCTTGGGGGGGGGGATTCTCTATAAGTTTGGAATTATGCCTCATTTGTAAGGTTAATTAGAAGTTAGAAGAATTTAATACTAAGAGCAAATTGTAGGAGCAAGAATTAGAGTTAGAGTTTAGTTTATCTTTTCAAGTAAGTGCTGTAACAGAAGACTGGAATTATTGCCACTTTGGGTGATTTAATACAAGAAAAGACATTGTGATTTGGTGCCTCTCTTGTGTTGAATTTTATCTAGCATGGTTCTTGATATTCTATCTTTAAAATTGCTTAAGTCATCTAATGTTAGATGGTTTGATAATGTTTAGGGTTTTATGCTTGAAGTGTGTGCAGGAATCTCTAGTCCATACTTTTTGTAGTTAGTTGATTGTTAGCTGCTTTGCAAAGTTAGCCTAGACTTAAACTGTGCTTAGTTCAATTATGGATGTTTGTTCATCTCAATTGCAATAGGGTTGTCTTGAATGAATATGCATGATTTGAAAATCTTTAACACCTTAGAAGATTGCACTATTTCTGTAAGATTGCAGATTTATCTGGGTTGAACAGGGATCAGTTTTGAGGGATTGGTCCATTTCAAGTATCTTATCTTTTGCATTGATAATATTAGGGTTAGAATTAGTCTTAGAATTATCTCTGAAACCTTTATTTTTTGTTGTTTCTTTTATTATCTAGGTTACTTTTAGGTCTTGAAGTATCAATATATTGCTAGATTTGATAAATTCAAGTTCACCATTGGCTTGTAGTAAGGTCCCTTTGTGATTACCAACATTTTCACATTATCTCTGAGTTGTTTTATTTGCATTGTCAAGACCTGACATTAGAGACCTTGGGGTTATCTCTTTGTTCATAGAGATTAAAATTTCGAGAGAGATAGGATATCATATTCTGTCTGAGTTGTTTCTATGCAAAAAACACCATCAACACTCTCCATCTCATAAAGGTAGATGTTAAACTATCCAAATCCTCATAATAAACCTCCCTGGAAAAGGCATCATCTACAACATAAGGGGGTTGTAGCCTAGAATAAGCCCTATTTTATCTATTATTGAAAACCCCTATTGGTTCATTCACCTCCCTCTCGAGTCTAGTAAACTATAGAAGTAACTCTTGGGCACTGATTGGGATTTCAAATATCTATAAAAACACAATCTCCAATTGAAGCCAAGCGGTGATAGACCCTACAGGAAGATGGTTATACCAATAAAATGCCTCATCCATAAGGGAATATGGGAAAAGTATGCATGCAACATCCTCATGATTAATTCCCCTATTCTTGAGGGTAGTTTTAAAAATCCTAATGTGCTCTTTAGCAATCCTTTTGGGATCATTTATGTGAAACTTGGAGCAGAAAAATTCAAGGTTCTTGGGCATAACATTGTAGTTATTAAAGGATAGAGGCGATGGGTTATTTTCCAAGAAATCCATTGGTGGAGGTGGAGGTGGTAAAGGCTGATTGATGACTGTTGGGGTTGTTGAATGGAACTAGCCTCAAAATCAGATGAAGATGAGGTGGATGAGGGTGAGGATGGTGGAAATTATGGATTGGATGATGACTCCTCCCTTCTTCTAGTCCTTCTTGTCCTAGTTGGAGGTGATAGTTCTTGAAACTCTTCTTCTCCTAGTATAGATCTGGTTCTCCTTTTGAGTCTCTCAAGAGAGAGGGCATTTAGAAAACGCTCCAGCTTGCTTATTTAGGTCCTTCTTCTAGTGCCAATCCTGTTGATGGTGTTTTCTACACAACAAAAACTCTGAAGGAATATGGTATTCTATCTCTCTTGAAAGGTCAATCTCTATGAGAAAAGAGATAACCCAAGGTATCTCGGGTGTTAGGTCATGACAATGCTATGAAACAAAAGAGTGATAAATGTGAAAATGTTGGTAATCACAAAGGGAACTTACAAAAAAAATACTAGAAATTCTAAACTTATCAGATTTTGCAACAAAATGATACTCGAATTCATAGCTTTAACCACAATTCAAAGAAATAGCAAAAGATATGGGTTTCAAAAATCCTAAGATTAATATTATTCCTAAGTTCAACAATACTAAGGATGAAATACTTGGAATGAACAAATCCCTTAAAACTAATTTCTACTTAACCTAGGCTATACCTGCAATCTCATAGAAATAGTGCAATCTTCTAAGGAATTAAAAATTTTTAGATCATGGACACTCATTCAATTGAACTCGATAAATTCCCACAATTGAACTAAGCACACAAATATCAGGTACATGTTGACCTTGCACAACAATCCCAAAAAGAAGAAGTTGCCCAAAGTATGAACCAGAGATCACTACAACACTCCAAGCACTAAATCACAAGCACCATTAAATTATTTAACTCTAAATCTAAAATGCATTCAGATACTTGCAGGAAATCTCAAAGATAGAATAAGAACCATATAAGAAAAATAAATCCAAAGAAGCCACCAATAATACCACAATATCTTCACTTGTATTGAATCACCAATAATAGGAACAATTCTGATGTTCTATATTACAACACTTGCTTGAAAATAAAAATAACTCCTAATTCTAACTTTCTGCTCTAAAATCTAATCCTCTAACCTTTTCTCTAACCCACTAACTTCCAACCTCTATTTTCCCCCTTTTTTGAAGAGGTGAAATGCCATACTTATAGAGATACATCCCGCATGGGCCTAAGCTAGGGTTACAAAGAAGGTCAGCCACCAACCAGATCGACCTTGGACAAGTTGCAATAAATCATCACCCTACATTGAATACATGAGGAACCCCTTTGGATCAGCCTTGGATCTCTACAAATCCTGGTTCAGATAGAATACACCATGCGGGTCACTTCCACCATTAATGTCTTACCCACATGAAGCAGAAGAACTGTAATGGGTGTGCAATATGAGTTTGAATATGGTTTGCTGATCAATAGCTGAGTTGTGCATTTGAATGACCCTAATCAGGTCAAGCTTATTTGAATCTTCCATGTCACGTCCAACTTAGATGAATGTCCATCAAGCACTCATTGACCTAACCTTCCCATGTACAGGTGAGTTTCACCTACCCACGATTGTAAAGTGTACTTGGATCTATCCCATGAATCTCGTAACATCTTTAAAGTACACTCATTCTCTTGATCTTGGAGTCACTTAACCAATGACTGCCATGTCTGATCCAACCTGCATTCAATGAGGACCACAATAAGTACCCATTATAGCATTGAAATCCAAGTTATTTCATCATAAACAACATGCTAATCATCCAAGAAATCCAAATGATCAACCAAAATCTCATTAAAATATCATTAAGGCACCCTTCTTCAAAGTTTGGGATTTTCATCCCTTCGTGAAATTTAGACTAGAAGGGAATTTTGAGGAATTTTGGGCTAGGCAAAAGCGGGGCAAAAACTAGATGAAGGAAAAAACAAAACAAGATGGGACTAGAACCAAAACCAGACAGAGGTGGAAAAATAAAAAGATGGGACCGGAACCAAAACTAGACGGGACTAGAAACAAAATCGAATGAGACTAGAGACAAAACCAAATGGAACCAGAAAAAAAACCGAATGGAACCAGAAATAAAACCAAATGGGACTAGAGACAAAACAAAACATAAGAAAAAACATAATAGGTGGAGGCAGAACCAAAATAGACATAGGCAAAACCAAAACAAGATGAACCAAAGACAAAATAAAACAGGTGGAGGGATAACCAAAACTAGATGGGAGCCTTTTGCAAAGTTCTAAGTTCAGTTCCCACCCTGGTTCCACCTCTAGAGAAAGGAAAGGAGGCAAAGGAAAAAGGAATACCAAAGAAAACCTAAGGGAAGAAAGCAAACCAAAGGTCGAACATAAGCAAAACAACAAAGAAAACTTAAGGGAAGAAACCAAACCAAAGGCTGAACACAAGCAAAACAACAAAGAAAATAAAAAACAGGAAGCAAAGATGGAACCGAAAAGTAAACCAGACCAAGAACCTTGTGAAGGTTGAGAGTTCAATTTCATCTTGCACCCCACCTCAGGAGATAAAAGAAAAAGGAAGACCAAATAAAACCTAAGGGAAGAAACCAACCGAAAGGCTAAACACAAGCAAAACAACAAAGAAAACAATAAAATAGGAAGTGAAGATGGAGCTGGAACCAAAACGAAAACCGGACCAAGAAATTTGTGAAGGTTCAGAGTTTAGTTTCATTCCATTCCCTGCCTTCGCAAAGAAAAGGAAACAAGGTCTTAGGAAGAAAAGAACAACTCCAAAGACCCAAAAGAAACACCAAGGACAAACAAAAGGCAAAGGAAACCCACCTCTAGAGAGGACATCTGCAAGACCCCATAACCACTAACTTGGAATAGGGGTAGTTCACAAACAAGACAATCATTCAGGAATAGTGCAAAGTAACCCAATCCCACGACCAAAGCATCAAAGACCAAAATCTCATGATTTTCAAAGACAAGCTCAAAAGGCATGACCATAGAAAAGAGCCAAAAGACCAGACAAAAAGGGGGTCCCTACTTTCAGTGGGGCATGTGTGCAAAAAGAACACAATAGTAACCTTAGAAAATAATTAAATAATTAACCTTATTTAATCATGACCATGGAGATGAGAATTATGTCGAAAATGGTATCATAGGCCTAGACCAATTTTCAATGTCTATAGTTTTCCCCTCTTTGATACAATGTCATTTTAGTGTTGTGCCAAAGAAAATCAGTCAAAACATGCCCTTGTCATGCCCCAATGTGAAATAGGTAAGGGTATGCCCCCTTGGGAAAAATGATATTGTTTTAAAAAAATTAGAAAAATTTGGAAATTGTCCCAATTAGGTAATTTGATAGTTAGAAGTTTGATGGTGGTGAAATAAATCACTTTTGAGGAAGTCCGGTATGAAAAATGAATGTCGGAAGTTGGTAAATAGTGCACCCAGTACATAAGGTATGAGAAAAACCCTCCAAAAACCCTAGGTATAAATATGATTTGGGTGGAAAAGCAATTCATTTGCACCCCTAAAGTTTTGGAAACCTTGATTTTTCTCTAGAGCACCGTGGATATCGCATTTAGACATTCACACGGCCACTCGATGCAGGACCCTTAGTATGTACCCCTAAACCATCTTTTGAATTTTCAATTTTCACGCATTTTTAGGCTTTTAAACTTTAATTTTTGAATGTGTCACTTGTAAATCAACGCATATGCATTCGTGTGTGACTCATGTGCTTGCAAAATGATGCATATGTGAAAAAATATCTAGGTTAATTTAGTTCTTTAGATTACATGCACACATTTTCCTTTTTATGCATCGCATATGTTAAAAATAGTGTCTCATGTAGAATTATGCACTGCATTTTTTATTTTCATACGCATTTGTAGAATATGCGGGTGTTTGATTTTGCACTGCATTTGTTGAAATGTGACACATATGCATGATTGTTTGGGTGTGCTTGCTCATTTGACACATCTGCATTAATTACACATCTGCATGGTTAAATGACATATTTGTGGTTATGCAATGCATGTGCAATTTTGCATTGCATTTGATAATAAAACAACATATTTGTTTGTCAATTTTTTTTGAAGTTTTGTGATGTAAAAAATTGCTTTTTATTTCTGACACAAGGAATTATTTATGCATTTGTAGGTTGTTTTGGATATGATATACACCTGGTCGACTACATATGAGTTGTGAGACCAGTTGCAGAGTGCCGAGAGATGGTTGAAATGGATTCTTGGTTTACATCATGTGACATTTATGCCCACAATTCAGACAAACCGAGGTATGTTGATGACACTATGTGAGTGATGGAACTCAGAGACTTCCTATTTTCACTTTCCTACAGGATAGGCAATTGTTACATTAGAGGATGTTTATACGATTTTGAGATTACCAATAAGAGGTGAGAGGGTCCTTTATGATACCCAGAGGGGTTATAGTGAGCTCATGCAATTTTATGTGTATGATGATATTAGACAGCTCGGTATTGAGCATTATGAGATTAGATGGCATGTCCTTGCTAAGAGTTATGAGCTCATTGATTTTATATTATGCGCTTTGATTGCTAGGATTGTACTACCTGATCGTCAAGGTCATGGGTTTCTTGTTGGGTGGGGTGAGATGTTGGTAGGGATGTTAGAGCATCACGTTGTATATGATTGGGGCCCCTATTTGCTTACGATGTTATATTTTCACTTGCATGATATAGCTTACAAGGAGGCATAGTTGATGAGTTGTGGTACCACTCTATTGATGATCTGGGCATGGGAAGATATTGTTGTTTTTCGCCTACTAGTTACATCTAATTTAGATGATAGATCCCCATATGATTTTTGACATGTTGGGATTATTAGTCAGAGTCATGTGGGTGACATGGGATATTGGAGGCATGCTATTTACACCCTTGTGTAGTTTATATGGAGGTCGTATATGGATTATGCATAGTGATATGATGAGAATAGACACTTACCTTTCTCTAGAAAGACACAATACTTGATTGGGAGGATAGTTTCCAGGGTTCATATTATTTAGAGAGACCTTCCAGATAAAGTTCTCAGATAGGTTGGTGAGGTATAGGATGAGCCACAAGGGTGAGCTGAGTTTACTCATTCTTCGAGAGAGGTTCCTCTTTGGGGGCCATAGATTCTTGTTGCTATAGTTGAGGCGAATATTGATGCATTACAACTTATTCCGTGGGGATGGAGGGGTGGAGTTATAGATCTTCGGACCACCACAACATATGATACTTGGTGGGTAGAGCATAGGCCTATGCCATCTAGATCAGTTGGTGCCTGTAGAGTGGTGAGGGACAAGACCATGAGGTTGGCGTGGTGGTTGAGTTGGTGGAGATGACGGGAGAGGAGGAGGTGGTAGATGGGGTCGATGAGGTTGTGGAGGTGGTAGAGGGCCATATTTTTCACCCATCCATGAGGAGGGAGAGGGCGAGGATGTGCCTATTCTTTATTTTAGTGGAGGAGGGGAGGTGGAGATGGAAGTGGAACATATTGTAGAGGAGGCTAGTGGAGAAGAGAATGCTGAGGAGGAGGCCAATGGAGAGGAGATGGAGATAGATGCCTTTGGTTTTCTGGAAGGGTATTAGGATGATGATGATGAGAAGGAGGGTTCCCTTGATCAACAGTTGGCTGATTTATGAGCTTTAGTGGAGGCCTTGGAGGAGAGGGTGAAGGCTGTGACAAAAAAGTGGGATGCTATGTAGATGGAGAGGGACAACACCTATTTAGAGAGAGATCGGGAAGTAGCCCGAAGACATGAGATGTAGCAAAGATTTGAAGAGTTGAGGAACCTTTACACTGAACTGGCTACAAATTTTTCTTGAGAGTTGGTTAGAGCTGGTGATAGGGAGAGATATTAAAAATATTTATATGAGCAGGAGGTACCTCCTCAGAGATGGGCTCCTAGTTACTCATAGGCACATAGTGGTAGTGGATGTATCAGGTCACACAACATATCTCAAAGTACAGAGGGTGTTGTAAGACCTCCTAGGGTAGGACCATATGATAGGCCCCCTTCTACACAACGAGCACCTCCCTATCAGTCGCCTCCTCAAACTCCGCATGGGAGTAGTGAGAGCACTTCCTAGGGGCATGATTTATATTTATAGACATTGTATTATGGTTATAGAGCCAGCGAGGTCCAGTTGATGCATGCATTCTGACATTGTACTATGAAACTTGTATTATTTTGAGCGATATATATCATTTTTGGTGGCAATTATATTATTTGCAGTTTTTTATATGATTATGTAGTGTTCTATATGATTATGCAGTGTTCTACATGATTATGCATGGTTCTATTTATACATACACATGTTATGGATGATCATGTTTACATTATGATGTTTTAGTTCCTATGATGATGTATTAATTCTATATGATGATGAATGCATGGTATTTATAAATGTCATGTATGCATTCTATGTTTATGATAATGAGATGCAATGTGATTTGAATATGTACAATGCCATGTGAATGTATTTATAATATGTACAATTGTTAATGGTAAATGCATGTATGCCATAGTTACCTGGATGTGATAGATATGTATATTTTTGTGTTTTTGAAATGTAGCATATATGTATTATTTAATATGTACATATGTATGACAATGTCGAAATGGTGTTTGTAAAATGAATGTATATACAAAATTCTTTATTTTTTGTGTGGCATAGTCATCCGTCACAATGCAGGATAGAAGAAATGTTAGCATGAAACAATCTAGATGTTAGTATGAGAAATGGATGTTAGAAGAATGTAGAATCTTCAATATTTTTCCAAATACATACTAAGCCCTGCATTAAATCATCATTGGGAGTTAAATGACACAAATGGATAATAAAAACCATGATATGCGATAGACCAAGGTGTATAGAGTCATCCACTTGCTACAAATAGAGAGTCATAGACAAGGAGTGTCCTAACTCATACTAAGGGAAAAATTGCCCCAGTCTTTTTGTCAAGACAAACCATAGATAAAAATTAAATAAAAAAATGAGTCATGAGATATCATCGCTCCTCTAAATCCTTCATGGGAAATCCTCGAGGAAGCTAGTAACCTGAATTGAAAATAAAGTCAAAAGACAGTCAACAAACAACAGTCAAAGAAAAAGAGTCGTAAGACATCCTTGAGAAAGCTAGTAACCGAACTCAAAGACAAAGCCAAAAAAGATAAGGCAAAACAAGTTATAAAGTCAATAGATAGTAAAAATATTTGCCAAAAATTTAATTTGTTTGTTGTTTGATTGTTTTTTCAATGAAGCTTCATTGTGGGAAAGACACATATCATATAAGACGTTGAGTCTAGTTTCGATCATGTGACCACTTGTTTAAGGCAATGATGAAGCTTGGTTTCATAGACACATGTTGTATAAGATGTTGAGTCTGGTTTTGGTCCTATGGCCAATTGTTTAAGGCATTGATAATGTTTGATTAAATGATACTATCTATTGTCAAGAAGGACACATCTTGTATAAGACAAAAGTTTATTGTTTTGGCAATTTTTTGGTTTGACTTGATGACATTGTTGACTTGTTTGTCTTGTTGATGTGTGACTTGTCTTGATGTTTTGACTATTCTTTGTGTGTGATGATAGTGTATGAATTATGTTGACTAACATGACGTACCCTAAAGGAATAAACTAGTGTGGCCTCAGGGGCTTATCGAATGATGGCCTTGCCTATATTATACATGCAAAGACCTTGTAGTTTGACTAGACTTTGACTGACAAAAATGATTGAAAAATATTTACTTAACTCTATGTTATCTAACTCGTGTTATAGTGAATGTGATAAACCCTAATGGACTGACCTAGTGTAGCCTCGGGGTCTCATCGATTGATGGCCTTTCCTATGTTATACACATAGAGACCTCGTTGTTCGACATGACCAATGACTTAGATGTACAAAGACTGAATCATGATTGTATGTGTGAGATACATGACAAAACTAGAAAGAAGGACCTAATGTGTCGAGGGCACATCAAGTGATGGCCTTGCCTACATCCAGTTGCAGAGGAAACGTAGTTTGATAATTTCCATGACTGACAAACACAACTGACTCTAACTCTATTTTTGGGATTTTTGAAAGAATTTTGAATGTTTTTGGCTCTTTTTTATGTTTTGATATTTTTGTCTTTTTTTGAGGTTTTATGATGTTTTTGGACTTTTTCAAGACATTTTATGATGTTTTTGGATTTTTTTTAGGACATTTTATGATGTTGGAATAGCAAGTGCAAGGTCCAAATGGTGTAGATCGATTATTTTCCCCTAGTTAGGTATAAGACCAATATGATGGAATGGGTATATGGAGTGGACTTGATGTCGATCGTTTCCAAGTTATGGAAATGACAACCATTTATTATGGGTGTAATGATAGGAAAATCAGATTGGAATGATGGTAGAAGAAGGAACAAAGTCAACTACACATGGTGCCTGTTTGCCAAGTTTTCACCATGGTACTTATTCAAAGTACCACCAAAGTGGTTTTCACTATTGGATGAATTATTTCTCTTTACTATTTTGTAGATTTTTTAATTTTTTTGGTGTTTTAAAGATGCCTGTTTGCCAGGTTTTCATCAAGGTAACAATTTTTTGTTTTTCTATTTTTTTTTATATTTTTCATGATTAAGACAAGGCTCTCAGAAGCTATACACAGAACCTCTTCAGATGAAGGTTGTTGATTGGTGCTAATAGCAGTTCTTCTTCAGGGGTATAGAGTTGATACGCTCTTGATCCAAAGGATTTTGTAACAATGTAAGGTCCTAACCAGTTTGGTTCAAATTTTCCTAGTTTTTCTCTTTTTGTTTGATTCTTTGGATTCTCCATTAAGACCAAGTCACCAATTTCAAAGTGTCGACTCAAGAATTTCTTGTTATAGCTATGAAAAAGGTGGTTTTGATATGCTTGAAGATGATCTAGTGCCTTTTTTCTTCATTCATCTAGGAATTCTAGCTCATGCAGTCTTGACACATGATACTCTTTATCATCAACATGCCCTTTCAAAGATACCATTAGGGAATGAATTTTGACCTCTATAGGTAAGATGGCTTCGGAACCGAATACCAAGGAGTATGGAGTAGCATCGATGGGAGTGCGGATGCTTGTGCGGCAGGCCCATAGGGTAGGATTAAGCTATAAATTCCAGTCATGACTAACATCATTAATAGTCTTCTTGAGGATTTTGATGATTGTTTTGTTAGATGCCTGAGCTTGGCCATTACCCTATGGATAATAGGGAGTGGAAAAGTGGTGTTGGATATGGAATTCTTCACAAAGATGAAAAAATTCTTGGTTTTTGAAAGGGTGACCATTATCTATGATTATGGATTGAGGAACACCATACCGAAAAATGATGTAGTTAAGGATAAACTTGGAAAGTTTTGTGTCAATAATGTCGGTCATAGGAATGGCTTCAATCCACTTGGTAAAGTATTCAATCGTAGTAATGATGAACTTATGGCCATTGGATGTTGCATAATGTATCTTAACTATGATATCAAGTCCCCATTAGGAAAAGGGCCATGGTGAAGTTATTGGACGGAGCTCCTGTGTTGGCACATGTATCAAGTCTTTGTGAATTTGGCACTGTTGAAATTTCTTGAAAAAGACATATGAGTCCTTTTCTATGGTAGGTCAATAATATCCTAGTCTCGTAATCTTCTTAGCTAAGGTGGGACCGCTAGAATGGGATCCACATATACCCTCATGTAATGTATGTAAGGTTGCTTGTGCTTTTGCAACATCGAGACATCTCAACAAGGACCAAAAGTTGTTCCACCAAAAACTCAAATTTAGGTATGTTGTTAGGAATGTCCAATAGTGAACCAATGGTTGTTGTAGCATCTACTGCCCTATTTTGGATGTAGGGTATTTGATGAAAGTTGATGCTATCAAAGTATTGTTTGAAACTATCTTCCATCCATTTGTATGGGGTGCGCTTCTCATCTTTATTTTCATATTCATCATTTACTTATCGGACTACCAATTGAGAGTCTCCATTAAATTGTAAATGTTTAATCTTTCATTTGATTGCCATCTGTAATCCTGTCACAAGAGCCTCATATTCTACTATATTGTTGGTGCATGAAAAAGCAATTCTGAATGACTTAGGAATGGTGTCACCTTATGGTGTGACAAAAAATATGCATGCTCCTGAGCCATGATTAGTGTGGGACCAATCAAAGTATAACTTCCATGTCATTCTTGTGTCAATGGTGAAGATGAACTCATCAGGAAAATCCACAACTAGAGGATGATCTACTTTAATTGGTGCATCTACCAGCTGATCAGAAATAACTTGTCCCTTTATAGCTTTTCTTTCTACATACTAGATGTTATATTCACTGATTATCATTACCCATTCGGCCAATCAACTTGTTAATGTTGCTTTACTTAGGAGATACTTCAAAGGATCTATCTTTGCAACCAACATGGTTTGGTGGTTTAAAATGTAGTTCCTAAGTTTTTGAGTAGCTAACACTACTACAAGACAAGCACATTCTATGTGACTGTAGTTTAGCTCATATCCCACCAAAGTATTGCTGATATAGTACACTACTCTTTCATGACCTTCATTATCATTTTGTGCGAGTAAGGCTCCTAGTGTTGATGTGGTTTCTAAAATGTAGAGTATCAGAGGTCATGCATCTATAGGTGGAATTAGCACCGGTGGTTTAAGCAAGTAATCCTTGATATTTTGAAAATATTCTTGTCATTTTTATATCCATACAAATGACACCCCTTTTCTGAGTAGATGTTGGAAAGGATGTATATCTGCTAACTACACTATGAATTGTTTGATAGACTATAGTCTCCCTTGTAGTGTCCCTAGCTAACTTATGTTGGTTGGTAGAGGCATGCCCATTATAACATTGACTTTTGTTGGGTCCTCTTCAATGCCTCATCTATAAATAATGTATCCTAGGAGTTTTCCTGATTGAATTCCAAATACACACTTTTTTAGATTTAGCCTTACTTTGTATTCTTTGAGTCTTTGAAATATCTTATCTAGGACTTGTAAGTGATCAACCCTTGTCACTGATTTAGCTATCAAGTAATCCACGTAGTTTTCCATGAGGGTGTGTACAAGTTCATGGAATATAGTTGTCATGACACATTGGTTTGTAGCTCTAGCATTTTTTAGCCCAAAAGCCATGATGTTCCAACAATATGTTCCTCCATGGACATGCAAAAGTTATCTTGTGTTGTTCCTCAGGTGTGATTATGATTTGATTATATCCTAAGAAACCATCCATGAGAGATAGCATCTCATATCCTATTGTTAGGTCCATTATCATGTCAATGTTTGACAAAGGAAAGTCATCCTTAGGAAATGCTTTGTTTATATCTTTGAAGTTTGTACAAATGATGATGCCCCCAAATAGTTTCATTACTAGCAGAAGATTAGAAATCCATTCTGCATAGTCTATTGATCTGATAAAGTTGACATCCAATAGTTTCTTTAGCTCAACTTTGACTAATAAAGCAATTTGTGGGTGCAATTTCCCTAACTTCTGCTTCATGGGCTTAACACCTGGTTGTAATAGAAAATGGTGTAATATAAGATCAGGATCTGGTCCAGGCATGGTTGCATATGACCATACAAAAATGATCTATCTTTTTGTAAAGACATCTCGAAACTCTGGTTGCTTTGTCTCTGTCAAAGATGCTACAAAATAAATTACACGAGGACTATCTTCAATGTTTATGTTGATCGTGACAGATTCCTCCACTAACATTGGTGGATTTTCCTTAGCAATTGGGAGAATGTTCAACCTTCCATCCTTGGGTACCTCAGAGATGTTTTTACCCTTGGATGCATCCGTTATTTTGACTTTTTCATCGTCCAAAGGTGCCTTTTGGTTTTCACCTAGGGACTTGTCATTTTCATTTTTTTTATTATTTTTCTTTTTTTTTTCACTTTTGTGACTAGAGGGGTGAACATACTCCCCAAAATAAGCCATGTTATCCAGGTCTATGGTAAATCTAGCCTTCTGGTCACCACTAGGTATGCCTTCTCATAGTCCCATGAACACAACTATTGGTTTGTCATTCTCATATATGTCTAAGATAGGGGTGTCTTGTTGACCCCAATCGATAAGCTGGGGATATACGAGGGGCATCTCATCATCAGAATTATCAAAGGTGGAGGCTGAAAAGGTGAGGATAGATATGTTCACATGGTCACAAAGGTTTCTTAGCAACTCCTTCTTATTCTTTTTCCTAGGGATAGGTAGACTCTGAGGTGGGCCCATTGTAAGGGCTTGGTCATTAGAAGCGGGTTTGTTAGGTTGTCAAGAGATAGGATCAAGGGTTTCCTAATAGTAAAGCTTGATCCATTCTTCTTCTGTTAATGATGCTTGAGGATGGGAATCAGTTGAGTTTGGTGAGGGATTTAGCATTTGGTCAAGTTCCCCAAATAGTTTTTCTATGTCCATTAAGCTAGTGGAGGAAAGGGAATCCCATTCATATTCATTTGATTCAGGGGAATTACAATAGAAGGGGTCAGATGGTTCATTGGATGTCTCAATATCTTTAGAAGCACTTACTTCCTATTTTAATGGTTTTGAGTTACTAGTAATGCTAATTTTAATCGGTTGAAACCCTAGGCCTAGGCCTTTTGGTCACTAAGAGACAATGATTGGTTCAGTCCTTCTATTTTGATGTAGTCTTAACCCACTATGTCTGTCATATCCTTTAATTTTTCATTATCATTAAGCCTTTTCCATATTGATCTTTAGGTATTTAAATGGATGGAGGGTCTTCATTGTCTTATTTATATAACCAAGAGGTCACATCTTCTTGATCTATAGCTTCTTTACTTAACTCTCCCAATTTTGTGAAATACATTATAGGAGGGACATGTATTGTGATAATGAATTATCTCCTATCTACTATGGGTAAACCATATGAATTAGGAGGAAACAACTCACTAACATAATAGGATGCTTTCATGTGGTATTCTCAACAACCCTTGTCTTGGATCTTGAACTTAGGAGTGGAAGATGGTGTTTGGGATGTAGATGATTTGGAAAGAGTTGATGGATCAAGATACTGGGATAAGGTGGATGAAGAGGCCTCTTGATTTATAGGCACTTGTCATTGTGGTATTCCGTGTAGGCTAGTGCAACATTTGAAAGGATCAGGGTCACCATCTATCATGATCTTGGTGCCATTGTATGAGAATTTAAGAAATTTATGGTAAGTGGAGGGGACGAACTTCATAACATGTATCCATGGTCTACCTAGTAAAATATTGTATAGAAGGATGAGATCCAAGACTTGGAAGTTAGTATCCATAACCATAGGGCCAATTCTGATGGGGAGTGTCACAACTCCCTTAGATGATTTTTCCTTGTCATCATATGCCTTAATGAATTTTCTCTTAGTGGTGTCAACACATGCCTCTAAGAAACCTAATGCCTTAACCAATTTCAAGGTGCAAAGATTCAACCCTGCTCCTTCGTCTACCAAGACTCGTTTAAATTTTATTTGGTGAACAAGAACTTCAAGGTGTAATGTGTCATTATGGTTTGTCTTCTCTATTGATTAATCCTATTTAGGAAAGGTAGCATGAGAATTGGATAAGTATCCTGCTATATTCTGGAAACAATTGACATCTAAGTTGGTAGGGATGGTCGTGCTTTGCAAAGATTTTTCTAAGATGGCTCGATGGTCAGGTGATATAGTCAACAGTTCCAAGATAGAAATTTGTGCTGGGGTCTTCCTCAACTGGTCAAGTAAATTATACTGAGACTTGGATGACCTTGGATAGTTATCTTAGTTTGGAATGTGTTGATAACACATTAAAGACTTTTCTTTATGGTAAGGGTGTTGATTTTTTCATCGGTAGCTCAGATATGATTTATTATCTTACCTTGGTTATAATCATACTTGGCATTGGCATAGTTGGCCGAGTTATTTGTCTTATTTCCTTAACTAGATGCTTTTCCTTTTCCATGGTCATGTAATGGATCCGTAAAGACCTTGTGGTCATTTTTTGTGGTATATTTTTTCCCATTGACTTCTATGGTTCCATTTTCAACAAAATATTGTATAATGTGCTTCAGTTGTCGGCATTGTTGTAGACTATGTCCCTTAGTTTGGTGATAATTGTAAAAAATAATTGTCATCCACCAAGAGGGTTTAAACTATCCAGGATCATACTATTTTTGCTCTTGAGGTTGTATGAGTTTGTGTTTTATCAATTCTTTGAAGACTGATTCGATTGGTTCCCCTAGGGTAGTGAACTCACGTTTTGGAAACCTCTTTTGTGGTCATTGTTGTTGTGTATTTTGGACAAAATTGGTAGTTTGATCCATACTATTGGGTATGTCATGAGAGGGATTGTTTCCTCTAAATGTAATGATTATTCCTATGTGTAGGGTCTTAGCATCAACAATACCATCATTAATTACATTTTTTTTTCTAGATCAAAATTTGTTTATATTGTTTGGGGTGTTTTGGTGTTGAACCATTAGATTCCTACTTGGCATCTTAATGTTACCTTTGTCAATGAGGGCCTTCTTGAGTATAATGAATTTTTGTTCTAGATCCACAAAAGAAGTACAATAATGTACTCTTAAATCACTTCTCAATTTTGGATTAAGATTTTCAAGGAATATTGTGACCTTTTGTTTCTCTGGTATTTCAACAGGGCACCGACTAGCTAGACTCCTCCATCTTTGGAAGAAGGTGATCAATTTTTCTCCTTCTTCTTGTGTGGTGTGACATAAGGAAGCTATCGTGATTTTGTTGTCAATGTTAAAGGAAAATTGTTCAACAATTTTTTTATCCAATTCACCTCATGACTTTATTTCATATGGAAGTTTAGAAAACCATTCCAATGCTATCCTAATGAGAGTTCACAAAAAAAGTCTCATAAGGTATGTGGGGTCATATGCAATGTCCATGCATGTTGTGGAAAATTCCCTTATATGTTCCAAAGGATTTTTCTTCCCATTATACTTAGGAAAATTTGGTATAACATATCCATGTGGGAAGGGTGTCATGTATAAAGCTTTGTTGAAGGGACATGGACATAAATCTTGTGTTGAAATAATCTGTTTTCCTGACATTGACATGTTGTCCATTTTCTATTGAAGGGATTCCATTTGTGTTTGTAGAACATCTACCTGCATCAAAGATGTATTGGTTGCATTGTTGGGATCTATGTAAGTGTTCTGAAACACAATATTTTATGACATATTTTGATTCACTGTAGGTATGTGTCCTATTTGTATAACCACTATTTGTGGAATGGTACTAGTGGTGTTGATCTGTGGTATAGTGTGTGTCATGTTTATGCTTACTCTAGTCCTTTTACTTTTGGTGTTATTGCCAAAGGGATTTGACGATGATGCTCTTGCAGAAAAACTAAGACTTTTTATCATATCAAATTGTGTGGTGTGTACTATTGTGGTAGTTTGAGTAGGTATTCCCAATGGTATAGCCACATTTATTTGAGCAATAAAGACATTATATGTAATGCTTTTTGTCCCTTAAGTAGATAAATTTTTTAATATGTGGATGTCAAATCTAGGAGGTAGCATGGCACCTTCTACTAAAAAATTTGCTAGATACCTTTGAGGATCATTTTCTAAACATTCATCTACAAAAGACACAAATTCAGGATCTTGGATAGTAGTGTCTATGTGTTCTACAAAAATCTATCCTTGTGGGTCTCTAGTGACAAATTTTTCCAGCAAGGCTTTGTGAGGTCTCGATGTCCCTGACTGTACGTTTGAGAAGGGATTGATGTAGTCTTGTGGATCAACCATTTCTCTTTGTTTCTTTTTAGACCTTGTTTTGACCATGAAAGATATTTCTCAAAATGGGGTGATGCAAAACTATGTCTATGATATGATTTAGGCTATATTTTTGGGATTTTCTAGATATAAAGAATGAATGCAACTATTTATTTTTGGTATTTTATTGCAAATAAGGAATATCTAAAATGATGTTATGCTAGGATGAAAATGTCTAAGTATGCAAAAGTATAAGAAAAATTCTAAGGTAATCAATTCTAGATGATTCTAAAAGGAGGTTACCTAGCACCTATAGTTTAACCAAGGCTACAATTTAGTTTTTTCAAGGAACCTTTACAGGACTAGGACCAAAAGATAAGGTGAGCTCCCAAACTAGACTATTGAGCTGGAAGGACTCACGTGTAGGACAAAAGATATGTTAACAAGTGACTAGGTTCAATGACAATGTTCATTGAAGCAAAGGTTTTGTCCAAAGCATGAAAAGTTGGCCTATTCTAAGATCTACAAAGTGATTTTCATAAAAGTTTGATCTATTTGAAAGTAATAAAGACTTCTAAGATGCAACTAAGTTTTGTAACTAGGATGCCTATCACTAAAGCTTTTTTATACCTAAAGGATGCAAACATGCAAAGTATGAGAAAATTTTATAGTTTCTTTCCAAGGATTACTATGAAAAGAGAAATTAGAGACTAGTATGACTGTTTGAATTTGGACTGTAACAGTGAATTCCGGTTTTCTGGTTATCAAGCAAATGCGGTTCAATTTTATAGATGCATCACATAATTTAACAGATATGATTCTCAATGTCATATGCAGTTTTCTGGTAAACTATGTCTTAGGTTTATGATAGGCAAGTGTGTCATTCCAGATTGCAAATGCAGCTCATGAAGTGAAGTGCATCACTAAGTTTGAAAGATGCTATTTTTGGACCCAAAGAATACTGGTAAAATAGGCCTATGTTATGATAGAGCATATGCATCATTCGAGACTACAAATGTGACTCACTAGATCAAATGCGTCATAGGGGATTTCAAATGTGGTTTCCCAATATCAGAGGTATTAATTGAATTGACATATGTGACTCGGTATATCAGATGTGGTTTTCTAATTGATAGATGTGACTCACTATGATAGATGCGGCTTATTGATAAATAAATGCGACTTTATTTTATGGTAAATAACATATTAGACCCAGTTTTGATAGATGCAAGTTTCTAGTTAACAGTTGTGGTTTTCTAGTTAAATGTAGGGTTTCCTAACTCTGTTTGTGATCAAATTTTGGAAAATACAAACAATCAGAAAATAAAGTGTTTTAGGTTTGATGAACATGAATGTGTATAATTCTAGAAGACAAGTACAATCCTAAGGTTGTCAATGACAATAATTGCTGAATTCTCACTTGGGTTTCCCCAGATGCACTTATTTAGAGTGTATTATTAGAAGCTTGACCACATTGGCTCCCCCTTAGATGACACACACTTCTCGGATCATACAAGATTCATCTCTCATGAATCTCCCATGACGAATTTTTCATGTCTAATAAGAACCACAAGAACATGAGACAACTTCAGAGGTTTGACCTCTTGCACTAGAAAATAGGGGTTTTTGGTCAATCTATAAATAATTTGGATTTTTAGTAAGGGAACCCATTGAGAAAGCAACACAAGAGGAAATATTAGCTCCGATAAGGAGGCTTGCCTTCCTATAGAGGTTACGCTCTATAGGTTTTGATGCACCACAAGGGTATTGAGGGAATCACTATCAATTGCTTATCTATAGGAGTTCTTGTAATGTTGAGTACTTTTTCCCACCAAAGTAGGCCCAGATATAGACTCAATAACAATTTCTCTTGCACCCAAGATCACACAAATACATAAGGAGAGATGATACTTCTGTTATTGAATCAGGATTCTAATCTAAACAAATGTGTAAACACACCAAACACAGAGGATAGAGATTAATTTTAAGCCCAAATGACAATTTTCTAATCTACTCAAACAATTTGTTTCAAAATTATCTTTGACAAGTGTTTTGCAAAACAACTCATTAGTAGTTTGATTTTTATCTTCATCAATCATCCTACAAAAAGGTTTGAATATTTGTCTTCTATAAAACATTCTACAAAAAGGTTTGGATACTTTTCTTCTACAAAACGTCTTGCAAACACTATGTTAACTCCTCAAAAACATGCACTACAAATTATGAATTAGTCATAATAAAACTACAATTTAAAAATTCAAACACAGAATTTCGAACAATAGAATTTTTTTTACCGGTCAAATGCATCGGAGGGAGGCATAGATATGTCACACAATGTCAGATGCATCATGAAAAAGTCATATGCGGCTCATAGTGTCAATTGCATCGTTTCATGCAGCAAATGCATCTCATCATACATGTACCTACAAAACTCAAAATTTCTATGAATTTTTTCAAAGATGGTGTCTTCACGTCGGGTTCACCAATGTAACGCTAAGGAAAAAAAATGCAAGATTAAGCAACACTAATGCAATAGGCTCAAATCTAAACCTATGCTAACAACAAAGAAAAATGGAAATTAAAGCAATAAGTAATAGAACAATCTCACCAAAAGTCTTCATCTATTCCATGAATCACCTTCATTGCACTTCTTCATTTTGTCGTTGTGTGATAATTTCCCTCAAATTTCTCTTAAGTATGAAAATATGGCCTATTGATAATGATTTAGCAAAATATCAAAGATTCTTAAACCTAATTCCAAAATGTATAAATATTTCGGGAGGAGGAATAATGATGAAGGTCAAGCCAATTTATAGAAATTTGATTTTTGAATGTTCGACTTAGAGTCAAACATCAATCGACGATCATGATTTAATTATGACATGCGATGAAGATTAGTGTTAGCAATAACATGACTGAAAAAGCATAACTGATGGAGATTAAATAAAATAATAATTTAATCTTTAGTTGAGACTATTCGAAACTAAGAAGAATAAAGATTGCATGTAAAAGATAAAGAGGAAACAATTTGTTTGAACACACGAATGAATTAATTAAATAAATAAAGTTATTTAATTAATTAAAGTTTGCATGCAAAATAATGAAACTAGATAACTGACTCATTAAGACAAAAAGTCTATTCGTTAGAAATAATCAGATATTAAATCAGGAGATAACTGATTAATTTAATTAAATCTCGACTAAGTGGTAAATGACTAATTAGATAACTAAGCGATTATCTAAATATAGAAGAATATGCCAAGAATAATTATTTTTATGAATTAAATAGTTATTTAATTCAACATTCAAAATTCAGAGATTATGATGGAACCCCTGAATTCTTTGTTCCATCTCCAAAAATCTTAATAAATTTAGGGAGCTGTGGGTTTTTGTCTACTCATGATGTATATGGGGTTTTGGGTTTATTTCTCGGTTTTATTTGAAAAATTCTTGGAGTCTATATCTTGGATTTTTTTTTAATTTCTTGATTGGCTCCTTCTGTCGGTCATCTATCTTTTAAGTCATGACTTTTGACATCGAACCCGTTGAGTATCTAGCCCTCTGGTCTTGTTTCACTGGTTAATTTGGTTGATATATTATTTTGAAGTTATTCTAAGTCAGGTTGAGTATTTTCCAAAAAATCTTAGGTCCTTTGTGTTGTTAATGTGGCCTCATCACCCTAGTTGGGTCTCTCCTAGGGTTAATAGTTTTTGACATGTGTAGATATGTGGAACTTTGAGTGATGTTTGATCGATGCTGAAAGATATGAGTTGTTGCCTGCCTGCCCATTCCATTTTGTCTCTCGTTCTCTCATTAATTTGGGCTCACGAGCAAAGGAAATGTGTCCCTGACAATTGGTGGGCTAGATATTGTTTGCTAGGCATGCAACTGGTCATCTAAAAGGGTCAACAGTGTGAAATGAATGAGATGGCTGATTTTGGACCATTCCCCGCATGCTCGTTTATTTTTGTTGGTTATTAAAATAACCACACGGGGTAGTGGCCAATTGCCACCTATCTTCACCATGATGGGTCAGGGGATTAGTATTTCTGAGTGCCAATGAATCGATGGTTTATTTGTAGGTGATGTGGATTAATCTGGATCACTCCCTACCATCCCATTTAGGCCCCATCCTTCCTGCTAGTTTCCCAACAGGGGAGCATGTATCTTCTGCATGGAATAAACCTCAGGACATGGGAAGTAACATGTGTGTTACTAATATGCATATATTACATTTGTCTAATGATATTTTCATCTGAGTCATTGATACTGTATGAAGAATAAACTTGATGCTACCTAAGGAGTGTGTATGATGAGACAGCGAGATCTAATCTCAATCGCTTCCTCTCTCCCTGTTGATGAAAGTTTCACATGAGTTATGCCTCATAGGGGTAAGGGAAAAGGGACATGTGAATCATGGCTGAAAAGATAAAGAAATGGTGGAGTCATGTATTACAAATAGTTTCTTCCATGTGGCCTTCTGTCATTTGGTAAGTGTTGTGGTTGTGCATAGTTGGATCTTTTGTAATAAGTTGATCAAATATGGATCATGGATGAATCAAATCTCTAAAAGAATCAAAGTTTGGCATTCAAAACTTAGTTGATGGAAAGCAAGTCATTCTAGTTCATGCGAGTAAGCCTTAAAAACTAAAAGGACATTGAGCTACCAAAGTAAGGAGTTTCATGATTATTAATATTTATCTTAAAAGCATAATTCAGTATTACAAGTACAATCAATACACTCAAGGAGCTCATGCTATGGTTGCTCAATATTGTCTCATGTCAGAACTAGGATTGTCAACTTGCGAGAAAATAGTAAGTCAATTTTTGCTTTTCTTCTAGAATTATTGATAAGTTGTGTCTTCTCAGGCTTGTGTCTGTTAGGGTTTTTCTCTTAGTTTGGTTTTTAAAGGTTTGGTGTTCATTAAAAAGGATTTTTTTAATTCTAAATTTTCATAATTCATGCCAAACCCTCATAAAAGTCGTAAGCCTTGTTCTGCTAAATAAAAAAACCCTATCTTGTTGCACTTTCTGCATTATGGCCCCTAAAGCTAAAACATATTTGTCTGAAGGGGAGGCTTCCGTTCCCAAAATACTTCTGAATAAAGACCTTATGGATCAATTACCACCCTCCACTACTGACAAACCTAAAGGCCAATTGATTCCCAAAGGACCTCAAATAGTAGAGGGTTTGTTCGATAGAAGAGGTTCTATCAAAGATGCTAAATTACCCTATACTAGATGGGAGTTGTTCTATGGTTGGTTCAAGAAAAAAAATATGGGTTTCCTACTAGGAAACCCTTGGAACTATTATTTAGGGAAGTTAATTGTGCCAAATGTTTATATGGATGCTGATTTGTTGAAGGCAATAATTGCTACCTATGACTCAGTCACAAGGAATATTAGAATTTCTAATGGAAAAGAAATGGTTAAGATCACTAAAGAGGAATTGGGTCTTGTTTTCAAGATTAGTAAATAGAATGATGAAATGGATAAGATAGATGAGGATGATCTTAGACAATATTATGAAAAGACTAAGATTTCCCTTAGAGTCCATATCTTGTCAAAATTTCTAGCAAAAATTGTAGGATAGAAGATTGTGATAAGATCACATGACAAGGATCCCTTCCCTGTTAACTATTTTGTTCCTAATTTCAAAAGGACCTTCTATTCCATTTTCCAAATAATTGGTTATGATCTTGTCTCTGGAATGCCAATGGCATGGATGTATATGGCTTCCCATATCCAACACCCCCAATATTGTGCAGTGTATGATGATGTAGGATTTCTTTATGAAAGAATGCATGAGGGACTAGTGAGATTAAAGAAGGGTGAATCTGGGGTAAAATGTAGTTAGTACTCACTGTTAATGCATATGTTTTAATGCAAGGGTGCAATGTACTTTGGATAGAATATTGACTTGGAAAGAAAAACGGGTGACTTGGATTTGCCCATGCAATGTTGGACCACAGTCTTGGACAAGGATGACAGAACATATGATTATGTCAAATTTCAGAAATTTTTTTCTTCTGAACTAAAGAGAGCTTTGATTGTTATGTTTCCTAGAGTTCCCATTGTTTCACATGATTTATTGAGACCAAAGGAAAGAATTCTTGAGATATGCGTTGATCATAATTGGGGAGATGTTATCTCACTCCTTGATTTCATTGTCTTAAGAGTATATGGTTCTAATGTAGCACCTCACTTGTTTCCAAGGTTTGTGCTAGAGAGAATTGGTTTCCTTGAAGTTATGTGGCAACTAGGAAAAGTATAGAATGAACATTTGTTGAATCAGGGAAAGGGAAATTTCTTTCCATCATACACATTTTTTTTCTGATTTTATAATGACCAAGGGAGGTTGGAACAATATCCTTAAATTTCTCAAACAATACCACATGCAGAGGACAATTGAGAGGGTCAGTATGATCCTAAAGGTTTTCTGGCCTGGTTGAATGAGAGAAACATGAGCTACAAATATGTTCAAATTTTCCATTATCCAGAAGATATAATAAGGAATATATTAGATAGTGTGGAATAGGAAAAGAGGTTAGCAAGGTGGATTGCATTCAATAAGATGCAAAGGAAAATAAAGTAGGAGGAGCTTGATTTCAAGATCCTCCCAGAGACTCAGGATATAATGCAAAAGGTGGAGCATGTGACAAGGAATTTTGATTTAATAGTAGGCCATCTTGAGACTAAAGGGGTAGTTAGTAAAGATAAAGGGAAAGCTCCAATTATTTAGGAATAGAGTGGAGGAAGAATCTCTGCTATGGGAGAGGATTCTACATCAAGAGCCCTCGAGGAACCAAAAATAAAGTTTTTTATTAGAAAAAAGAATAAAGCAAGAAAATTTGATGAAGCTTGTGTTCCCACTTAGCATGAGTAACAAAAACCACCTTCTCCTATGCCACAAGTACCACCCCTATCTCCACCAAGGTAGGTAGAACCCAAAATTATGGATGTTGATTCTCCACCACCTAGTGAAATACCACCAAATGAGCTAGCATTGAGAAAAAAAAGATAGAGGCCACTAGTTTAGTGGATTATGATGTTGAAGGCTCTGATGATGATTTTCGGGTGTCATAACAAGAAATATAGGAAGGGGTGCCTACTATATCTGTAGTGATAGTGACAAATCAGTTAGGAAAAATATTGAGTAATGTTGATCTTAGAGAAATTAATGGAAGTGATGATATGTGGGTTAATGCATGTACTAATTTTTTGGATGATGACTCTTTTGTAAAGACTCAAGATTTTATGGAGTTTGCCTACAGGGATAAACAAGATGAGTATGTAAAGAGTCTAGTTATAGAGAGGAGCCTTCATCTAGAAATGCTTGATGTTTTGATTTAGAAAAAAAGGTGTTAAATGAGATGAGAGCCAGATTCTAAAACATGAATGCAAAGGAAGGTAGGGAATTGGTAAGAACTAGTGGTATTTTTTGTTGCTAGAGTGTGATTTAGTGTTAGGCATAGCTTTTGATACAATCAAGAAGTATGATAGACCACTCTATGATATAGAAGAAGAAGATGCACTTGCATTAAAAGGGTCTATTTTCAATGAAGAGTGGGAAGCCTTGGATATATGATCTCTAGCCCTAAGGACAAGAAAGCCAAACATTGTTGAACCTGCACCTAATTACAGTGGAGGCCTAATAATAAAGAGAGTTTCAGAAGCTTCGGCCTTAGAAGCTAAAATATGTCAGTTGATGTTGCATAATTCACTAGGGCAACTATGGATTTTGTGACTACTGAGAAGGATAAACTTAGAACTGAATTGAACAATTGTTGGTCAAGTATGGAGATCTTCAGAGAAATAATATACAATTACATACAAAAGTAGTATTTTTAGAGGATGTATTGCAAAAGTTACAACTTGGAAAGCTCAAACAAGATGATGTTGACTCTCCCACTACTGCATAAGAGAACATATCCCCTAAATTGACTGTTGATATAAATACTTCATGGGAAATTGTGCCATATAATATGGAAAGTATTGCCCATTTCAATAGTAGAACCCATTTCATCAGAAGGGTCGTAGGTGGAAGGGGAGATTAATAGGGAAGAATTTCTTAGGCAATTAAGTGAATGCAAGGAAAAATTTAAAAATCATGATAAAGATACTTTTAAGAGCAACATGAGGATTGTCACAATAGTACTAGAACATCTGAATAGAAAAGTGAATAACAAATTGAATAGTATTCACTATAGTTATTCATCCATGGTTGATGCCATTAAAATGTTTGATATTGATAGAGAAAGAGCCATTTCACTCATGGAAGTCTGGATCGCTAGAAAGAAAGAATTGATGTTGATAGGAATTGGGGTTAAATAGGATCCCAATCCACGTGAAAGGTTTAAGCCTACTATGGTTCTTGTAAATAGGATTGAGGGATATAGAGGGAATATTGAAGCACTGGAGAACATGATAAAGGAATTGATAAAATCCTTTTGTGAGTCCCATCATGGCCTTCTTCCATCCATTTTAAGGGATGATGGTAGCATTAAGACTTTATAGGAATGGAGAAGTGAAGTAAACAATTTTATTCTACATCAAGCTATAAAAATCTATCAAAAATTTGATATGGACACATTAATAGTAAACATGGATATGTTAGTCCATGTTGAGACCGTTCAGCTAGAATTTGATAAAGAAGCTAACTAGATTGTCACCAAGTATGCACCTTATAGGTAGAGGGCTGATGAATTAATGAATTTTGATTGGCCTACTACAGAAGAATTCTTAGCATGGAAAGGAAGGTACTTGGAGGGAGTGGAGGTTTAGCATTAAGGGTGTTGGGTCAGTGATTTGAATGTTAGGATATATAACCATAATGAATAACAAACATATGGGAATGCACTACATAGCCTGGATTTAGTATAGATTAGGCTTTTTTTAAAGTATGGAGAAATATGGTGCATCTTATTCGAGGATGATTTGGTGACCAGGCTACAGATGTGGTTTCACCTTTTATCTTTTTCTACTTTCTTCATACTTTTTCTTCTTTTCACTTTATTTGCATAGGCACAGGTTTTGAGGTAACTGTTCCATTGAATCCATTTTTAAAAATTGGACTTGATCTCCAACAACGAATGAAGACTACATTCATTTCTTCACATGTATCCCACCTCTTGGGAGTGCTTTATGAAATGAATGAGAGAATATTTGATATGGTTGTCCAATTGGGTTTTGGCATGTGTAATTTCTGGCTTGAGGCATGTCTTGCTCCTTCATTTCTATAAGAAGGAATTTAGGGCCAGAAATTAGGGGTTCATTGTCTTATCCAATTGACACTGTGAATTGTAAAGGGAATACTAAGTGTGTTTTAGAGTTTATTGTCTTACGTTTTATGGTTTATAATTATGTATGTATTTTGGATAACAACATAGCAAAGTATATATAGAGAAATACCAATTTCATGGCTATTATCTCTCCTTGTGTTTGTTTTATGAGTTATAAATAAAAGTAATCCAGGATGTCTTCCATTTGTCTCCATTGTTCATCAGTGGATGTTTTATTTTATTCTTTCATATTTATTCAATGAATTAATGCAAATGCTTGGATGAGATTACTACCTCATAAAAAATCAAGTGCTAGGATATTGATAAATAACATTAGTCATGAATGTGATAGGGGAATGTGGTAATATAGTATCTCTTGAAATTTTATGTTGCTATTGTTGAATTGTTATCTGATTATATTGGTTGATTGTGACTTTGTGCTTAGGATGAAAGCACTGGTTCATGAAAATTATTCGTGATTCAATTTTTATGCTCATTGGTCAGTTAATCACTTTTAATTTACAAATTTCTATATGGATAGCATTGTAGGTATTTCATGTTGATGTTCCATGTTCTCATGCTCTAGGTGTAATACATTAATGAATGAGCTACCAACTTGTTTAATGTATTAGGATCTTGAGCAAAATTTATGAGAAGTATATGTTATTAATGATATGTTTGATTATAATTGTATGAAGTCATGAGCATATATTTTGGGATAACCCTCCCAATTTTTACAAAGCCCAAAGTGTAGGAGTAGAAGTTTTACAGCTTCCACTCATTCATTGGCCAATCCCTTTGGAGTAATGACTACTGGAAATGGTAAAATCCATATGTATTTCTGGAGATAAGTTTGGTTCTTAAAAACTAACCAACAGATTGGTGACTCTTCTAGGAACAACTAAGTCCAAAGTCTCTAAGTTCAGATCAGGTACTGTCAGATTCGAGTGTTGTGTTGTGAAACTCTTCACCATGTGAAGAATACTTGGTTTAAATTTTGTTGAGTCTATCACATCAACCTCTATCTTATGTGTCAAACCTTGTCTCATTCTATCACCTTGTGTCAGGTTATGTTTAAGTTTCTCTCTGAAGTTACAACTACAAAGTCAAGAACCAATCACTTAATATTTCCTAGCATGTTGGGTGGTGACTCTGATTTCTCTAACACCAGTGTAAAGTTAGGCTCTCAAAAGGAACGCAAGTAAAGGAATTTTGACATATTTAACATCATGAAAATGAAAAGAAGTTATGCGAAGAAGCATTCTGAGAAAAAGGTAGAATCTGAACCTGCTAAGGAGAAACAACCTACTTGGGTAAATAAGGGATTTGAATCAAGTAAGTCTATAGACTCTCCCATTGAGGCTTCTCCTAAATTCAATGTTGAAATGAGTAGTGCCAGTACCCATGAGAAGGCACATGAAGTTGAAGGGTCAAACATAGATCAAGGAAGTTTCCCTGTTGAGCAAGTGTTTGATATTGAGCTTAATATTTCAAAAGAGGAGGATATGTGGGAGTTTTGGGGAAAGGATAAGGAGTTTTTTGAGCCTTTGACCCTTGGAGTGGGTTCTATTTTTAAAAATAAAATTTTTAAGCCAAGAGGTGAATCTCTTGGTGTAGAAGAGCACCTTTCTCTTTAGGAAGATCTTGTTGACTAGTGCTACTATACTCCCACCCAAAATGAGCATGGAGATGTCTTAGAAAATGAATAAGACATAGATAGAGACATGAAATCTATAGAAGAAGAAGAGATAAGGCTTGGAGAAGAAGAAGAAAATAGATTGAGAGAGTTAAAGGAGAGGGAAGATAGGATTAGAACTAAGCAACTTGAGAGAGATGCAAGAAAGAAAAAATTGGAGAAAATGAGAGAGGATGCGGCTAGGTGCAAAACCTTTAAGGAGAATATTTTTAAATTTACCTCCAAAATAACCAATGACATTCTTGAAGTAACAATCCCAATGGAAACCTCTGCTAGAAATACCTATACCACATCTATCTCAACTACTAAAGTTTCAGAGCCTCTTGTTACTGCTAAGAAGACATCATTTGTGGATCATGGGAAGAGATGCATTGATCAACCTACGAAACCCACCTTCAATACCAATACTAGTACCAAAATATCATCTGCTGAAATCCCTACATAGAAGGCCAAAATCAATCCAACTCCTTCTACTTTATCTCCAAATACTGAGATATTCATGTTATAATTGGAAAATGAAAAGCTGCAAGAAGATCTGAAAAAGGCTGAGATGGAAGCTTAAAATGCAGAGAAGGCTAGGAAGATTGATTTCCTTAAAATATCCACATATACTCTAGAGTCTTCAAGCATTGGACGTACCAATAGTGATTCAAGAAAGAAGAAATCTGATGGGCATACTCCTAGTGGAGGAGGTGGTGGTGACCAAGGTGGTGGAGGTGGAGGAAAGGATAAAAATAACAATCCTTATTTTGAGGATGATGATGAGGGAATCAAGAAGAATAGTGGTGATGGTGAGAGTGGGAAGGGTAAAGATAACAACCACTCTGATAGTAAAAAATATGGAGATAAAAGAGATATTCATAGGGATCGACATACTAGGAGACCAATCCATGTAGATAGATATCAACAGTTGTGTTTCACTGGAATACCTAGTTACCCTAACCCATTCCCTATGGATTTCAGACTTGCTTTAGTCAAATTCATTTTTAATAATTCTTTGAGTGGTGAAGATCATCTCAAAGAATTTGTGAATGTTATAGATGATTTTGAGGTAGAGGCAGAAGATGTCATGATGAAGTTGTTCATGCAATATCTTACTGAAGATGTTCGAGAGTGGTATAGAAGATTGCCTGTTGAGAGCATTGGCTCTTGGGAGGAATTCAAAAGAATTTTTAGAGAGAAATATGGTGACGAGACTAATTCAAGTTTTTTATTGAATCAATTTAATACTACTACTAAAGGTTCCAATGAATCTATTTCTGAGTTTAATACAAGATTCTAAAAGGCTAGAAAGATATTGCCTTCTCGTATGCAATTGAATGATCATGTGTGTATAGTAAATTACAACAATTTTTTTGATGCAAAAATGAGTTACTGCTTGTTAGATAAGAATCCTCTGACATTGAGAGAATCCTTCAAGATGGTAGAGCATATTGAGAATATTAGTAGAGAAACTGGTAAATTTGGAAAGAGAGATGATCTAAAACTCTTTAGAGGGTCAAAAAGGGAAGATAAAAGTTTAGGTACTAAAGGAGGAACTATTGAGGACAAGCTTGAAAGTTTTATGAAAACCATAAATGATAAGATTGTGAAATAAGAAAAAGTGCAACCAAAAAATTATCAAAGAAATGAAAGACTTCCTCAATTACAAGACCACCCATATAATACTAATTGGTATAATGGAAACCCTATTCCCAATAATCAAAGAAACACCCAAAATAAAGACCCTCCGGATCCTTTGTAGAAGAATTCAAGAAATTTTGTTGAAGATACCCCCTGGTGTATGATTTGTCAAATGCTAGATTATTCTCAACAATGTGTAGTTGCATAGATGGTTCAAATGGATGAAGACACTCCTAGAGATTATGGTAAGAAAAATGAGGAGCAAATCAATGTACTTATGGCTATGGGTGACACTGATTTTGCTAATAATGAGTGCTCTTCTGATGAATATTTTTGTGAAATGGATGTGGATGATCAAAGGCAAGTAGATGGTACATATCATCTACAAGTATTTTTTGATGAGGATGTTGAAAATGAAGTTGATTTTTAAAATTTGGAAGCAATTGAAGAAGGTATTTCATTAAGAAGACCCTCGGAGGAGGAGATTGCAAAATATATAGCAGCTTTGGCCACTCAGGCTAGAAGTTCCTATCATTTGAGGAACCAAATAGTTGGAGGTGAGTAGAGTAATCCTGTTGGTCTTTTCATCAAAGAGTAGAATTCCAGGAGTAAAGAAAAAAAATCTTGATGGAAAGATGGATGCAACCAAAATTAAAGAAGGTAAGAGAGGTAAAATTTGATCTAAGAGAGAAAAAAAGCCAAAAGCTACCAAAGAATTCAAATCTCTAGTTGCAAAGGTAAAGACACATAAGAAAGTTCTTGATGTCACAAGGATGAATGTTAAGCATAGGTTTGAGGCAATAGGAAATCAATAGAAGGTGATCAACATTGAACAAGGTATGCTCCCAATCGAGTTACCTAAATATACTCTTGTTGATATGTTTCAATTACTTAGCCAAGTAAAAGTATCTGTGCCTTTCCTTGAAATGATGAGAATAGATGAACATAAGAAAAAGGCACTGACTCTTATCAATGGTGCTTCCATAGCTTGTAATTATTTATTGGAACCCACTCCACCTAAATTAAGTGAAAAAGACAAGAAATATAAGGAGGTTGAGGGAGTTATTACTGAAATTCCCCATATCTTCTTAGGAAATTTTGTAACTACTTGTATTGACAAGATAGATCCATTCTTCCTCACCTTAATGGTATGGGGGAATTTTAGAAAAACCTAGATCATTGACTTTGGGGCATCCAAAAATATTATGCCAACTAAAATCATGGATGCATTAGGATTGAATATTGATAGTACACATGAAAAATTATATGCTATGGATGCAAGAGAAGTCCTTGTCATTGGTGTGATAAATGAACTTACCTACAAACTAGTAGTCTACCCAAACAAATAATTTAAAATGAGTATGGTAGTGGTGGATATCCCACCTAACTATGGAATTTCGCTATCTCGAAAATGGAGTTCATCCATGGGAGACAATATGGAATGTGATATGTCTTATGCCACTTTTCTCATTGATGGTAAGGATGTTCAAGTAATGAGAGAACTGAGGGTGCCACATATTTTGGACCATTCTCCTAAGGATGACATAGTTCTTTTCATAGACATTGATATCAGTGATTTCAAAATAGAAGCACCAAACGAGGATGAAAGATGTCCTGCACCAATATAAAATGAAGTTTCAAGTTTGTTTGACAAAGATGGACTTTGGAAAATATATTTTGATGGTGCAATTTTCAAAGAAGGGTCTTGTGTAGGGATATTTTTGGTAGCACCAAGTGGCAATAATTACAAGTTTTCATTCACATTATCTCTTGTCTGTATGAATAATGTGGTTGAATATGAAAATTTGTTACTAGGACTGATATTGGTTGAGAAATACGAAATAAATTTTGTGATTATAATTGGTGATTCTGAGCTTGTGATTTCCCAGGTAAGAGCCAAATATGCCTACAAAAATAATAGGTTGAAGCAATACATAAATGTTGTTTGCGATTCCATTGAGAAATTTGATGCTTTTGGAATTGATTGGATGGAAAGAGTACATAATAGAGTAGATGACTTACTTGATAATATTGCATTGATACTTGATGACATAACTTTCATAGGGATTTCTAAGGTAGAAATATAGGCAAGGCCTTCTATTCCTGATAATGTGAACAATTGGCAGACATTCAATGATGATGAAGATATTATCAATTTTTTGAATTATGCAGAAAAATATGAAAGTCAAGAGATTGAATTTGGTGGATATTTTGAGAATATTGATGGGAATGACATGGTATTTGAAAAAGAGATCATCCAATTGAAAAAAAATAAAATCCCCAAAGGCCTTGTAACTCTTGAAAGGGTCTTTGATAGTCAAGATAGAAGTAAGATCAAAACAACTGCTATTCATCTAGAGGACTTGGAGGAAATAAATTTGGGGACTGAAAATTCTCCCAAGAAAGTTTACATAGAAAAGAAAACGAAGCCAAAGGTAAAAGAAATGATAATTTCCTTGCTCAAAAAATAGAGACATGTTTTTTTTTGGTCATACGATGACCTAAAAGCTTATAGGGAGGAATTATTTCAGCATGAAATTCCTCTAAAAGAAAACGCTAAACCTTTTAGGAAAAAGAAAAGACCAATTAATCCTACTTTAGCTCCCAAGATGCAAGAGGAGCTGGTAAAGTTGAGAGATGCGGGCATCATAAAACCCATCTGACATTCTTCATGGGTATCCAATTTGGTGCCAATAAGGAAAAAGAATGGTGACATAAGAATGTGTGTTGATTTTACAAGCATGAATATATCTTCACTAAAGGACAATTATTCATTGCCAAATATGGAGGTCATGTTACAAAAGGTAATTGGTTGTGAATTACTATCAATGATGGATGGATTTTTAGGTTACAATCAAGTGAAAGTAAAGGAATTTGAGTAGTATAAGACTGCATTTACTATTCCTTGGGGCACCTATGTTTATTTCAGAATGCCTTTTGGTTCGAAAAATGTAGGTGCCGCTTTTTAGAGAGCTATGGATGTCGCTTTCTCAAATTTTGTTGATTTATTTATGGTTATATATCAAGATCATTTGATTGCTTACTCTAAGAGGGAAGAAGACCATTGTATGCATTTAGAAAATATTTTTCTCAGGTCACTTGAGTATGGGATATCTCTGAATCCAAAGAAATGTGATTTTTGGGTAACTGAAGGAAAATTGTTGGGACATATTGTTTCAAAAGATGGAGTAAGGATAGACCCTGAGAAAGTAGCAACCATAAAAAAAATCTCTCAAACAAAAAATTTCAAGAGCATTCAGTCATTTTTTGGACAAATAATTTTTGTAAGAAGGTTTGTGATAAAATTTGCAGAGATCACAAGACCTATTTCCAAGATGCTGAAGAAGGGAGAGAAGGTGTTCTGGAGTGACGAGCCTAGTCAAGCATTCAAAAGGATTAAACAATCTATCAAAGAGGCTCCAGTTTTGAAGTCCCCAGACTTGTCTAAACCAATGCACATCTTCTCTTTTGCTTCCTTTCATACTATTGATGTTGTATTGTTATAGAAAAATGAAGAGGGTTTTGAAAAACCTATTGCATTTTTTAGTAAGTCTTTACAAGCTGCAAAGCTAAAATATGACATGAATGAGAAGTAGGTGTATGCTCTAGTCAAGGTGGTAAAAAGATTTAGGACTTACCTACAGGGAGCCACTATCATAGAATTTGTACCAAGTGCTACTTTGAAAGATATTTTCACTCAGCAGGAAACTATGGGCAGAAGATGTCGATGGATCAATAGGATCTAGGAATTTAATATTGATGTTCAGATCACCAAATTAGTGAGAGGTCAGGTTCTCACAAAATTGGTGACAAAAGATAATTTGGAGGCAAATCAGATCAATGAAACATAAGTGGTTGATGTTGCACCTATCTATGATATGCAAACATGTGGGTGGTATAGAAGAATCATTCAATACTTACAGACTCTGCAATGTCTTGCAGGCATGATTGAAAATGACAAAAGCACACTGAAATTGCATGTTATTAAATATGTAATTATTGATAATGAGCTATGGTGGAGCAACCTGGATGGTGTACTTCTTAAATGTATGGATGGGAAGCAGTCCCTAGAACTCTTGCAAGAAATGCACAATGGGGTGCGTGGGGGTAATTATATGGCAAAGAGCACTGCACACAAGGTTTTAAGAGCAGGATTCTGGTGGCCTACTATTTTCAAGGATGCTCACAAGTTTGTTAAAACTTGTGATGCTTGCCAAATATTTTCTGGAAAGTTGAAGTTTTCTAGAAATTTACCACTTAGGCCTGTGATAGTTCAAGCCCCTTTCCAACAGTGGGGGATCAATTTCATTGGATAAATATCAGAAAAGTCAAGAGGAGGCCACTCTTGGATCCTTGTTGCCACTGGTTATTTCATGAAATGGGTAGAAGCAATACCCACAAAGAAGGAAACAAGCAAGGTGGTGGTGGATTTCCTATTAAATAAAATTCTCATAAGATTTGGAGTTCCTGAAAAGATCATCTCAGATAATGCTATGTGTTTAAGGTCTGATGAATTCAAGGATTTTTTTGACAAGCGTGGAATACAAGTTTCTTAATATTTTCCTTACCATCTTGAAGGAAATTGTCAAGTTGAATCTAGCAATAAGAGATTAATGAAAATCATCAAGAGAGTCATGGAGAAGAACAAGAAGAATTGGGACTCCAAATTGAAATTGGCACTCTGGGCAGATAGAGTGACTGCGAAAAAGGCTACGTGTTATTCACCATTTGGCTTAGTGTATGGCCTAGATGCTAGATTGCCATAGAATAACCCACTGAAGATGTATAAGTTCATACAAGAATATGATGAAGAGATATGTGATGATATGTAGCATAGGATAAATAATTTGGTATAATTGAATGAAACAAGGAGAGAAGCTCAAGGTAAAAATATGAAGATGCAGTTGCAAGTTAAGCATCTACATGAAAAGAGAGCTTCTCCTAGAAAGTTTGAGGTGAATAGTATGGTGTTGGCTTGAAGTTCAAGAGCTTAAGACAAGGGTAAACATCGATAGTTTGAAGCATTATGGATGGGCCCTTCTCTAATAGCTAGTGCACATGGGGAGGATTCCTATTTTCTTGAGAGCTTGCCAGGTGAACTTTTTGAACTGCCAGTACATGGATAGTTCTTAAAACCATACTTCTCCTAAGTATGATGTCGTTCCATGTACACTATAGATTTTGTACATTTTGTGTATAGGTGTGTTTTTTTTTTATTGTGTCTGGTACAATTTTATAGCGTTGTCTAGGTAGTTCCTTGGTTTTTTGATCCATTGTGTTTTGACTAGTCTCCTTCAACTAGAGATTATTGAATCTTGCCATGCTTGCAAGAGGCATGCATCCCTAGTCGGAGCCATTGATGGAACCCCGAAATTATTTGTTCCATCTCAAAAAATCTTAATGAATTTATGGAGTTGTGAGGTTTTGTCTCCTGATGATGTATATGGGGTTTCGGGTTTATTTCTCTGTTTTATTTGAAAAACCCTTGGAGTCTATATCTTTGATTTTTTTTTATTTCGCGGTTGAATCCTTCGGCCGATCATCTATCTATTAAGTAATGAATTTTGATATAGAAACCCATTGAGTAACCGACCCTCTAGTCTTATTTTACTGGCTAATCCATTTGATATATTAGTTTGAACTTATCCTAAGTCGAGCTGAGTATTTTCCAAAAAATATTAGGTCCTTTGTTTTGTTACCATAGCCTCTTCACCCTAGTTGGGTCTCTCCTAGGGTTAACTATTTTTGACATGTGTAGATATGTGGACCTTAGAGTGATGTTTGATCGATGCATAAAGATTTGAGTCGTTTCTCGCTTGCACATTCCATTTTGTCTCTTGTTCTATCATTCATTCAGGCTTATGAGCAAAGAACATGTGTCCCTAAAAATTGGTGGGCCAGATATTGTTTGTTAGGCATGTAGAAGGTCATTTAAAAGGATCAACGGTGGGAAATGAATGAGGTGGTTGATTCTGGATCATTCCCTGAACACCCATTGAAATGGTTGAGCCTGTGTATTACAAACAGTTGCTTCCATATGGCCTTCTATCATTTGGTAAGTGTTGTGGCTATGTAGAGTTGGATCTTTTGTAATAAGCTGATCAAATCTAGATCATGGATGAATCAACTCTCTAAAAGAGTCAACGGTTGGAATTCAAAACTTAATTGATGGCAAGCAAGCCATTCTGGTTCACATGAGTGAGCCTTAATAGCTAAAAGGACATTGAACTACCGACGTAAGGAATTACATGACTATTAATATTTATCTTAAAAGCGTAATTCAGTATTAAAAGTACACTTAATAAACTCAAGGAGCTCACGTTGTGGTTGCTCAACATTTTCTCATGTTAGAACCAGGGTTGTCAACCTACGAGAAAATAGTAATTCATTTTTTCTTTTCTTCTAGAATTATTGATAAGTTGTGTCTTTTTAGGCTTGTGTTTGTTAGGGTTTTTCTCTTAGTTCAATTTTTAAATGTTTGGTGTTCATAAAAAGGGATTTTTAAAATTTTTCATTTGTATAATTCATGCCAAACCCTTAAAAAAGTTGTAAGCCTTGTTCTGCTAGACCTAAAACCCTAACTTCTACTTCCTGCATTATGGCCCCTAAAGTAAAAACATCTTTGTCTAAAGGGGAGGATTTTGTTCCCAAAAGACTTCTGAATAAAGACCTTATGGATCAGTTATCACCCTCCACTATTGAAAAACCTAAAGGCCAATTGATTCCCAAAGGACCTCAAATAGCAAAGGGTCTATTCGATAGAAGAGGTTCTATCAAAGATGATAAATTACCCTATATTGGATGGGAGTTGCTTTATGGTTGGTTCAAGAAAAGAAATATGGGTGTCCCAGTAGGAAACCCTTGGAACTGTTATTTAGGGAAGTTAATTATGCCAAATTTTTATATGGATGTTGATTTGTTGAAGGCAATAGCTACTAACTATGACCCAGTCACAAGGACTATTATAAATTATGATGGAAAAGAAATGGTTGAGATCACTAAGGAGGAATTGGGTATTCTTTTCAAGATTACTAAATGGAATGATGAAATGCATAAGATAGATGAACATTCTCTTAGACAAGAGTACGAAAAGACTAAGATTTCATTCAAAGTCCATATTTTGCCAAGATTTCTAGCAGAAAGTGCAGGACAAATGATTGTGATAGGATTACATGACAAGGAACCCTTCCCTGTTAAGTATTTTTCTCCTTATTTCAAAAGGACCTTCTATTCCATTTTCCAAATAATTGGTTATGATCCTATCTCTCGGATGCCAATGGCATGGATCTATATTGCTGCCCATATCCAACACCCCCAATATCGTGCAGTATATGATTATGCAGGATTTCTTTATCAAAGAATGCATGAGGGACTAGTGAGATTAAAGAAGGGTGAATCTGGGGTAAAATGAAACTGGTACTCACTACTAATGCATATGTTTTTATGCAGGGGTGTGATGTACTTTGGACAAATTATCGACTTGGAAAGAAAATGGGTGACTTGGATCTACTTGTGCAGTTTTGGACCACAATCTTGGACAAGGATGACATAACATATGATTATGTCACATTTCAAAAAAAAAATTCTTTTGAACTAAAGAGAGCTTTGATTGTGAAATTTCCCAGAGTTCCCATTACTTTACATGATTTCTTCAGACCAAAGGAAAGAAGGCCTGAGATAGGCGTTGATCATAATTGGGGAGATGTTATCTCACTCCTTGATTTCACTATCTTAAGAGTATATGGTTCTAATGTAGCACCTCACTTGTTGCCAAGGTTTGTGCCAAAGGGAATTGGTTTCCTTGAAGTTATGTGGAAACTAGGAAATATTGAGAATGATCATTTGTTGAATTAGTGAAAGGGAACTTTATATCCATCATACACATGTTTTTATGATTTTGTAATGAAAAATAGAGGTTGGAACAATATCATTGAAGTTCTCAAAGAATACTGCATGTAGAAGACAATTGAGAGGGTTAGTTATGATCCTAAAGGTTTTATGGCTTGTTTAAATGAGAGAAATATGATCTACAAATATGTTCACATTTTCCATTATCTATAAGATATAATAAGGAATATATCAGATAGTGTGGAACATGAAAAGAGGTTAGCAAGGTCGATTGCATTCAATAAGATGCAAAGGAAAATAAAGCAGGAGGAGCCTGATTTCAAGGTCCTTCCAGAGACTGAGGATATAATGCAAAAGGTGGAGCATGTGACAAGGAGTTTTTATTTAATAGTAGGCCATCTTGAGACTAAAGGGGTAGTTAGTAAAGATAAAGGGAAAGATCCAATTATTGATGAACAAAGTGGAGGAGGAATCTCTGCGATGGGAGAATATTCTACATCAAGATCCCCTAAGGAACCAGAAATAAAGTTTTTTATTAGAAGAAACAATAAAGCAAGAAAAACTGAGGGCATGTGCAGGATCATGATGGGCCAAAAAGTGGCGATATGTAAGTGATATGATGGCCCATGTGGCTGAAGAATTTTCTTATACCCTAAATTGATGAAATGAAAAGGTTTTTTAAAGGATATTCTCAGCTTTCCACCAATATAAATTATACTTTGAATTTAATAAATAATTATTATTCATTTTCTATTTGAATTATGACTAAAGTCCTGATTGATGGGCTGATTGAAAACATCTATAGCTTTCAAATGGTATCACATTTTTTGAATCTGAAGCATGCTTCACATAATATAGGATTAAAAAAAAAGAATTGAATTTCATGAATTTCTTACCAAGTTAAGGTGGTCAAACATACAAGTTTTTATATTTTTTAAAAGTTGTAATAAAAAAATTATAATTAATTATTTACTTGGAAAAAAATACAAAAAATTTTGCATCACATCGGGACATGAGTCCTCTACTTATATCTAAAGTCTTATAAAAAAATATTATAATTTTATTATGGTTAGGGTGGTCAGACAGACACGTGCTTCTTATTTTTTCCTTGAAATTTAAGTACTCCTACACTAAAATTTCAAATTTCCACCAACTAGATTTAAAAAAAAAACCTAGTATAATTTTAGAAACTACATTCAATTTGATACAGATTATATTCTTCATATTTTTAAAATAATATAGATAAGTTATTTAAATTTTTACATCAAGTTGCCTAACTCTGATTTTCTAAGTTTTATTGCCACTTAAGGGCCTATTTTTTCCATGATGATCCTACACATACCCCTAATGATGGATGTTGATTCTCCACCACCTAGTGAAATACCACCAAATGAGCCAACATTGAAAAACCAGAAGATAGAGGCAACTAGTTTAGTGGATTAGGTTGATGGAGGCTCTGATGATGATGTCTAGGTTTAAAAACAAGAAATATAGGAAGGGGTGCCTACTACATCTGTAGTGATAGTGACAAGTCAATTAGGAAAATGTTTGAGTAATGTTTATCTTAGAGGAATTAATGGAAGTGATGATATGGGGGTCGAGGCATGCACTAAATTTTTGGATGATAACTCTTTTGTAAAGACTCAAACTTTTATGGAGTTTGGCTATAGGGCTAAATGAGACGAGTATGTAAAGAGTCTAGCTATAGAGAGGAGACTTAATCCAGAAATGCCTAATGTTGTCATTCAGAAAAAAAAGGTGTTAAATGAGATGAGATCCAGATTCCAAAACATGAATGGAAAGGAAGGTAGGGAATTGGTAAGAACTAGTGGTATTTTTTTTGTTTCCAAAGTGGGATTTAGCCTCAACCATAGCTTTTGACACAATCAAGAAGTGTGATAGACCACTCTATGATATAGAAGAAGAAGTTTCACATGCATTATAAGGGTCTTCTTTCAATGAAGAGTGGGAAGCCTTGGCTATATAGTCTCTAGCCCCAAGCACAAGAAAGCTAGAAATTGCTGAGCCTACACCTAATTACAGTGGAGGCCTCATAATAAAGAGAGTGTTAGAAACTTCATCCTTAGAAGCTACAAATATGTCAGTTCATGTTGCACAATTCACTCGAGTAACTGTGGAGTTTGTGACTTCTGAGAAGGATAAACTTAGAACTGAATTGAATAATTTGTTGGTCAAGTATGGAGATCTTGAGAGAAATAATATGGAATTACATACAAAAGTAGCATTTTTAGAGGATGTATTTCAAAAGTTACAACTTGGTAAGCTCAAACAAGATGATGTTGACTCTCCCACTACTGCACAAGAGGACATATCCCTTTGAATTCACTACTGATATAAATACTTCATGAAAAATTGTGCCATATAATATGGGAAGTATGCCCATTTGAATAGTAGAACCCAATACATCATAAGGGTCATAGGTGGAAGGGGAGATTAATAGGGAATAATTGATTAGGAAATTAAGTGAATGCAAGTAAAAATGTAAAAATCATGATGAAGATACTTTTAAGAGAAACGTGAGGATTGTCACAATGGTACTAGAACATTTGAATAGAAAAGTGAATAAAAAATTGAATAGTATTCACTACAGTTATTCATCCATGGTTGATGCCATTAAAATGTTTGATATTGATAGAGAAAGAGCCATTCCACTCATGGAAGTCTGGATCCCTAGAAAGTAAGAATTGATGTTGATAGGAATTGGGGGTAAACAGGATCCCAATCCAACTATAAGGTTTAAGCCTACTGTTGTTCTTGTGAATAAGATTGAGAGATATAGTGGGAATATTGAAGCACTGGAGAATATGATAAAGGAGATGATAAAATCCTTCCATGATTCCCATCATGGAATTCTTCCATCCATTTTAAGGGATGATGGTAGCATTGAGACTTTACAAGAATGGAGAAGTGAAGTAAACAATGTTATTTCAGATCAAGCTATAAAAATCTGTCATAAATTTGATATGGACACATTAATAGTAAAAATGGATATATTAGTCCATGCTGAGACCATTCTGCTAGAATTTAATAAAGAAGCTAACTAGATTGTCACCAAGTATGCACATTATAGGTAGAGGGTTGATGAAGTAATGAATTTTGATTGGCCTACTAAAGAAGAATTCCTAGCATGGAAGGGCAAGTACTTGGAAGGAGTGGAGCTTTAGCACTAAGGCTGTCGTATTAGTGATTTGAATGTTAAGATCTGCAACCATAATGAAATATGGACAGATGGGAATGCAATACATAGCCTGGATTTAGTTTAGATTAGGCTTTTGTTAAAGTATGGAGAAATATGGTGCATCTTATTCAAGGATGATTTGGTGACAAGGTTGTAGATGTGGTTTTACCTTTTGTCTTTTTCTACTTTCTTCATGACTTTTCTTCTTTTCACTTTATGTGTGTGGGCAAAGGTTTTGAGGTAACTATTCGATTGAACCCATTTTTAAAAATTGGACCTGATCTCCAGCAACAAATGAAGACTACATTCATTTCTTAACATGTCTCCCACCTCTTGGGAGTGCTTTGTGAATTGAATGAGAGAATCTTTGATTTGGCAGTCCAATTGGGTTTTGACATGTGCAATTTCTGGCTTGAGGCTTGTTTTTCTGATTCATTTCTATAAGAAGGAATTCAGGGCCAAAAATTAGGGGTTTGTTGTCTTATGCAATTGACACTGTGAAATGTAAAGGGAATACTAAGCATGTTTTAGAGTTTATGGTCTTAATTTTTAGGGTTTATAATTATGGATGTAGTCTCAATAACAACATAGCCAAGTATATACAGAGAAATACCAATTTCATGGCTATTGTCTCTCCTTGTGTTTGTTTTATGAGTTATGAATAAAAGTAATCTAGGATGTCTTTCATTTGTCTCTATTTTTCACTAGTGGATGTTTGATTTTATTATTGCTTATTGATTCAATGAACTAATGTAAAGGCTTGGATGAGATTACTAACTGATAAAAAATCAAGTGCTAGGATATTGATAAGCAACATTAGTCATAGGATATTGATAAGCAACATTAGTCATGAATGTGATAGGGGAATGTTGTAATGCAGTATCTCTTGAAATTGTATGTTGCTATTGTTGAATTTTTATTTGATTATATTGGTTGATTGTGACTCCATGCTCAGGATGAAGGCATTGGTTCATGAAAAGTATTTATGATTCAATTTCTATGTTGATTCATCAACTAATAACTTTTAATTTACAAATTTCTATATGGAGACCATTGTAGGTGTTTCATGTTGATGTTCCACCTTCTCATGCTCTAAGTGTAATAAATTAATGAATGAGCTACCAACTTGTTTAATGTATTAGGATCTTGAGAATATTTTATGAGAATTATCTTTTATTAATGATATGTTTGATTATAATTGTATGAAGTCATAATCATATATTATGGGATAACCCTCTCAGGTTTTATAGAGCCCAAAGTGTAGGAGTAGAAGTTTTGTAGTTTCCACTCGTTCATTGGCCAATTCCTTTGGAGTAACAATTTTTGGAAATGGTAAAATCCAAAGGTATTTCTAGAGATAAGTTTTGTTCTTAAAAAATAACCAATAGATTGGCGACTCTGCTAGGGACAACTAAGTCCAAAGTCTCTAAGTTCAGATCAGGTATTGTTAGAGTCAATTGTTGTGTTGTGAAACTCTTCACCATGTGAGGAATAATTGGTTTAAATTTTGTTGCATTTGTCATACCACCCTCTATCTTATGTGTCAAGTCTTGTTTTATTTTGTCACCTTGTGCTAGGTTATAATTAAGTTTCTCTCTAAAGTTACATGTACAAAGTCAAGAACTAATCACTTAATATTTTCCAGCATCTTGGGTGGCGATTCTGATTTCTCTAACACTAGTGTAAAGTTAAGTTCTCAAAAGGAACATAAGAAAAGGGATTCTGACATATTTGACATCATGAAAAAGACAAGAAGTTATGCTAAGAAGCATCCTGAGCAGAAGGTAGAATCTGAACCTGCTAAGGAGAAATAACCCACTTGGGTAAAGAAGGGTTATGAATCAAGTACGTCTATTGACTCTCCTGCTCAAGATTCTCCTACATTATATATTGAGATGAATAGTGCCAATACCCATGAGAAGGAACATGAATTTTAAGGGTCAAACATAGACCAAGGAAGTTTCCTTGTTGAGAAAGTGTTTGATATAGAGCTTAATATTTCAAGAGAGGATAGGTTGGAGTTTTAGGGAAAGGATAATAGTTTTTTTGAGCCTTTAACCCTTGGAGTGGGTTCTATTTTTAATAAGAAAATTTTTAAGCCAAGAGGTGAATCTCATGGTGTACAAGTGCACCTTTCACTTGAGGAAGATCCTGTTGACCAACCCTACTATACTCCTACCCCAAGTGAGCATGAAGATGTCCTAGAAAATGAAGAAGAAATAGATAGAGATATGAAAGCTATAGAAGAAGAAGAGCTAAGGCTCTAAGAAGAAGAGGAAAACATATTGAGAGAGTTAAAGGGAAGATAGGATTCTAAAGAACTAAGAAACTTGAGAGAGATGCTAGAAAGAAAAATTGGAGAAAATGAGAGAGGATGCGACTAGGTGTAAGACCTTTGAGGAGAATCTTTTTAAATTTATCTCCAAAATAACCAATGACATTCCTGAAGTAACAATCCTAATGGGAAAATTTTCTACTAATACCTATACCACATCTATCTCAACTACTAAAGCTTAGGAGCCTCCTATTACTGCTAAGAAGATGCCATTTGTGGATCATGAGAAGAGACCCATTGATCAACCTAACAAAACCACCTTCAATACCAATACTAGTACAAATAACTCATTTTTTGAAATCCCTACATAGAAGGACAAAATAAATCCAACTCCATCTACTATACCTCCAAATCCTGAGATATTGATGTTACGATTGGAAAATGAAAAGCTGCAAGAAGATCTAAAAAAGGTAGAGATGGAAGCTTCAAATGTAGAGATGGCTAGGAAGATTTCTTTCCTTAAAATGTCCATGTCTACTCTAGCATCTTCAAGCTCTAGACATTCCAATAGTGAGTCACAAAAGAAGAAATCTAATGGGTGTACTCCTAGTGGAGGAGGTGGTGGTGATCAAGGTGGTGTAGGTGGAGGAAAGGATATAAATAAAAATCCTTATTTTGAGGATGATAATGAGGGAATCAAGAAGAACAGTGGTGATGGTGAGAGTGGGAACGGTAAATATAAAAGTCACTCTGATAATAAAAAATATGGTGAGAAAAGATATATTCGTAAGGATCAACTTATTAGGAGACCACTCCAAGTAGATAAATATCAATAGTTGTGTTTCACTAGAATACTTGGTTACCCTAACCCATTTCCTACAGATTTTAGACTTTCTTTAGTCAAATTCACTAGAAATAATTCTTTGAGTGGTGAAGATCAGCTCAAAGCATTTGCAAATGTTATGGATGATTTCAAGGTAGAGGCAAAAGATGTCATGATGAAGTTGTTCATGTAATCTCTTATTGAAGAAATTTTAGAGAGCAATATGGTAACAAGATTGATTCAAGACTTTTATTGAATCAATTTAATATGATTGGTAAAGGTTTCAATGAATCTATTGTTGAGTTTAATACAACATTCCAAAAGGCTAGAAAGAGATTTCCTCCTCATCTTCAATTGAATGATCATGTGTGTATGGTAAATTATTGCAATGCTTTTGATGCAAAAATGTGTTACTGCTTGTTAGATAAGAATCCTCAAACATTGAGAGAATCCTTCAAGATGGCAGAGCATGTTGAGAATATTAGTAGAGAAACTAGTAAAGTTGTTAGGAGAGATGATCCAAAAATCTTCAGAGGGTCAAAAAAGTAAGATAAAAGTTTAGGTACTAAAGGAGGAACTATTAAGGCAAGATTGAAAGTTTTATAAAAACCATAAATGATAAGATTGTGAAACAAGAAAAGGTGCAACCAAAAAATTATCAAAGAAATGAAAGACATCCTCAATTACAAGACCACCCATATAATACCAATATGCATAATGGAAATCGTGTTCCCAATAATTAAAAAACACCAAGAATAGAGTCCCTTTGGATCATCTACAAAATAATTCAGGAATTTTTGTTAAAGATACCCCCTAGTGTATGACTTGTCAAATGCCACATTCTTCTCAACAATGTGCAGTTGCATAGATGGTTAAAGTGGACAAGGACACTCCTGGAGATTTTGGTTAGAAAAATGAGGAGCACATCAATGTACTTATGGCTATGGGTGAATCTGATGTTGCTTATAGTAAGTGCTCTTCTAATGAAGGATTTTGTGAAATGGATGTGGATGAACAAAGGTAAGTAGCTAGTACATGTAATAGTAGATTAAAAAGATGTATCTTCGAATGTGAGATGGATAATATGCAACTAGAATAAAAATGTTAATCCTAATCTAAATAATAATCTAAAATCAAACAACAAAGAATGAGGAAATAAACATAATAAACGTAAACAAATTAATGGAAAGCTCTCATTGAATATGCGTTCACTCCTTCAAATTATCTTGATTGTTCTTCTCCATTTTTCCTTTTCAGTATTCTTGCCCTCAGTTTTCTTTGTTTGAATGCAAGCATAACTTTGTTGAATGTCTAAGAAAAATATCGAAGATAAGTTTCTTCTCAAAAGTGTATGATTTCGGGAGGAGGAATAATAATAATGATAGGCCATTTTATAGATTTTGGGTTTTCGAACAATCGGCTCAGATTGAAAGGGAGATCAATGGATGACATTGATGAATGCCATGCGATGTGAGTTTTGTCTCAGATAGAACGTGAGTTAGAACACGAGTTCAGGATCTTAATCTTCAAAAATAGAAGAAATATACTTTGTATGCAAAAGACAAAGTTAGAACTCGAAGACTAATGCATTTGAATGCAAACAAGAGTTAGAACTAGTTAATCGACTAGTTGTGACGGAGAGTCTTCTCACAGAGATAAACATGTGTTGAATCTGGAGATAACTGGAGAACTAAAAATAGATCTCGAGTCAGAAGGTGAGTGAATGACTTAGATAACTGATTCATAGAAGAATGTGATATACATAATTAAAATATGAATTAAACGTTAATTTAATTCAATATTTGAAAATAAGAGACTTTAATTAAATAAATAAAGTAATTTATTTATTAGTTGGAAAAGTATGATAAAGGGGTAATTAAATAATAAATTATTTAATTGATAGATAAAGGGGGAATAATTAATTAGTTCACAACATAATTAAATAAATATGATTTAATTAATTAATCAAGTTGAATAAAGGTTATTTATGAATTAATGAATTAATTAAAAAAGGGTATTTAATCAATAGAGGAAATATGTGTTAGAAAGGTTAATTAGATAATTAACATTATTTAATCAAGACCACAGACTATAGAAAATTATGTCGAATGTGTACTCCCAAGCCTAGACCAATTTTTGGTATCTACAGTTTGCCCCTCTTTGGTACAATGTTGGTACAGTGTTGTGTCAAAGAAAATATGCCCTGATCGTGCCCCAACATGAAATAGGTTAAGGTATGCCCCCTCAAGAAAATTGACAAATATTTGAAAGTTTAAAAAAAAATCAGGAAATATTCCGGATAAGTGAATTTGATAGTCATAAATGCTATGGAGTTGACGGAAATGAATTTGGAGTTGATGTAGATGAGTACGGGTCATTTGAAGTTGAAAGGTTAAGCGGCCAATAGACTAGGTCTGAAGAAAAGCCATTCAAACCCTACCTATAAATAGGAATTAGGTCTAAACTTAATTCATTTGCACCTGGAGGAGTTAGAAAAAGAGGAGATTTGCTCTGACTAGCTGACGAAAATGGCACCCATTCCTTATGCTGTGCATCGTGGATATCGGATCCGGATGTTCAGGAGGTCAGCCGATGCAGGACCATCGGTATGTACCCAAAAACAAATGCTTGAAAGTTATTTTTTCACTTAGTTTTAGGCATTGAAAAGCCAATAAGAAAATGCAGTGCATCGTGAACGATGCATATGCCATCGTATTCATCGCATTTGACTGCGAAACGACGCATGTGCGAAAAGACGCCTAGGGTAGGTTAGGCAGTTTAGGAATTAAACACATTTGAAGTATAATGCACAACATGTGTATGTATGCAACACATCTGCATTAGGATTAGATGCATGTAGGGTAGTGAACCACATATGCATAATTAAAATGCATATGTAGTAGATAGGTAGGCTATAGAAAATGCATCGCATTTGTGAAAAATGCACCGCATGTGGTTTATTGAACCGCATGTGTAGTAGGGTGAACGTGGGTGTGGAAGATATGAAATTCATATGTAATATGTAATGCATGTGATGCTTCATGCAATGCATTTGCAAAAATGCACCACATCTGTGAAAGTGAGCCGCATTTGACTAGTAAAATTTTTGAAAAACAATTCTAAGAAAAACTTGAAAATTCTTGGCATCATGGTTTAAATGCAGGTTGTGCTAGATCCTATATATAAGCGGGAGTCACATCCAGACACATTCAATCTGAGAGATTGGTTGACTACTGTAGAGATTCGACTTCTATAGAGACTAGGTCTACATCACTATTTGTCGATGCCCACTATTCGGGCGAATAGGGGTATGCTGATGGCATTATGCGAGCGATGGCACTCTGAGACATCATCCTTTCATTTGATGACTAGGGAGGCCACTATCACATTAGAGGATGTGTACAGGATATTGAGACTACCTATTAGAGGAGAGTGGGTTATGTATGATACCCATTGCGGATTGACCGAGTTCATGAGGTTCTATCAGGTAGATGATATCAGTAGGCTCAACATCGAGCACTATGAGATTAGATGGCCAGTGTTAGTGGGTAGATACAATCAGATTGATTGTATATTATGTACATTGATTGGGGGGATAGTTCTTCTAGATAGACGGGGTCATAGATTTCCAGTGGGATGGGGTGCTATGCTGGTTGGTATGTTAGAGAGTGAGACTAGGTATGCATGGGGTCCATGTCTACTTGGGATGTTATACTTTCATCTACACGACATTGCTTATAGAGATGCACAGTCACTGAGTTGTGGGACCACTTTGCTGATGGTGTGGGGTTGGGAGAGGATAGCTGTGTTTCATCCTCTAGTTATAGTAGAGCGATGGGTGAGATTCCCGTATGTGTTTTGGTATACAGGACACATTACTCAAACACATGTTGGAGACATAGGGTATTGGTGACATGCATTAGATATTCTTGATCAGTTCACATGGAGACCCTACATGGATTGTGAGGAGTGGGTGGATGAGGAGGTGCATTTGGTATTCTATAGACAAACACAGTATCTTATTAGGAGGACTGTTTCTAGTGTACATATCATTGAGCGACACTTGCCAGACAGAGTTCTGAGATAATTCGGTGAGGTTCAGGATGAGCCTCGAAGTAGAGCAGAGTTTGCTCGATCATCCAGAGAGGTTCCATATTAGGGGCCTATGATTCTAGTAGCTACTATTGAGGTAGAGATATAGGCATTACAACTAGTACAGTGGGGGTGGAGAAATGGATTAGCAGACCCAGGGATGAGCTGTGTATGATGCATGGTGGGTAGAGCATTGGCCTATTCCTTATACAGATACGGATCAGCCGACACCTAGTGAGAGATGAGGGACAGGACCTAGAGGACTTCAGAGAGGTGGAGGTGCTAGAGTTGGGAGAGTTGGAGGGAGAGATGGTGATGGTAGAGGTGGTAGATGAGGATGGAGGGGATGGAGAGGGGATCGGGTAGGTACACTATCACCTATCTATGAGGCAATTGTAGAGGATGTACCAATGTTAGAGATCGGAGGGGGAGTGGATGTACAGGCTGGGGGTGAGCATGCTGCAGAGGAGGTAGTGGTAGAGGAGTGCATAGAGGTGGATGTTGGAGTAGAGGATGTTGCAGAGGATTTAGATGTGGTTATGGCTATAGACCCTCTGGGTTTTTTGGCAGGATATGGAGAGGATGATGTTGAGGAGGATGTTGAGGAGGATGCACCAATGGAGGAGTAGGAGAGAGAGCTTTGAGATTAGATGGTAGGGGGGAGATAGGAGGAGGATGCTCCTAGGGATGGTGATAGGGAGACTTTGGAGGAGAGACTCAGACTTATGATATCAAAGTTTGATGCTATGAGATTAGAGAGAGACAATGCCTACACAGAGAGGGATAGTGCATTCACCGAGAGGGATAGTGCTCATACAGAGAGAGATAATGCACTTATGGAGAGAGATCAGGCTATAGCTTAGAGACATGAGATGGAGCGGTAGTTCACAAAGGTTAGATGCCTTTGCAGTGGGTCCTCATCTAATGGTATGGTATGAGAGTTAGTTAGATCGGTTGAGAGAGCCACCTATTATAGGGACTTATATGAGGTAGTGGTGCCAACAGAGAGACAAGCTCCTAGCTTTTCAGAGGTATGGAGTCAAAGGTCACAGGGTAGGAGTCAGAGGACACAGAGCACTAAGGGGGTGGTAGGACCTCAAGGGTAGGTTCGTATGAGAGGCCTTCCACCTTGCAAAGAGAACCTTCAAGGATATTCCCACCACCTTCACCATGTGACAACAGTGGTAGTGGGACATGATGACAGTGATATATTCATGTAGACAATTGTATTTTGATCAGAGAGCCTATGAGCTTGTGTTTTATTTATGGATACATTCAGACATTGTACTGTGACACTATTTTTGAGCGATATATATATGATTTTGGTGGCTTCTATATGATATGCAGTTCTATTTTTATGGATGATGCATTACTTCTACATGATTATGTTTCCTAGATGATGTATGTACATGTGTTACGAATGAATGTTTCTATATGTTATGAGTTATGCATTTTATATTGATGTTATGGATGTCTTAATTTACTTATGATAATGGATGTAATGATCTATATGATGCTTATTTATATGTGATGGTAATATGGACATGCAATGTTTACATTATGTATGCTATGATGATGCAATGCCTATTATGTCATGATTTCGAATGTATGTAATGAAGATGTATGTTACTATCTATATGTGTGAAATACAATGCAACTATGTGGAATGCTTATGGAATGTATGCAAATGCAAATGATCTAATGTTTTTATTGTGTCATAGGACTTTATCATTATGTTTCAAGAAGAGAAATGTTAGGATGAAATGAACTTAGAATGTTAGTAAGAAATAATTAAGGATGATTGATTGAGAAAATGATATTATCTTCGATATATTTCCAAATATGCTATGCTTGCTTATTATCATCATTGGGCAGGACATGGCACAAATGGATAGTACACACTATGATATGAGATAGACCATAGTGTACAAAGTCATCCAACTACAAAAAATAGACAGTCATAGACAAGGAGTGTCTTAACTCATACTAAGGATAGTAATTGCCCTAGTCATTTTGTCAAGACAAACCAAAGACATCAGACAAATAAAAGACAGGTCATGAGATGTCATTGCTCCCCTAAATCCTTGAGGAAACTAGTAACATGACTCAAAAACCATTGTTTTTAAAAAGACAGTTGACAAACAATAGTCAAAGAAAAAGAGTCCTAAGACATCCTTGCTTCTCTAAATCCTTCAAGGGACAACCTTAAGAAAGCTAGTAACTGGACTAATTCACAAATCGATAGAAAGATAAGACAAAATAAGATATAAAGTCATAAAGCCAAATAAATGTATTCGCCAAAACTTGATCTTGTGGGATTGTTTGATGTTTGATGTTTGACATAGCGTAATGTGAGAGATGACACATACCGCATAAGATGTTGAGTCTGGTTTTGACTTGTTGACTTCTATATAAGGCATGACAAAGCCTAGTTTCAGAAAAGACACTTGCCATATAAGACGTTGGAGCTTGATGATGTTGAAGTGACAAGCCACATGAGACTATGAAAATTTGATGACGTCTATTGACAAGAAAGACATATCTTGTTTAAGACATAGGTTGATTGTTTTAACAATGTGTTTGATATTGACTTGATGATAGTTTGAGATGTTTTTCCTTGTTGGTGCATGACTTGTTCTGATTCCTTGACTGATAAAAGTGTGTGCGTGGACAGTGTATGACATGAGATGATACCTTAAACTATGATATGTAACTTGTGTGATAGTGATTGTGAATGAACCCTATTGGACTGACCTAGTGTGGTCTTGGGAGGTCATGAATTGATTAGCCTTGCCTATGTTGTACACATAGAGACCTCGTAGTTTGACACGACCAATGACTTTGAATATACATGACAAACCTAGACCAATAGACCTAATGCCTTAGGGGCACATCGATTGATGGCCTTACCTATGTCCCAGTTGCAGAGGCAACGTAGTTCAACTATGACTGACTGAACATGACTGACTTGACTACATTTTTTTAATTTTCTGACATGTTTTGATTTTTTGGGATTTTTCAGGACATTTTTTATGGTGTGACGTTATGTACAAGGTGTTAGGGCATAGAACAAGGATTTTCCCCCATTTGGGAACAAGACTTGCAAGATGGAGTGGATAATGTGATGGAATGGACACTAGATGTCAATCATTCCAAGGAATGGATAAGAAAACCATTTATTATGAAAGATGGTGAAAAAGTCCAATTAGATTGATGGTAGATGAAAGAGTGAGCTTGACTACACATGGCGCCTATTTGCCAAGTTTTCACCATGGTACTTATCCATAGCACCACCGAAGCAGTTTTCACTATTGGACGGATTTATTTCTCTTTACTTTTTTTTGATTTTCTCAATTTTTTTGGTGTTACCAGACACCTGTTTGCCAGGTTTTCATCAAGGTAACCATTTTTTTGTATTTTTCTAGACTAAGACATTGATTCTCAGAAGCTAAGCATATAGCCTCTTTAGATGTAGACTGTTGATAGGTGACAAAAGTGGTTCTCCTTCAAGAGTAGAGTGTTGGTACGTTCCTAATCCAAAGGCTTCTATGATAATATAGTGCCCCAACTAGTTAGGTTCAAACTTACCTGGTTTCTCTTGTTCAGCTTGGTTCTTAGGGTTCTCCATTAATACCAGGTCACCAATGTCAAAGTGTCTATTGAGAACCTTCCTATTGTAGCTATGATGAAGATGATTCTGATATGCTTGTAAATGATCTAATGCTTTTTATCTTTGTTCATCCAGCAATTCTAGCTCTTGTAACCTAGAGACACGGTATTCTTCATTGTCAATATGACCCTTCAAGGATACCCTCAGGGAAGGTATTTCAACCTCAATAGGTAAGATAGCTTTGGACCCGAATACGAGGGAATATGGAGTGGTGTCGGTGGGAGTACGAATGCTTGTGCGATAAGCCCATGAGGCAAGATTAAGTTGTAGGTGCCAGTCATGACTAGCATCATTGACAGTCTTCTTAAGGATTCTAACAATGGTCTTATTAGATGCCTCGGCTTGGCCATTACCTCATGGGTAATATGGGGTGGAGAACTGGTGTTTGATATGGAATTCTTCACATAAATGGCGTACTTCTTGGTTCTTGAATGGATGACCATTGTCTGTGATTATGGATTGGGGTACACCATACCGACAAATGATATATTGTAGGATAAACCTAGATATTTGTGTGTCGGTGATGTAGGTCATGGGAATAACTTCAATCCATTTGGTGAAGTATTCGGTGGTGGTAATAATAAATTTATGGCCATTAGATGATGAAGGGTGTATCTTACCTATGAGGTCAATTCCCCATTGGGCGAAGGGCCATGGTGAAGTAATTGGACGAAGCTCCTGCGCTAGTGCTCTTATCAAGTCTCCATGTATTTGAAATTGTCTACATTTCTTTACAAAGATGTATGAGTCTTTCTCCATTGTAGGCCAATAATAACCTAGTCTCATAATCTTATGGGCTAAAGTAGGACCACTCGAATGAGATCCGCATATACCCTCGTGTACTGCTCATAAAGTTTTTTATGCTTCTTCAGCATCGAGACATCTCATTAGGTTGTTATCTAAGGTACGTCTATATAGGGTTTCTCCGATGATGGTGTACTTAGCTAACTTTCGGATGAAGGTTCAATGTTGGTTATTGGACAAGTCTTGAGGTAAGGTTTGATCAATGAGATAGTCGAATATGTCTTTATACCAAGGAGATGTAGGACCAACAATGGTACACACCATCGTAGTATCGGGGATATCATAGGCGAGGACCAATAGTTGTTCAATCAAGAACTCAAACTTAGGCACATCCTCAGAATATCCAACAAGGAACCCATGGTTGCCATAGCATCTACAACTCTATTTTGGATACGTGGTATTTGTTGAAAATTTATGTCATTGAAATACTACTTGAAACTATCATCCATATGATTGTAAGGGGAAAGCTTCTCATCCTTAGTCTCGTAATCATCATTTACCTGTCGGATTACCAATTGAGAGTCATGAAAAACATGTAGGCTCTTAATCTTCCATTGAGCTGCCATTTTTAACCCTATCACTAAAGCTTCATATTTGGCTATATCATTGGTACAAGGGAAATCAATCTTGAATGATTTAGGAATGGTATCACCTTGAGGTGTAATGAATAAGATACCAGCTCCTGAACCATGATTTTTATGTGACCCATCAAAGTATAGTTTCCAATCGGTTTTAATGTCAATGTTGAAGAGAAATTCATCAGGAAAATCTGCCACTAAGGGATGGTCTGCCTTCATAGGTGCATTGGCTAATTGATCTACAATCACCTATCTTTTTATAGCCTTCCTCTTGACATACTGAATGTCATACTCGCTAAGTATCATAACCCATTTAGCCAATGGGCCTGTTAAAGCTGCCTTACTTAGGAGGTATTTTAGTGGATCAATCTTTGCAATTAACATTGTTTGTCAATTGAGCATATAGTGCCAAAGTTTTTGGGTAGCAAAGACTACCGCAAGATAGGAATGTTCTATGTTGCTATAATTCAATTCATAGCCCACTAAGGTATGACTAATGTAATAGACTACTCTCTCATGACCTTGATCATCGTGTTGTGCGAGAAGAGCCCCTAATTCTGACTGATTTGCCGAAATGTATAGTATCAATGGTTTTCCTTTTGTACATGGCATTGAGGCTGGTGGAGTAAGCAAATAGTCCTTGATTTCTTGGAAGGCTTCTTGAAATTTAGGTGTCCATACAAATGGTACTCCTTTCTTTAGTAGGTGTTGAAATGGGTGTATTTTATCTACCAGTTGTACTATGAAATTCCTAATGGACTATAATCTTCCTTGTAGGGTTCTGAGTTGACCAATGCTAATTAGAGGAGGCATCTCTATGATAGCTCTTACCTTCTCTAGATCTACTTCAATGCCTCTTCGAGAGATGATATACCCTAATAGTTTCCCTGATTTCACTCCAAAGACACACTTCTTCGGATTTAGCCTGATGTTATAATTCTCTAGCCTCTGGAATATCTTGTCTAAAACCTTCAAATGATCTTCCCTTGTTTCTGATTTAGCTATAATGTCATCTACATAATCTTCCATGAGAGTATGTACAAAGTAATAGAAAATCGTAGTCATTGCCCATTGATAGGTAGCTCCTGCATTTTTAAGGCCAAACAACATAACATTCCAATAGTATGTGCCCCATGGACATGTGAAAGTTGTCTTGTGTTGGTCTTCAGCTGCTATTTTAATCTGGTTATATCCAGAGAAGCCATCCATGAGGGATAGCATCTTGTATCCTGCTATAAGATCTACTATCATGTTGATATTCGGCAAAGGGAAGTCATCCTTAGGACATGCCTTATTGATGTCTCTAAAGTCTGTGCAAATGCAAATGCCTCGAGTTGGTTTAGTCATTGGTACTAGTTTTGATATCCAGTCTGCATAGTCTATCATCCGTATGAATCCTACATCCAAGAGTTTCTTAAGTTTTGCTTTGACCAATAGAGCAATTTGTGGATGCATTTTCCTCAACATCTGTTTGACTGGCTTAATACCTGGTTGTAGTTGTAAATGGTGCAATATTAGGTCGGGATCAAGCCCAGGCATGTCAACATATGACCATGCAAAGTTTATCTCTCTTTGTGAAGAAGTCCTTAAACTCAGGTTTTTTTCTCTTTGTTAAAGAAGCTGCAAAATATACCTTCTAAGGATTCTCTTCTATACCTATGTTGACTTCAACAGATTCTTCTACTAGCATCGGTGACTTTTCCTATTCAACGGGGAGAATATTTAAACCTCTATCCTTGGGTGCCTCTGAGAGGTTTTTTCCCTCAGATACGTCCTTTATTTTGACTTTTGCTTCGTCCAAAGGCGCCTTTCAGTTTTCACCTAGGGACTCATCATTTTTCTTTTCATTGTCTTTGTTCTTTTTATTCTCATTTTTGTGACTAGAGGTGTAAATAGACTCCCCAGAATATGATTTTTCATCCAAGTCTATGGTAAAACCAACTTTATGATCCCCTCTTGGTATGCCTTCTCTAAGTCCCATGAACTCAACAATTTCTTCGTCATTCTTGAATGTATCTATGATAGGTGTATCTTGTTGATCCCAGTCGATAAGTTTGGGATATATAAGGGGCATGTCATCATCGAAGTTCTTAAAGGTAGCTGCTGACAAGGTGAATATAGAATGGTTGACATGGTCGCAGAAGTTTTGGACCAACTCCTTCTTGTTTTTCTTCCTAGGGGGAGGTATACTCTGATGTGGGACTATAGTAAGGGCAGATTCATCAGAAGATGGTTTGTCAGGTGCCCAAGATGCATGATCAAGGGTTTCCCAATAATAGTTCTCTTGCCATTCTTCTTTGGACAAGTGTTTCCTAGGACAAGGACTAGATGGTTTTTGTACGGGTTTCACATTTAGATCCAATTCTCCAAATAGGGCATCTATGTTCATGGTACTGGTAGATGAAAGGGAATCCCATTCACAATTGCTTGAGTAAGGGGATTCATCGTAAACTAGAGGTTTGTCATAAACTGGGGGAAGTGGTTCATGAGATATCTCGATGTTTGTGCAAGCACTCACTTCCTCTTGAAATGATGACGAAGTACCAGGAAACCCAATTCTAAGTGATTGACACCCTAGCCCTAGGTATTTCGGTCGTGGGTAGACAGTGATCAGTTTTTTCCTTCCATTTTGATATAGTCCTAACCCACTGTGCCCGTCATAGCCTTCATTTTGCATTATCTTAAAGCCTTTTCCATACTGGTTCTTAGCTATTTGAATAGACAGGGAGGGGTATTCATGTTCTTCTTGATACAACTAGGTATCACCTTGATCCATAATTTCTTCACTTAACTCTCCCCATTTGGTCAATGTCGTTGTAGGGGAAACATGAAATGTGACGACTGACTATCTTCTATTTGCCATAGGTAAGCCATATGCTTTAGGTGGAATTAGTTGACTGACATAGTATGATGCCTTTATATGATATTCGCCACAACCCTTGTCTTGGATGATCATGGTTTGAATGAAATGGACTTAGTGAGATGTGATGGGTCAATGTATAGGGATAAAGTGAATGATAAAACTTCTTGGTTAACTGGTACTTGTCATTTTGGAATTTCACTTAGGCTTGTACAATATTGAAAAGGATATGGATCACCATCAATTGTGATCTCTCTACCATTATAGGGGAACTTGAGAAATTGGTGATATGTTGAAGGTACAACTTTCATTGCGTGTATCCAAGGTCTACCTAACAACAAGTTGTATGGAAGGGTGAGATCCAAGACCTGGAAGCTGGTGTTCATAATTGCTTGGCCAATTCTAATAGGGAGTGTGACAACTCCTTTAGATGATCTTTCCTCATCATCGTAAGCCTTGATGACTATAATCTTAGAGGTATCTATGCAGTCTTCTGAGAAATACTAATGCCTTAACCAATTTTAGGGTACACACATTCAAACCTGCTCCTCCGTCTACCAAGACTCATCGAACTTTGGTTTAATGGACTAAGACTTCAAGATGTAAGGGGTCATTATGATCAGAATTTTTAGTTGAGTAATCTTGTTGGGAAAAAGTGGCATGATGCGAGCTGGTCAAATATCCCACCATTTCTTTGAAACAATTGACATCTAAGTCTATAGGAACAGTTGTATTCTGTAGAGCTTTGTCAAGAATGGCTCGATGCTCAGGTGATAAAGTCAACAACTCCAAGATAGATATTTGCATGGGAGTTTTACTTAATTGATCAAGAAGGTTGTACTTAAACTTGGAAGCTTGCGTGGATGGCTCAGAAGAAGGACCTGGAATAGTAATCTTAGTTCTGCATGTGTTCACATTACATTCCAAATGCTTCTTAATGATGATAGTATTGATGTTCTCACTTGTGGCTCAGAGGTGATTTATGATCATTCCTTTACCATAGTCATACTTGGTATTGGCATAACTGGCTGATGGATTATTCTTGGGTCCTGAACTGGAGGCTTTTCCTTTTGTGTGGTCATGTAATGGGTTCATGAAGACCTTATGATCATTGTTCTTGGTATTTTTCTACCAACCGACCTCTGTGGTTCCGTTTTCAACAAAGTCTTGTATAATATTCTTGAGTTGGCGACATTGTTGTAGGTTGTGTCCTTTCATTCGATGATAGTCACAAAAAGGGTTATCATCCCACCATGAAGGTTTGAACTGTCCAGGATCATACTCTCTTGGTTCCAAAGGTTTGATGAGATTATGTTTAGTCAACTCTTTGAAAATAGTCTCGATTGGTTGTCCTAATGGTGTAAATTCACGTGTAGGAAATCTCTGTTGTTGTGGTCTTTGTTGTTGTGAATTTTGGACATAGTTGGCTGTTTGATCTGGACTATTCATCATGTCTTGATTTTGGTGGTATCCTCTAAGTGTGATAACTGGTCCCGTATGTATGTTTTTGGCATCAACAATGCTGTCATTTGTAACATTTTTGTTTCTAGACCCAAATTTGTTTCTATCATTCGGCGTATTTTGATGTTGGACAACCGGATTCTTGCCTAGTACCTTGATTTCTCCTTTGTCTATAAGGCCTTTCTCAAGGATGATGTCCTTTTGTACCAAGTCTGAGAATGAAGTACAAAAGTGTACCCTTAAGTCACTTCATAGTTTTGGGTTGATGTTCTCTAGGAATATCGTGACCTTTTGCTTTTCTAGTATTTCAACTAGACATCTGCTAGCTAGACTTCTCCATCTCTGAAAGAAAGTGGTAAAAGTTTCACCATCTTCTTGTGTCATCTGGCACAAGGTTTCTATTGTTACCTCATTGTATATGTTAAATGTGAAATGTTTGAAAAACTTCTCATCTAATTCACCCTAGGATCGTATACCATATGGTAATTTAGAAAACCATTCCAGTCCTATCCCGACAAGGGTTCATGGAAATAGTCTCATCAAGTATGTGGGGTCATATGATATGTCCATGCATGCCATTGAGAATTCTCTAATGTGTTCCAAAGGATTCTTTCTCCCATTATACTTAGGAAAAATCGGTATAATGTATCTATGGGGGAAAGGTGTCATATAAAGCGCTTTTTCAAATGGACATGGACATAGGTCTTGCACTAAGATAGTTAATTTTCCTGACATAGACTTGTTGTCCATCTGTTGTTGAAGAGTTTGCATTTGGTTTTGGAGGAAATCTACTTGTGTCAAGGACATGTTTGCATTGTTTGGGTCAATGTAGGTGTTTTGAAATGCCATGTTCTGTGACAGGTTGTGATTTGGTGAGGGAATATATCCTGTTAGAATGTTCTGATTTGGTATAGGGATATTCCCTATCTAAATGGTTTGAGTTGGTATAGGAATGCTTCCTATCTAAATAGTTTGATTTGGTATAGGAATGCTTCCTGTCTGAATGATCTGATTTGGTATAGGTATATTCCCACCAACTTTGGATCTCTTACCAGTCATGTTGGTGCCAAAGCAGTTGGAGGAAGGTGCCCCTGCAGTAAATTGTAAACCTTGTGTTATGTTGAAAGGGGTTGTGTTTACAATTGATGATGTTTGAGTTGGTATGCCAATTGGTATCACTGCGGTAATTTGGGGAATAGAAACACTTGATGTGATAGTTTACATTGGTTGAATCAGCGGTGTTTGTAAAGTACGAATATCAAATCCTATGTGTAGTTTGGCACCTTCTGCTAGCAACTTTGCTAGATATCGTTGGGGACCATTTGCCAAACACTCATCCATAAAGGATGCAAATTTAGGATCTTGTACTGCTGCGTCTATGTCTTCTATGTAAATTTGTCCATGTGTGTCTCTAGTGACATGTTTTTCAAGCAAAGGTTTGTGTGGTCGTTTACTTCTTGATGGTTGATTTCCGAATGGATTGATGAATTCGTTGGGGTCTTTCATTTCTCTATGTTTCTTTTTAGACCTTGTTTCAACCATGAAAAAGTTGCTCAAATGGGGTAATGCAGACTATGTCTAAAAACTGATATGACCCATGTCTATGTTTTTGGATTTTTTATTTTTTATTTTTTTATTTTTTGACGATAAATGATGTTTCTAAAATGGTTTCTAAAAAGATGTATACTAAGATGACGTATGATAGGACAAACAATACGCAAAATCTCAAGTAGACTATGACGATAAATGAGTCTAAGATAGGTATAACCTACCACCTATGGAATAAATGCATGCAAAGATTTGTTTTTGACCAAGGAACCTAATTGTATGACAAGGATAGTTGACAAGGTGAATTTGTCAAACTAGACTGTTGAGCTGAAAAGATCCATTAAATGGGACTAAAGTTACTAGGTTCAATGATTGTGAAAAACCAAAACATGAACGTTTCCAATGACAAAGAAAGTTATCTATTATGTGATATGCAATTTCCTAGGAAGTATCTATATGCGTGCAACTTAGGATGACTATGACTAAGACGTTAACTATGACTAAGACATCTATGACACCTAATGATGCAAGGTTTTTGAGCAAAAATTAATAGTTTTTGTCCAAGGTTGATCTTAAGAACCAAAAGCAAATAGTGAAAATAGACTCAGTTTGCGGTTTTTGATGTTTTCTATTGATAGGCAAATGTGGTTCACCTAACAGTTGCGATTCAAATGTTGATAGATGCAGATTTTGACAGTGCATGCGGTGTTTCTGATAGTTGCGGTTTTTCCTATGACAAATGCGGTTTACCAATACACATGCGGTTCTAATTTTGGACTCTATAAACCTAAATTTTTTGATAGACACTTGCAGCTTGAAAATTGACAGATGTGGTTTGCATGCACACATGCGACTCAAAATATGATAGCTGCGGCTTGTAATATCTAGACTGTGAATAATGAATGTTTTGATAGATGCATGCGGTTTTTCCCCTAACAGATGTGACTCGCTAAGACAGATGCAGTGATTAAACTGACAATTGCGACTCAATTTTCTGACAGTTGAAATTTTTCCCAAAAGTTGTTTTGATGACCTAGTTTGTTGATCAAGATTTTGGTGAATAATAGCAGAAAAAAACACAACAATCAATGTATTTTCAGTTTGTGATGAAGGACTTGTTAAGACTCAAAAAATATTTACAACCTAGGCTTTTTGGATAATAATTGTTGAGTTCTTACTTGGATTTCTCCAGCTATGCATATTTATGGCGAATGACTAGTAGCTTGACCCCACTGGCTCCCCTCCACAACACTAACTTATATGGGGCAGCCAAGCTACTGTACCCATGAAACTCCCATGGCATACATTTCATTTCCACACATAAACCGTAAGAAAGTAAGATGACTTCACAAGGCCGACCCTGCTACGCCAACAAGTAGGTAGGATTTTGGTAACTCTACAACAAGGTGTTTAATAAGGGAATTCTATTTGTGGGGCACTATCCAACATCGACGAGAGTCCATTTCATCAGAATAGTGAGTGTGATTTCTGGGCTTTCCCCAAAAATCCGTTTTTATATAGCGGGTGGAAGTCGCTTGGCTTTAGCGTGTTATCGATCTGAGTCGTCTTGGGGTGAGTACTTTTCCCACCAAGACAGGCCCAAGTTCTAGAGTCAGTAACCATTTATCTTACACCCAGAATCACATGACTGCACAAGGGGAGAGGATACTTCGATATACTGAATCGTAAGGGTGACAAATACATGCAACACACCAGAAAAAGAAGACAATGGTTCTTTTTAATCCAAACGATAATTATCTATCTACCAAATAAAAAAATATTTTTAACCCACATGACAGTTATCTATCTACCAAACAAAATCTTGCTAAATAAATAAACACAAAGGCATTAGGTCCTGCATGCAAATTTATCAGTAGTTCATTGTTCTTGTCTTCGGCTTTCCTCTTGCAGAAAACTGTCTTTGGTTGTTTTAATTGTCTTCTATGCTTCATCTTGCAAACACTACGTTATTCCAGCTTAACACAACTGAATCAAACATTAGCAAAAATAAAAACAACCTAAAAAGTGAAAATGAAAAATATGGATGCACAAAAATCAATAAAAAAAGTGGAAAAGATTTACCAGCTAGATGCGGCTTTTGGAGACATAGATGCAGTTCTATGTTGATAGGTGGATGTGGTTCATGAATTTTGTTGACAAGTAGATGCGGTTCGTGACTTCATAGATGCAATTTGGAATGATGGATGCATCGCTATTTCTAGCGAATGTGGCTCATAGATACATATGTGTCATTTTTCTGAACAAATACGGTGTGCCATACAGAAACTTGCAAAAAAGAACGAAAAATAGAAAAACGGAAAGATGAAAAGATGTGCAAATTTTGAAGCGTGTTCACGTCAGGTTCACCAAATGTAACAGTAGATTAAAAATATGTATCTTCAGATGTGAGATGGATAATCTGCAACTAGAATAACAAAGTTAATCCTAATCTAAATAATAATCTAAATCAAACAACAAAGAATGAAGAAATAAACATAATAAACTTAAACAAATTAATGGAAAGCTCTCACCAAATATGCATTCACTCCTTCAAATTATCTTGATTGTTCTTCTCCATTTTTCCTTTTTAGTGTTCTTGCCATCAGACTTATGTGTTTGAATGCAAGCATAACTTCATCGAATGTCTAAGCAAAATATTGAAGATAAGTTTCTTCTCAAAATTGTATGATTTCAGGAGGAGGAATAATGATAATGATAGGCCATTTTATAGATTTTGGGTTTTCAAACGATCAACTCAGATTGAAAGAGAGATCGATGGATGAGATTGATGAATGACATGCGATGTGAGTTTTGTCTCAGCTAGAACGTGAGTTAGAACACGAGTTGAAGATCTTAATCTTCAAAAATAGAAGAAATAGACTTTGTATGCAAAAGACAAAGTTAGAACTCAAAGACTAATGCATTTGAATGCAAACAGGAGTTAGAACTAGTTAATCGACTAGTTGTGATGGAAAGTCTTCTCACAGAGATAAACATGTGTTGAATCTGGAGATAACTGGAGAACTAAAAATAGATCTCAAGTCAGAAGGTGAGTGAATGAATTAGATAACTGATTGATAGAAGAATGTGACATACATAATTAAAATACTTAATTCAACATTCGAAAATAAGAGACTTTAATTAAATAAATAAAGTAATTTATTTAATTTGACAGTTTGAAAAGGATAATATAAATAATTAAATAATAAATATTTAATTATAGGTAAAGGGGGTCGAATGAATAATTAAATAAAGATATTTAATTATAGTTGGAAAAGTATGATAAAGGGGTAATTAAATAATAAATTATTTAATTGATAGATAAAGGGGGAATAATTAATTAGTTCGCAACATAATTAAATAAATATTTATTTAATTAATCAAGTTGAATAAAGGCTATTTATGAATTAATGAATTAATTAAAAAGGGGTATTTAATCAATAGAGGAAATATGTGTTAGAAAGGTTAATTAAATAATTAACATTATTTAATCAAGACCACGGACTATAGAAAATTATGTCGAATGTGTACTCGCAGGCCTAGACCAATTTTCGGTATCTATAGTACATATCATCAACATTTATTTTCTAATGAGGATGATGACAATGAAGTTGAGGTTTAAAATTTGGAAGCAATCAAAGAAGGAATTTCATTAAGAAGACCCTCAAAGGAGGAGATTGCAAGATATATTGTAGCTTTGGACACTCAGGCTAGAAGTTCCTATCATTTGAGGAACATAACAGTTGGAGGTGAGCAGGGTAATCCTACTAGTATTTTCATCAAAGAGCATAATGCCACAAGTAAAGAACACAAGCCTGATGGATAGATGGATGTAGCCAAAGTTAAAGAAGGTAAGGGAGGTAAAATTTGGGCTAAGAGAGAAAAAAATCCAAAAGCTACCCGAGAATTCAAATCTCCAGTTGAAAAGGTAAACAAACAGAAGCAAGTTCCTAATGTCACAAGGAAGGATACTAAGAATAGGTTTGAGGCAATAGGAAATCAATAGAAGGTGAGCAACAGTGAACAAGGTATGCTCCCAATTGAATTACCTAAATATACTCCTGTTGATATGTTTCAATTACTTAGCCAAGTAAAAGTATCTATGCCTTTCCTTCAAATGATGAGAATAGATGAACATAAGAAAAAGGTAGTGGCTCTTATCAATGGTGGTGCTATAGCTTGTAATGATTTAGTGTAACCCACTCCACTTAAACTAAGTGAAAAATACAAGAAAGATAAGGAGGTTGAGAGAGTTATTACTGAAATTCCCCATATCTTCTTAGGAAATTATGTAACTACTTGTACTGACAGGATAGATCCATTCTTCCTCACCTTAATGGTAAGGAGAAATTCTATAAAATCTGTATCATTGACTCTAGGGCATCCAACAATATTATGCCAGCTGAAATCATGGATGCATTAGGATTGAAAGTTGATAGTACACATGGAAAATTCTATGCTATGGATGCAAGAGAAGTCCCTATCATTGGTGTGATAAATGAACTTCCCTAAAAAATAGCAGCCTACCCGAATAAAGAATTTAAAATGAGTGTGGTAGTGGTGGATATCCCACCTAACTATGGATTGTTTCTATCTCCAATATGGAGTGCATCCATGGGAGGTAATGTGCAATGTGATATGTCTTATGCCACTTCTCCCATTGATGGTAAGGATGTTCTTGTAATGAGACAACCGAGGGTGCCACATATGTTGGAGTATACTCCTGAGGATGACAGAGTTCTTTTCATAGACATTGATATCAATGATTTCAAAATAGAAGAAGCACCAAGAGAGGATAAAAGATAGCCTATACCAATAGAAAATGAAGTTTAAATTTTGTCTGAAAAAGATGGACTTTGGAAAATTTATTTTGATGGTGCAAGTTCCAAAGAAGGGTCGGGTGGAGGGATATTCTTGGTAGCACCTAGTGGTCATACTTACAAGTTTTCCTTCACAGTATCTTTTGTTTGTATGAATATTTCAATAGAATATGAAGCTTTGTTATGAGGATTGAGACTGACTGAGAAACACAAAATAAATAATTTGATGGTAATTGGTGATTCTAGGCTAGTGATTTCCCATGTAAGAGCCAAATATGCCTGGAAAAATAAAAGGTTGAAATAATATAAAAATGTTGTCTTGGATTCCATTGAACAATTTGATACTTTTGGAATTGATTGGATCGAAAGAGGATAAAATAGAGTAGTTGACTTACTTTCTAATATTGCATTGAGACCTAATGAAATAAATTTCATAGGGATTTCTAAGGTGGAAATATAGGAAAGGCCTTCTATTTCTGATAATGTGTACAACCGGGAGATATTCAATGATGATGAAGAAATTCTATTTTTTTTGAATTGTGCAGATAAATATGAAAGTCAAGAGAATGAATTTGGTGGATTTTCTGAGAATATTAATGGGAAAGACATGGTATTTGGAAAATAGATCATCCAGTTGAAAATAAATAAAATCCGTAAAGGCCTTGTAACTCTTTAAAGCGTTTTTCATAGTCAGGATAGAATTAAGATCAAAGCAATTGTTGTTCATCTAGAGGACTTGGAGGAAATAAATTTGGGGACTAAAAATGTTCCCAAGAAATTTTAAATAGGAAATAAAATCAAGCCAAAGGTAAAAGCAATGCTAATTGCCTTGCTTAGAAAATACAGACATGTTTTTGCTTGGTCATATGATGACCTAAAAGCTTACAAGGAGGAGATATTTCAGCATGAAATTCCTCTAAAAGAAAATGATAAACCTTTTAGGCAAAAGAAAAGACCAATTCATCCTACTTTAGCTCCCAAGATGCAAGAGGAGCTGGTAAATTTGAGAGATGTAGGCATCATAAAACCCATCAGACATTCTTCATGGGTATCAAATTTGGTGCCAGTAAGGAAAAAGAATGGTGACATAAGACTGCGTGTTGATTTTAGAAACCTAAATATATCTTCACTAAAGGACAATTATCCATTGCCAAATATGGAAGCCATGTTTCAAAAGGTAAATGGATATGAATTACTATCAATGATGGATGGAATTTTAGGTTACAAACAAGTGAAAGTAAAGGAGTTTGAGCAGTATAAGATTGCATTTACCACTCCTTGGGGAACCTATGTTTATGTCAAAATTCCTTTTGGTTTGACAAATGCAGGTGCCACTTTTTAGAGAGCTTTGGATGTAGCTTTCTCAGATTTTTTTGATTTATTTATGGTTGTATATCAAGATGATTTGACTGCTTACTCTAAGAGGGAAGAAGACCATTGTATGCATTTAAAAAATATTTTTATCAGGACACTTGAGTATGGGATATCTTTGAATCCAAAGAAATGTGCTTTTGGGGTAACTAAAGGAAATTTTTTGGGACATATTGTTTCAAAAGATGGAGTAAGGATAGACCATGAGAGAGTAGTAGCCATAGAAAAAATCCCTCAACCAAAAAGTTTCAAGAGAATTCAGTCATTTTTGGACAAATAATTTTTTTAAGAAGGTTTCTGACAAACTTTATAGAGATCACAAGACCTATTTCCAAGATGTTGAAGAATGGAGAGAAGGTGTTCTAGATTTATGAGCCTAGCCAAGCATTCAAAAGGATTAAACAAGCTATCAAAGAGGGCTCCAATTTTAAAGTCTCCAGACTTCTCTAAACCAATGCACATTTTCTCTTTTGCTTCCTTTCATACTATTGCTACTATATTGTTACAGAAAAATGAAGAGGGCTTTGAACAACCTATTGGATTTTTTAGTAAGTATTTACAAGATGCGGAGCTGAAATATGACATGACTGAGAAGCAAGTGTATGCTTTAGTCAAGGTGGTAAAAAAATTTAGGACTTACCAATAGGGAGCCACTGTCATAGCATTTGCACCAAGTGTTGTTGTGAAAGATATTTTCATTTAGTAGGAGACTATGGGAAAAAGATGTAGATGGATCAATAGGATCAAGGAATTTAATATTGATGTTCAGACCACCAAATTAGTGAGACGTCAGGGTCTCACTAAATTGATGAAATAAGATAATTTGGAGGAAAACATGATTAACGAAACAAAAGTGGTTGATGTTGCACCTATCTATGATATGCAAACATGTGGGTGGTACACTGAAATTGAATGCTATTAAATATTTAATTATTGACAATGAGCTATGGTGGAGGAACCTAGATGGTTTACTTCTTAAATGTGTGGATGGGAAGTAGGCACTGGAACTCTTGCAAGAAATGCACAAAGGGGTGTTAGGGGGTCATTATATGGAAAAGACCAGTGCACACAAGGTTTTAAGAGTGGGATTCTAGTGGCTTACTGTTTTCAAGGATGCTCACAAGTTTGTTAAAACTTGTGATTCTTGCCAAAGATTTGCTAGAAAGTTAAAGTTTTCTAGAAATTTATCACTTAGTCTTGTGACAGTTCAAGCCCCTTTCCAATAGCGAGGGATCAATTTCAATGGAGAAATATCAGAAAAGTCAAGTGGAGGCCACTCCTGGATCCTTGTTGCCACTGATTATTTCAAGAAATGGGTAGAAGAAATACCCACAAAGAAGGCAACAAGCAAGGTGGTGGTCGATTTCCTATTAAATAACATTTTCATTAGATTTTGGAGTTCCCGAGAAGATCATATTAGATAATGCTATGTGTTTCAGGTATGATGAATTCAAGGATTTTTGTGACAAGCATAGAATACAAGTTTCTTATTCTTCACCTTACCATCGTCAAGGAAATGGACAAGATGAATCTAGCAATAAGAGCTTAATGAAAATAATCAAGAGAGTGATGGAGAAGAACAAGAAGGATTGGGACTCCAAACTGAAATTGGCACTTTGGGCAGATAGAGTGATTGTGAAAAAGGCTACGGGTTATTCACCATTTGGCTTAATTTATGGCCTAGATGCTAGATTTCCATAGAATAACCTACTGAAGATGTATATGTTCATACAAGAATATGATGAAGAGATATGTGATGATATGTAGCATAGGAGAAATAATCTAGGGCAATTGGATGAAACAAGGAGAGAAGCTCAGGGTAAAAATATGAAGATGCACTTGCAAGTTAAGCATCTACATGACAAGAGAGATTCTCCTAGAAAGTTTGAGGTGAATAGTATGGTGTTGGTTTGGAATGCGAGAGCTCAAGATAAGGATAAACACGAAAAATTTGAAGCATTATGGATGGGCCCTTATCTGATAGCTAGTGCACATGGGGAGGATTCCTATTTTCTCGAGAGCTTTTTAGGTGAACTTTTCGAACTGCCAGTACATGGACAATTCTTAAAACCATACTTATCCCAAGTATGATGTTGTTCCATGTACACTTTAGGTTTTTTACATTTTTTGTATAGGTGTGTTTGCTTTCTATTGTGTCTAGTTTGATTTTACTGCCTTATTTGGGCAGTTCCTAGTTTTTTTGATCCCTTGTGTTTTTATTGTTCCGCTTCAACCAAATATTCTTGAATCTCGCCATGCCTACAAGAGGCATGCATCCCCAGTTAGAGCCACTAATGGAAACCTTGAATTCTTTGTTCCATCTCCAAAAGTATTAATGAATTTAGGGAGTTGTGGGGTTTTGGGTTTATTTCTCAGTTTTATTTGAAAATCCCTTGGAGTTTATATCTTGGATTTTGTTTTATTTCTTGGTTGAATCCTTCTTCCAGTAATCTATCTTTTAAGTCATGGCTTTTGACATTGAAAACCATTGAGTAACCAGCCCTCTGGTCTTTTTTTACTAGTTAATTTGGTTGATATATTATTTTGAAGTTATCCTAAGTTGAGCTGAGTATTTTCGAAAAAATATTAGGTCCTTTGCGTTTTTACCATGGCCTCATCACTCTAGATGGGTCTCTCCTAGGGTTAACAATTTTTGACATGTGTATATATGTGGACCTTTGAGTGATGTTTGATTGATGCATAAAGATTTGAGTCATTTCCCACTTGCCTGTTCCATTTTGTCTCTCATTCTCTCATTCATTTGGGCTCATGAGCGAAGGACATGTGTCCCTGACAATTGGTGGGCTAGATATTATTTTCTAGGCATGCATTTGGTCATTTAAAAGGATCAATGGTGGGAAATGAATGAGGTGGCTGATTCTGGACCATTCCCTGCACACACATTTGTTTTTGTTGGTTATTAAAATAACCACATGTTGTAGTGGGAAATTGCCACCTGTCTTCACCGTGATGGGTTAGGGGATTATTATTGATAAGTGTCACTGAATCGACGATTGATTTGCGGTTGGAATTGATTAATTTGGATCACTCCCCACCATCCCGTATGGGGCCCATCCTTCCTACTATTTTCCTAACACATGAGCGGGTATCTATCGTGTGGAACAACCTTGAGGACATGGGAAGTAAAATGTGTGTTACTAATATGGATATATTACATGTGTCTAATTATCTTTTAATCTGACCTACTGATACTGTATGAAGAATAAACTTAATTCTAGCTAAGGAGTGTGTATAATGAGGAAACAAGATCTAATCTCAGTTGCTTCCCATATCCCCATTGATGAAATTTTCACCTGAGTTATGCCTCAAAGGGTAAGGGAAAAGGGACACGGGGATCATGGTTGAAAAGAAAAAGAAATGGTGGAGCCCACATATTACAAACAGTTGCTTCCATGTGGCCTCCTGCCATTTTTTAATTCAGTATTACAAGTACACTCAATACACTCAAGGAGCTCATGTTGTGGTTGCTCAACATATTCTCATGTCGGAACTAGGGTTGTCAACCTATGAGTAAACAATAAGTCATTTTTTTCTTTTCTTCTAGCATTATTGATAAGTTAAGTCTTCTCAGGCTTGCGTCTATTAGGGTTTTTCTCTTTGTTTAGTTTTTAAAGGTTTGAAATTGATGAAAAGGTATTTCTTTAATTTTGCATTTGTATAATTCATTCAAAACCCTCACAAAATCCGTAATCCTTGTTCTGCTAAACCAAAAAACCTTGCCTTGTTGTACTTCCTACATTATGTCCTCTAAAGAAAAAACATCTTTGTCTAAAGGGGAGGATTTCGTTCCCAAGAGAATTTTGAATAAAGACCTTATGGATCAATTACCACCCTCCACTACTGACAAACCTAAAGTTCAATTGATTCCCAAAGGACCTCAAATAATAGAGGGTTTGTTCGATAGAAGAGGTTCTATCAAAGAATATTAATTACCCTATACTAGATGGGAGTTGTTCTATGGTTGGTTTAAGGAAAGAAATATGGGTGTCCTAGTAGGAAACCCTTGGAACTATGATTTAGGGAATTTAATTGTGCCAAATGTTTATATGGATGTTGATTTGTTGAAGGAAATAGATCCTAACTATGACCTAGTCACAAGGACTATTAGAACTTATGATGGAAAATAAATGGCTAAGATCACTAAGGAGGAATTGGGTATTGGTTTCAAACTTACTAAATGGAATGATGAAATGCATAAGATAGATGAAGATGTTCTTAGAAAGGAGTATTAAAAGTCTAAGATTTCATTCAAAGTCCATATCTTGTCGAGATTTCTAGCAGAAATTAAAGGACAAAAGATTGTGATAGGATCACATGACAAAGAACCCTTCCCTGTTAACTATTTTGTTCCTTATTTCAAAAGGACCTTCTATTCTATTTTCCAAATAATTGGTTATGATTCTGTCTGTAGAATGCCAATGGCATGGATGTATATGGCTGCCCATATCCAACACCCCCAATATTGTGCAGTATATGATTATGTAGGATTTATTTCTAAACGAATTGCATGAGGGACTAGTCAGATTAAAAAAGGGTGAATATGGTGTAAAATGTAGCGAGTACTCACTACTAATGCATATGTTTTTATACAAGGGTGCAATTTACTTTGGACACAATATTGAGTTGGAAAGAAAAACGGGTGACTTCGATCTACCCATGCAGTGTTGGACCACAATCTTCGACAAGGATGACATAACATATGATTATGTCACATTTCAGATTTTTTTTGCTTCTGAACTAAAGAGAGCTTTGATTGTGAAATTTCCCAGAGTTCCCTTTGCTTTACATGATTTCTTGAGACGAAAGGAAAGAAGGCCTGAGATAGGAATTGATCATAATTGGGGAGATGTTATCTCATTCCCTGATTTCACTATCTTAAAAGTATATGGTTCTAATGTAGCACTTCACTTTTTGCCAAGGTTTGTGCTAGTGAGAATTGGTTTCCTTGAAGTTATGTGGCAACTAGGAAATGTTGAGAATGAGCATTTGTTGAATCAGGGAAAGGGAACCTTCTTTCGATCATACACATGTTTTTATGATTTTGTAATGAACAAGAGAGGTTGGAACAATATAATTGAAGTTCTCAAAGAATACTTCATGTAGAAGACAATTGAGAGGGTTAGATATGATCCTAAAGGTTTTATGGCCTGGTTAAATGAGAGAAACATGAGCTACAAATATGTTCACGTTTTCCATTATCTAGAAGATATAATAAGGAATATATCAGACAATATGGAACATGAATAGAGGTTAGCAAGGTGGATTGCATTCAATAAGATGCAAAGGAAAATAAAGCAAGAGGAGCCTGATTTCAAGGTCCTCCCAGAGACTGAGGATATAATGCAGAAGGTGGAGCATGTGACAAGGAATTTTGATTTAATAGTAGGCTATCTTGAGACTAAAGGGGTAGTTAGTAAAGTTTAAGGGAAAGATCCAATTGTTGAGGAACTGTGTGGAGGAGGAATCTCTGCTATGGGAAAAGATTCTACATCAAGAGCCCCTGAGGAAGCAAAAATAAAGTTTTTTATTAGAAGAAACAATAAAGCAAGAAAATATGATGAAGCCTGTGTTCCCACTTAGCATGAGGAACGCAAACCACCTTCACCTGTGCCACAAGTACCACCCTTATCTCTACCAAGGCAGCTAGAACCTGAAATTATGGATTTTGATTCTCCACCACCTAGTGAAATACCACCAAATGAGCCACCATTGAAAAAATAGAAGATAAAGGCCACTAGTTTAGTGGATTATGATGATGAAGGCTTTGATTGTGATGTCTGGGTGTTAGAAGAAGAAATACAGGAAGGGATGCCTACTACATCTGTAGTGAGAGAAACAATTCAATTAGGAAAAATATTGAGTAATGTTGATCTTAGAGGAATTAATGGAAGTGATGATATGCGAGTTGAGGCATGTACTAAATTTTTGGATGATGACTGATTTGTAAAGACTCAATATTTTATGGAGTTTTCCTATAGGGCTAAATGAGATGAGTATGTAAAGATTCTAGCTATAGAGAGGAGTCTTCATCCAGAAATGCTTGATGCTATTGAACCATCAAAAATAATTATATGCTAAAAGGGAAAGAGGATTCCCCTTTACTAGGCCCTTAGGGTTTTTCACCTAAAAAGCACTTGGTTTAGGAAATAGCTCTCTTAAACCTTAATGATATACCTTTTTTCATGATTTCATTGAAAGGATTAAGGGTTGTGAGGCGTGTTTAAATTTAATAAATTAAAAATGCACAGTGCTGGAAAACACAATGTTGTATGCAAACATATACAAAATGACCTAAAAATGTACACTAAACTAAATCGAAATGAAAGAGATAGAATGTGTGCACCTAGAGTTTGAAGAAGGATCTGTTGGAGGTCTAGAATATTGATGAAAATGCTACAGAGGTTGAAAGGGACACTTGTGCCAATCTGGGCGACCTAGTCCTAGAGTTGAGAAAACTGGTCTGGACCCTGTTTCTGCCAAATGAGTTTTTGGAAATGTGAAAATCATAGAAAGACCTACCTAGTGGGACTAGGTCGCAATTATTGGTGACTTAGTCCTCTTCAGGATTTTTTGAATTTCTAAAGGGGAAATGAAAGCACCTGTTTGCAACTTGGTTCTTCACATTTGTCTACCTCTGAAACTCTGATATTTGGGCGTAAAAGTGACTGTTTGTGGATGTTTGTACTTTTCAAGAAAGGAGAATTCTTCAAAAATTCTTCAAAATATTTAATGATCTTCAAAGCACCTAAATCTACAAACACATAAAGAGAGAAAGAGAAAATGTTGCTTGTTAGGAATTAGGGGTTTGCCTTGGTCAAACCCCTTTTAGGTAACTAAACCAAAATGAATAGAAAATGTAAAGCATGAATATGAAATAATGGAATAATGGAGTAAGTTACCTTTCCATGATGAGAGATCTTGTGTTGTTGCAGCAATCAATGCTGGAATGCTTTAGAAAAGATGTCTTGTTGACTTAGAATGCTCAAACCCTAGCTTGCTTGAGAAGAAGAAGAGATGGGAGATGAAAGGAGTGTGACTTAAGTGATGCATAATGATGAATTAGGGTTTTGAGGCTTATTTATACAAGTTGTGCCCTAATTTTTTTGAAATAACACCATACAGGCCGACCTTAGGGTTTTAGAGACAAAATTCCAAAATAAAATAAATTTATTTTAATTTTTATGCCACGTGGGACTAGGTCACCCAAGGTGGCGACCTAGTCCACGTGGGCATTTTTTATTGGTTTTCAGGGATTAAAGTGTGGTTATTGATTCTTTTTGGGATGTCATCATAAAACACACACAAATAAGGCATGTATGTGCATTAAGGGGTCATTATATCATAAGAAAGGGTCAATTTAGTGATGACAAGCCTAGGAAAGTGTGAAAATGTTTTGCAACAACTTACAATACTTTGGCACAAGGCTTAGAAAGGGGTAAAAAGAGGTTGAAAAAGGTCCAAAATCCATAGGCAAAAGGTCCAAATGAGTGAAAAGTGCCAAAGGCTACACTTTTGGGTGACACATTTAGTGCCCACTTTAGTGAGAGGATGAACTTGCTTCAAACTCACACTAAAGTAGCCTAATGGAGATGGTGAAGAATGACAAAGACAAAGAAGGAGGTGGTCAAGCCCCCAAGGATTCGACATTCTAATTCAACTCGTCATCAATGCAAAAGGCACATTCAAGGGTGAATGCATTACAACAAAATGAGATGCATGTTCATGCAATGATAAGAACTAGAAGGGAGAAAAGTGGAAAGTTGGATCAAGCTTCGACCATTTTTCCATCTAGTTGTGGATCAAATCTAGGTTGTTTGTCTAAAAATATGATGTACTCACTTTGGGGCGATGAGACTTTTGGTTGTCCGTTGGGTGAGAAATCCCAAAAGGTGGCTATGGGAAAAGTCATGTTGCTTGGGCTTCCTAATCAAACCATACCAAATTTATACCTTCTCATAAGGTGCCACAAAAGAAAGTGTTATTTGAAATTATTTTGTTCAAAGGGATTTTGATTTGTTCATGCAATGTCTCATCTTAAGGAACATCATGTGTAATGTCACCAAGAAGCAAAGTGTAAATGTAATCATCTTGTATGCAAGAGAGGAAAAATGCAAATGTCTCATCCTAAGCAACATTGTACCTAATTTTTTCAAGAGAGAGGATCAAAGGAAAAATAAGATCACACAATGAAAATGTGAGTGGTGATGTATGCCCCCACCTTAAAGGAATTGTGAGACATTGTTTTGTGAGAAATTACTTTAAAGTAGAAGAAGACGAGGACATGAGAGCTTGTTTAGAAATCCCTATGCCAAGTCATATGTTTCTGATAAGCTTCGTCATTAGAAGGAGTGCATGCCACATGTGAGCCAACTTAAGACAAGTTTTCCACATCCCAAGCTTTCTCTTATATGTTAATGAAATGTCAAAGACTAGTTGAAAGAGACAATGCCAAGTGGCATACGAGGGAAAAGGCTAATTAACCCCTTGCCCCCACTTAGGGTAGAGAAAGAGTGAGCCGAAGGGATTAATGAGATGCATGGTTGAGTGAAAATTGGTATCAATCAGAGGAAGTAGGTGCCCCCGTAGATGGAAGAACACCCAACTCCTTAAGGTGTTGAATTTTTCTACTCAAGGCCTTACATGCATTAGTGTGATGACCATGAACTTGGTGGTAAACACAAAAGGAATTTTTGTTGGAACATTTCTTGCAAGTTCTAGGAGGAAGGGATATCAAGTGATATTGGAGGAGTCTCGAAAATATACCCTCTTGATCAAGGGGAGAAGGTGAGCCTTTGGTGTGCAAAAAAGAAAGGTCATGTTTAGGATAGGATTTCATACTTATGCAAGGGATTATAGATTGTGAGATTTTGTATACTCCTTTGGAGGAGTGTGTAAAATCAAAATTAGTAGTGGGTTGTGAAATGAAATTGTGATTAAGCAAAGAGTCCTTTGTTGGTTTCAAAGGATAACTTTCTAAGGTTGGTTGAGAAGGATGATTTGGGATGGTGTTTATGGGAGGTGAAGGATTGGTGGTTTTGATTAGAGGATAATAACTAAGAGCATGATGTGATGTTTGCTTGATAGGATATATAGGGGTGAAAATACCTTGTTCATTAGCACCACAACCTTTTCCTCTATAGCCAAGTTGTTTCATGAAATCATAACCTTTTCCATAAATCTTTTTCAATTTTTTCGAATCGGGTGTTTGTTCGTTGTTGGCTTCTGTGTCTAAAGTAGTTGAGGTGGATGCTTGAAAGGAATTAGCCAAGTCTTGTGTGGACAAGACTAAGTTTTCCTTTTTAGAGTATTTGTTAGTGATCTTGGATTCTCCTAGTAAAGGAGGTGTGAAGTCTAGGGAACCCCAATCATCATCTAAGAGCTTGGTGATTTTCTCAAGATTTGTTTGGTGTGCAGGTTCCACTTGGGTAATTGGTGTTAAGGTGTTGAAATGATTCTCTTTGGATTTTCCAATTTTTAAGCAACTGTTAGGTTCAGGGTCGGCATCAAGTGTGTATACTTTTTTGTTGTAAATGTACTTCATCTTATGATGAAGAGTGGAAGGCACTCCATTCATAGCATGAATCCATGGTCTGCCTAAGAGAAGATTGTATAAAAGTTCATGAGGAATAACATGGATTTTAGTGTCCAATGTGTCCATTCCAAATATAAGAGGTATAGTGATCATACCGAGTGGTTGCTTAGTGACATTTTCAAATCCTATGATAGATAGAGAATCAGGTTTGATGTGGAATCTATCGATGCCAAGCCTATCCAAAAGGCTCACACTACACACATTAAGAGTAGAACCACTATCTAGAATAGTTCTCTTGATCCCTTTTATTTTGTATTGAAATATTATTATGAAGGCTTCATTTCTTTTTTTTACATCCAAAGGAGGGAGCTCACTTTGGTGAAAATCAATATCAATACTAATTTTGTGAATAATAGATTCTATGTCATTTGATTGCTCATTAGAAGGGTTAGGAACCTAGAGTAGGGAATTTTGCATCATGTTGTGATAGTGAGAGGGGACTTGAATAAGATCCCATAAGATATTTTAGCAAGAGTATTCCTTAGTTGATCAACAAGGTCATACTCCCTAAGAAGGGAATTCAAGTGAGGGGTAGCAGGTAAGATGGGATTAGGTAAAGGTAAGGGAGTGGAGGGTGTTGGTTGTGGTCGTGGATTGTTTTGGGTGTAATGTGTATGAGAAATGGTATGATGACTCAATTGCGGAAATACATTAGACATGGGTGGGTAGAGGGTAAATTCAAGTTTAGGTTTGTTTGAAGGAAGGTAAAGGATGAGTTGAGGTTGAATAATATTAACATCTCTTAGGGAAGGAGAGTCTAAGATAGGCTCTACATCTTCTTGTAAGGGTATAATATTATTAAGGAAATTATTAATGATGGGATTATGAGGAGAGGAAGGATTAGGATAGGATTCTAATTCTAATCATCAAAGGGTTCATTCTCTTGTTCCATACTATCAACCCTAGTAGAAGATCTTGGAAAAGGTTCATCACATGCTTCACTACAAGAAGAGGAGGAATCAAGAGAAGGATCACTATGATTTTCAAATAGGTAGGGAGGGTCAAGAGTCACATGACTCTTAGGAGAAGGATCTTCTAGCACCAACATGTCCTCTTTGCATCGAGGAGGGATATTAGAAGAAGGGAAAGTTTGATCTCATGGTTAGGGAGGCTAGGTATGGTAGTGTTTAGGAATGTGTCTATGATTTCATGTTCTTGTGTTAAAAATATCCTCCCAAAGGGGATTAGGAGAAGAAAAAGAAAGACCTTCATGATTCTCAATGATTGTACCTTCTTTTAACAAGATACCTTCATCACAAGGTATCAAGAGAGGAACAATTATGATCATCATGATTTTCTATGTTTGTATTTTCTTCTAACACATAATCCTCATAAGTAGGAGAGATAGAAGGTAGTGTAAGGTCAATAAAATTACTAACACTTTCATTCGCTAGACTCCCATAAGTGGGGAATGCATCGAATGAATGATTTCCATGCTTATTTACTAAATTTTTCTTTGCAAGTTTGGAAAGAATTGAAACTAACATGTTTGAATAATTTACAATGTAATGTAAAGAATTAAAATGAAATGTAATTTTTAGATGTAAAACAAAGTAATTCACTGATTACACTATGCAATAATCTGAAAATAAAATGTTGTGAATGCATGAAATGAGCTAATTTAAGCTAGTTCTAATAAAATACATGTAACAAAAACACAACCAATTGATACAGATAGATACTAGCACAAAATAGAAGCTTAACAATAAGGTTTTTAGCTCTGTAAAGGTCAATTTCAGGGGCCTAAAGAGACTAGGTCGCCCAGAGTGGCGACTTAGTCCTCCTAGGGATAGTTTTAATATTTTTCAGATGGTTTGGATTGGTTCAGGTGGTTTCTATATGGGGTGATGCAGGCCTAATAGGAAAATGAAAAATTTCAAAGATGATTAATGTTCTAAGCTGCACAAATACAACTTATTATGCACTTTCACTAATGCAAAATTTTAAAACCCTAGAATGCAAATTGAACAATGCACAATGCAATGCAATGCAATCCTAGGACAAGGAATGACTCTAAACAAGAAAGGAAGTGTGCAAGAATGTTAGGTTCACCAAAATGAACCACCAAAAATGATGATATGCTAAAAGGGAAAGAGGATTCCCCTTTACTAGGCCCTTAGGGTTTTTCACCTAAAGAGCACTTGGTTTAGGAAATGGCTCTCTTTCACCTTAATCATATACCTTTTAGGGTGATTTCATTCAAAGGATTAAGGGTTGTGAGGTGTGTGTAAATTTAATAAACTGAAAATGCAAATGATTCATTAATGCTAAACCTAAGAAATGCAAAGTGCTGGAAAACACAATGTTGTATGCAAACATATATAAAATGACCTAAAAATATATAAACTAAACAAAAATGAAAGATATAGAATGTGTGTGCCTAGAATTTGAAGAAGGATCTATTGGAGGTCTAGAATGCTAATGAAAATGTTGTAGAAGCTGAAAGGGATACTTGTGCAAATCTAGGCGACCTAGTCCCAGATTTGAGAAAATTGGTCTGGAGCCTGTTTCTGCCAAATGGGTGTCAGAAAATGTGAAAATCATAGAAATACCTACCTATTTGGACTAGCTCATCATTATTGGCGACTTAGTCCTCTTCAAGATTTCCAAAATTTCCTAAGGGGAAAGGGAAGCCCTCGATTTGCACCTTGGTTCTTCACAGTTGTTTGCTTCTGAAACTCTGATATTCAGGCTTGAAAGTGACTTTTGGTGGATGTTTGGACTTTGAAAGCAAGGAGAAGTCTTCAAAAAGTCTTCAATGATCTTCAAATCACCTAAGTCTACAAACACACAAGGAGAGAAAGATAAAATGTTGATTGTAAGGGATTATGGGTTTGCCTTGGTCAAATCCCTATTAGGTAGCTAAACCAAAATGAATAGAAAATGTAAAGCATGAATATAAAGCAATGGAATAATGGATTAAGTTACCTTTCCATGATGAGAGATCTTATGTTGTTGCAGCAATCAGCCTTAAATGCTTTAGAAAATATGTCTTGTTGATTTAGAATGCTCAAATTCTAGATTGCTTGAGAAGAAGAAGAGATGGGAGATGAAAGGAGTGTGACTTGAGTGATGCATAATGATGAATTAGGGTTTTGAGGCTTATTTATACAAGTTGTTCCCTAATTTTGCTGAAATAACACCATACAGGCTGACCTTAGGGTTTTAGAGATAAAATCTCGAAAGAAAGTTAAGTTTATTTTAATTTTTATGCCACATGGGACTAGGTCACCCAAGGTGGCGACCTAGTCCAGTTGGGTATTTTTGATTGGTTTTCAGGGATTAATGTGTGGTTATTGATGCTTGTTGGGATTGTCTTCATAAAAAACACATAAATAAGGCATGTATGTGTATTAAGGGGTCATTATAGCATAAGAAAGGGTTGATTTAGTGATGAAAAGCCTAGGAAAGTGTGAAATCTTTTTGCAACACCTTACAACACTTTGGCACAAGGCTTAGAAAGGGGTAAAAAGAGGTTGAAAAAGGTCCAAAATCCATAGGCAAAAGGTCCAAATGAGTGAAAAGTGTCAAAGACTACACTTTTTGGCAATAGTTGTCATTCAAAAAAAGGTGTTAAATGAGATGAGAGCAAGATTCCAAAACATGAATGCAAAGGAAGGTAGGGAATTGGTAAGAACTAGTGGTATTTTGTTGCTTCCATAGTGGGATTTAGCCTTAGCCATATATTTTGACACAATCAAGAAGTGTGATAGACCACTCTATGATACAAAAGAAGAAGTTGCACTTGCATTAAAAGGGTCTTCTTTCAGTGAAGATTGGGAAGCCTTGGCTATATGGTCTCTAGCTCCAAGCACAAGAAATCCAGACATTGCTAAGCCTGCACCTAATTATAGTGGAGGCCTAATAATAGAGTGTCAGAAACTTCATCCTTAGAAGTTGCAAATATGTCAGTTCATGTTGCATAATTCACTAGCACAAATGTGGAGTCTGTGGCTGCTAAGAAGGATAAACTTAGAACTCAATTGAACAATTTTTTGGTCAATTATAGAGATCTTGAGAGAAATAATATGCAATTACATAAAAAATTATCATTGTTAGAGGATGTATTGCAAAAGTTACAACTTGGAAAGCTCAAACAAGATGATGTTGACTCTCCCACTACTGCACAAGAGCACATATCCCTTGAATTCACTGTTGATATAAATACTTCTTGGGAAATTGTGCCATATAATATGGGAAGTATTCCCATTTCAATAGTAGAGCCCAATACATCAGAAAGGCTACAGGTGGAAGAGGATATTAATAGGGAAGAATTGCTTAGGAAATTAAGTGAATGCAAGGAAGAATGCAAAAAACATGATGAAGATACTTTTAAGAGCAACATGGGGATTGTCACAATGGTACTAGAACATGTGAATAAAAAATTGAATAGTATTCACTACAATTATTCATCCATGCTTGATGCCATTAAAATGTTTGATATCGATAGAGAAAGAGCCATTCCACTCATGGAAGTGTAGATCCCTAGAAAGGAAGAATTGATGTTGATACGAATTTGGGTTAAACGGGATCCCAATCCACCTGAAAGGTTTAAGCCTACTGTGGTTCTTGTAAATAAGATTGAGGGATGTAGAGGGAATATTGAGCCACTCGAGAACAAGATGAAGGAATTGATAAAATCCTTCCATGAGTCCCATCATGAACTTCTTCCATCCATTTTAAGGGATGATGGTAGCATTAAGACTTTACATGAATGGAGAAGTGAAGTAAACAATGTTATTTTAGATCAAGCTATAAAAATCTATCAGAAATTTCATATAGACACATTAACAGTAAACATGGATATGTTAGTCCATGCTGAGACTGTTTTGCTAGAATTTGATAAAGAAGCTAACCATATTGTCACCAAGTATGCACCTTATAGGAAGAGGGATGATGAAGTAATGAATTTTGATTGACCTACTTGTTAGCTCTCAAAAATCCAGGTTTGAACCATGAAAGGTTGCCAAGCTTCCACGATGTTTTAGGGTAACAGAACAAGGTTTTGGAATAATTAAACCTTCTACTCTTTAGATGCTGCTAGACCTAGGCGGGTATACCTATTCGAAATAAGCAGACTTGAATTTTGAACCTCTCCTACTGCCCTAATTGATCCAAGATGGCAATTTGAAATGGATAAAATAAAACAATTTTGATACAACTAGCACAATAATAATTAATACTAAAACCTAAAAGACTCAAAAATGACAGATAAAATATTGTGAGTGAAACTAAAGGATGAAAATGAAAAGACCAGTGCCTTATAGGGTTTACGGAGTCAAGAAAATCTAAAATGAGTTTACTTGTTCTGGTAGGCATTCAAGTTGTTTAGCATTTTATTTGGCTTATAACTTGTATAAACATGCAATATTGTGATTACTGAGTTATTCTTAATAATCCAATCGATATTCCCTACTTACTATGATCAATTCAAAGGATTTAATCTTTATTGGAAAGAGACAATCAATTGATCATACAAGTACAACAAATGTGCATCGATGAACTATGCAAAAACTTGTTTACACTAATTCAAATAACCAGGAAACACCATTACGAAGATAACTCAATAATACCCTTCAACAAATATCATGAACAACTAATACCAGAAAACATTGCACCATCATATTAAACTTTCATTGATAACTCCATGATTTACATATGCTACTAGTCTCATCCCTTTTGAAAATTGTATTTTGTTGTGTCTTCTCTATTCCTTATCTAATTCTACTTCGCTCTCCTTTACATTGTTTTCAAAACGGTCATTTATAGATTGAGAAGATGAAAGGACGCGTCCTTTTGGAAATAAGTATAACTGAATATAAAACAAAAGACTAGAAAATAATTAGGCTCTAGTTAGCCACAAATGAGTATTAGCAAGATGGTCCAAATAGTCTTGGCGCTTGTACGTGTCCACATCTTCAACAACATTCCGGATCATGATTTCCATCTTGACCATCTCTTCATTTTGCTCACTCACTTCCTCTAGAGTCATATCCTCTGCAGAAGATGTCTTCATGATTTCCTTCAGCACTGTATCACATTCATTCTTCCACCTAGTGGCATCTTTCAATTCCCCTTTATTATCAGAGAATGCAATCATAGTTGTCTTGGCAGCTTCAACCAATCCCTGTTTATCCCCGAGCAACTCATCATAGAATTTTTTATGACAAGTGATAATATGATCTGCAGCTTCAATTGCAATACTACCAGCCTCATCACGTGTAGTCAATTCATGAAATTTATCCATAACCCGCTCATTCATCCTTTCATGCTCCTTCACCGCATCCAGAGTAGAAGAATACTTCCCCCATAATTTATTTAACCAGGATGTTAAATGGACCTGTCTTTTCTTAACAATGGCTACAATGGCATCATACTTCTCCTTATTATAAGCACTTGACCCAACCCAATGATCTTTTGTCTGAGAGCTTTCTCCCTGAGTGAGCATTTTGGTTGAAACTACTGGAACAACAACCAAGTCTTTCAATCTATCATTTTCTCTTAACAGTCTCTCATTATTTGCCTTATACATTTCTCTTTCCCTTATCAATGCTTGGATCTGTGCTTTATTCAGTTTTGTAATATCTATACCAATCTCTGCAGTTACCACAGGATCAACTTCTCCAACTTTTAAGGTCATAACATGACCAAATTCCTTTTCTGTATCAATCACTATTGACTTCCTGTGGGGTGGGTACAAAGCCCATATCATCAATGACCCTTCATCAGTGTTAAATTTAGAGCCTGCATACACCTCTGTCACCTTTTCCTTATCAAGTTTATGTGTATTGTTACTATCTCTTAAGAAGCTATCAAACACCAATGCTGAATTCAAATCAAGTCCAGGAAAGATCATGACACCAGCATCTTCCAACATTTTCCTTCCCTTTCCAGGAGTCATATTTTTCATCTCATCATCCACACACTTTCTCAATTGATCCAACAATTCCTCCTTATTCCTCAAGGTAACAACACCCACACCTTCTCTTATTTCTTTCCCCTTCAATTTGTACAAAAATGCTTTAAACTCTGGAGAAGTTATAAACTCATCATCTAAAACAAATGATCTATATTCCATATTCCATGCATCAACATCACCGCTTCCAATACTCTGTTCTCTAATTGGGCAAACATATTGTTGAGTTCTTAGCCTAGAAGCTTTCTCTGTTCTGCTCTGTGGCGTTTCATCCATTGGGGTTCCCTCATCTCCAGAAGGCAATGCTCCCATATCCTGTAGCCCTTGATTATAACTTTCAACCACTGCCTCTACTTCCTCTTCATGCAGATTTTTGATCATATCATCAAAAGGATAAAGTACATGCTGATACCTTCCAAAGTTAATCTTTTCTTTGGCTGAATTGATATATCCTTCAGGGTCAAAGTTTTTTCTGGGTGGTCCACTTTTCATATTATAATGCAATAACTTATCATGAATTGCATTATATCCCTCCTTGGCCAATACAGTGAAATCACCAAAGCATAATGTACTAGGCAATAAAAGCTTGCTTCCCATAAGAACTGAAAAATCATGACACTGTTGTAGTCCATCTGTCTAACAATTTCCAAATATGCAATCCTGTTTGGAACTGTCTTTGGTAGAATAAAAGGGGTACCTTCAAATCCATACACCCTGATCATTGTAGCTCCTTCCAAACAGTACCAGTCACCCTAGTTATGATCAATTGGCCCATTGAAATCTTTTGGATGAAGAAACCTCTTAATCTCATTAGTCAAAGAATAATTACAAGGATACTTATACAATTTATACAATGTTTTCACAAGATACTCTTCAAAATGTATGAAACTAGAATTAGCAAATCTGCTATCCCAAATAGTAGTCCACAACTGAATAGGCAATGCTTCACCCTCTTTACCAACTTGAGAAATCCTCACCTCTGGAGGCCATACTCCCAATTCTTGTCCATAATACAGCACCAAGTGCATCAACAATGAATAATGCCTGAGATGGACAATAGAAGCTCCATTCTTTATAGCTATCAGTCCTGAATCAAGCTCCTTAGCAATATATGAAGCATAATCAAATGGCCTGGAGTTATCATACTGAATATATGCTGTGATAATCATTGGCACAATTGACATGAGTTCCGGAGCGTCCATCCCCAACACTTGACACACTGAGAAGTATGTGTACTTCATATAAGGCTCAAACAGATCCACATGATAAGGAGGCCCTTCACCATCTTGCAAAGGCTCTGACTTGTTACCCTATTTAATCCTATGGATAGGCAACCTCCAACCTTTATAGATTGTGTCCATTCTTGAAAATTCTTTCTCTAACTTCTCACAACTGATCTCCTCATTGCAAAACCCTTCTAATTTGAAAACCTCACCTATTGCTTCTTTGGACACATATATCTATGGCTTTCCAGATGGGTCACATATAGCCTTATGCTTTGGATCATAGTTATCTGCAAGCAGTTTTATCAATTATGCATTTACAAAGACATTAGGGCACACCAATTTCCCTATATTCAATTTCCATGGGTCGCAGACTAGTTCAAAATGGTTTTTTCTATAATGGAAATTAAATAGCTCATAACCCCTTATTGTAGTCCAGACATCACCTATGAACTTACATTTATCATCTAATTTATCAACCTCTGCCCTAAGTTGTGCAGACCTTCTTGCTTTAGGGCCTAAGCTAGGTAACTGATCAATAAGGTCCTGATTTAACCTCCTTTCAATGTCCTCTTGCTCTATATCAACCTTTTGTTTCTTTCCCTTTGACAAACTACTCACAGTAAGCTTTCTACCCTTACCCTTTCCAGAACCAGAGGACTCCATCCTCAAGCTTTATAGAATCAAAATGCAAAAGCCAAGGAATAGTCACTTACAGTTTTCTGCTCAAGCTCTTCAGACTGAAAATTGTCCTGGTTCTCTGTTCAGTACGCCAATCCACCTAAATCAATTTGAAAATGAAGAATTGATTCAATCTTTACTGTGATATCCCGTCGCGCCATTAATGAAGCACAAATGAACACCAATTTGTAATTGGCACTGTTGCATCAAGTGTCTTTTCGATAAGAGATTTTCAAATTTGGGGCGAAATCCCTTTTCAATGTCTATTACACCTTTCACCAGGATAGAATGTGGTCTTATCGACACATGGGATCCAAAAAATGATGAGTGTTGCTCATATTTTCTATGTCGCTATAACATTCTAAGTCAGGGAGATGTCACATAGACCTTATTGTGTCACATCGATATGCATTTCTTTCAAGTTATAGTCGTTGAAACAAAATTACCCTTTCACCGATAAAATATTACTTCGACATGTCCATCAAGTTGTCTCGCCGAAAAATCTACAAATGAAGTCACACTCTCGGCAAGATAGTAAATCTTCGGGAAGACTCATACCAATACCAAATGTCTTACCAAGAACATCTCTATAGATTACTCCCATTTGGTGAGACTCACCCCGGATTACTTGTCTGTATAACACTCGAACTTCGGTGAAGCTTACATCGAAAGATTCCTCTCCTGGCGATACATATTTCTATCGGCATACCTTCTAAATTGGCAAGACCCCAACACTCTTTCCAATAGTCCCTTGAATCCCCTTGTATTAATTTCGGCAAGACAAAAGTGACCTCGCCCAAACCTTCCCTGACGACATAAGTCTTATCAAAACACTTTGCTCACAAGTCAATCAACAAGACACAAAGATGTTGCTATGACTTCATTCCGATATCCATTAGTTTGGCTGAAACGACCCCTCCACATTACTAGTCGGCAAGACCAACTGAATTCGCTGTTACATTATGAGGACACCCCAGCATATGCCGATATGAATCTTCTTAGTCGCCGAAACAAAAGGAAAAGTCTTGCTGACTATCTGCAACCAATACATGTTAGTGAAAATATATCTCGGGGAGACTTTTACCATGTCTTGCCGATATGGTTTTTTAATGGAATAAGAAGAGGCAAAATAGATTCATAATGGGTCATATGACATAGAATACTCAAGACAATGCAAAGAGGGTATTTTATGCTTAAGGTAAGGACTTAATGCTGGAAACTCATGAATGCAATAGACTGTAAAAATTCAAAATTTTATAGTTCTAACACTACTAAAGAAGAATTCCTAGCATGGAAGGGCAGGTACTTGGAGGGAGTGGAGGTCTAGCACTAAGGGTATTGGGTTAGTGATTTGAAAGTTAATATCTTCAACCATAATGAATAACAAATAGATGGGAATGCACTATCTAGCATGGATTTAGTATAGATTAGGCTTTTGTTAAAGCATGGAGAAATATGGTGCATCTTATTTGAGGATGATTTGGTGACAAGGTTGTAGATGTGGTTTTACTTTTTGTCTTTTTTTTCTTTCTCCATGCTTTTTCTTCTTTTCACTTTATATGCATGGGCACAGGTTTTAAGGTAACTGTTCGTTTGAACCCATTTTTGAAAATTGAACCTAATCTCTAGCAATGAATGAAGACTAAATTCATTTATTCACATATCTCCCACCTCTTGGGAGTGATTTGTGAGCTGAATGAAAGAATCTTTGATATGGCAGTCCAATTGGGTTTTGACATGTGTAATTTCTAGCCCGAGGCTTATTTTTCTCCTTCGTTTCTATTAGAAGGAATTTAGGGCCAAAAATTAGGGGGTCATTGTCTTATGCAATTGAGACTATGAATTGTAAAGGGAATACTAAGCATGTTTTAGAGTTTATGGTCTTAAGTTTTAGGGTTTGTAATTATGTATGTAGTTTGGATAACAACATAGCAAAGTATATACAAAGAAATACCAATTTCATGGCTATTATCTCTCCTTGTGTTCATTTTATGAGTTATGAATGAAAGTAATCTAGGATGCCTTTCATTTGTCTCCATTTCTAACCAATGGATGTTTTATTTTATTCTTTCTTATTGATTCAATGAATTAATGTAAATGCTTGGATGAGATTAATAACTTGTAAAAAATCAAGTGCTAGGATATTGATAAGTAGCATTAGTCATGAATGTGATAGGAGAATGTTGTAATGAAGTATCTCTTGAAATTGTATGTTGCTATTGTTGAATTTTTATCTGATCATATAGGTTGATTGTGACTTCATGCTTAGGATGAAGGTACTGGTTCATCCAAAGTATTAGAGATTTAATTTATGTGTTGATTCTTCAGCTAATGACTTTTAATTTACAAATTTCTATATGGATACCATTGTAGGTGTTTCATGTTGATGTTCCACCTTCTCATGCTCTAAGTGTAATAAATTAATGAATGAGCTACCAACTTGTTTAATGTATTAGGATCTTGAGCAAAATTTATGAGAAGTATATGTTATTAACGATATTTTTTATTATAATTGTATGAAGTCATAAGCACATATTGTGGGATAACCCTCCCAAGTTTTACAGAGCACAAAGTGTAGGAGTAGAATTTTTGTAGCTTCCACTCATTTGTTGGCGAATCCCTTTGAAGTACTGATTATTGGAAATAGTAAAATCCATAGGTATTTTTGGACATAAGTTTGGTGCTTAAAAAATAACCAATAGATTAAATTATATAAATAAAGATTTATTTAATTTACTAGAGAAAATGTTAAAGAATAATCACATAATTTCAAATGATTATTTAATTATAGTTGAAAATGTGATGAGGGTAAATTAAATAATAATTTATTTAATTTTATCAAGGAAGATATATTTAATTAGAGACATAATTAGATAAATAATATTTATTTAATTAATCAAGATTGAATAGAGGTAATAATGAATCAATTAAATAATTAAAGTTATTTAATTAATAGAAGATAGGTAACCTTAGAAAATAATTAAATAATTAACATTATTTAATCATGACCATGAAGATAAGAATTATGTCGAAAATGGTGTCATAGGCCTAGACTAATTTTCGGTGTCTACAAATATTTTATAAAGAATTTGGTCAGATGGATACTCTTAGTTTTGAATTTATGAATATAGTAGTATAATGATGAGACAAAATTTAGTAATAAATATTAAATAATCTATTAATTTAGTGTTTGTTCATATAGAGTGTTCATATATAGTGTTTATTGATGCATCATGGTTGAGTGATGTCTTATTTATTGACCATGATTATTGTATAGATTTTACATGAACAATCTAATGAAAATGTATCTTGTTGTCTTGTAAGGATTTTTTTTGAAGGTTGCATCAAACCCCTATGGTGTATAGAATGTTCTTGTTTATGTATAATGGTTGAAAGATAATGATTCTTATTCATGATGATTTTATACCTTTTACATGAAGGATCTAATGACATGTTATTAAGCTTCAAGGTTTTAATGGTATGAATGTTGAATTGAGTTGTAATGGTTTTGTTTGATGGTTGCATCACTTCTTATATTCTATAGGGTCCCAACATGGGAAAACACTCTTCCTCTGAACTCTCTCTCTCTCCCTCCCTCTCTCTGTCTCTCTCTCCCTCTAACTCTTAGGTCCCTTCCACTCTCTATCTCTGTCAAGTCTCTCAAAGCTTCCTCTCTCTCTCTCCCTCTCTCCCTCTCAAGTCTCTCTCTCCCTCCCTCTCAGGTCACTCTCTCTCTCTCAAGACTCTCTCTCCCCCTCTCTTCCTCTCAAGTATCTTTCTATCCCTCTCTCCCTCTCTCCCTCCCTCTCTCCCTCTCAAGTCTCTCTCTCTCTCTCTCTTACCTCACTTGCTTCTCTCTCTCCCTCTCCTCTCAAGCCCCCTCTCTCTCTCTCTTGGAATCTCTTCCTCCCTCTCTCCCTCTCTCCCTCTTAAGTCTCTTTCTCTCTCCATCTCAATTCTCTCTCTACCTTTCCCTCTCAAGACTCTCCACCTCTCTCCCTCCCTGTCTCCCTCTCAAGTCTTTCTCTCTCTCAAAACTCTCTCTCTCTCTCTCTCTCTCCCCTTCCCTCTCTCCCTCTCTCTCAAGTCCCTTAGACTCCCCCTCTCTCTCTTGTGAATTGGCTACACATCAATAAATATATAATATATACTATGTATTAAATATATTATATAATATATAATACATATAATAATGTATTATATAATACATAATATTATATATTATAAATATATGGATTATAAATACATAATACATAATACCTATTATATAATATTATGTACTATAAATAATACAACGGATATCCATTCATTTAAAAGGATATCCATTTCAAAACAAATATCTATTTAGTAATGAATATCCATTTTAAACTGGATATTCATTCTGAATGGATATCTATTTTTTCTGACATAATCAGTAACCTTGGGATTTAGCTCAGGCTTTGGTTCGAGATTGACTAACCTATGAATTCAACCCAAAAAATGTGTTTTGAAAATTTGCATAGTTTTTCAAAGTTCGCCCTTGTGGCTGACAACTTTTTTTATCTGAATTTCATGAAATGAAAAGGGTTTATAGAAATTTTTTTTATCTTTCCACCAATATGAGTTATGCATTATTTTGAATTTAATAAATTATTATTATTGATTTTCTACATACAAAATGACTAAAGTCCTAATTGATGCGTTGATTGAAAAACTTCTATAACTTTCAAACAATTTAACATTTTTTGAACATACAAGATGCACCAAATTCTATGCTTCGCATACTATAGGATAAAAAAAATTGAATTCCATAAATTTTTGACCAAGTTATGGTGGTCAGACACAGATGTTTTAATAATTTTAAAAATTTCTAATAAAAAAATCACAACTAATTATTTACATGAAAAAAAATTACAAAAAAAATCTGGCACAACTGGGCATGTGTCCTCTAGTTATATTGAAATATTCAAAATAAAATAAAATTCTTGTACTTAGGGTGGTCAGACATACACCTGCTTCTTATCTTTTTCCTGAAAAATTTAGTACCATTGCATTAAAATTATAAATTTTTGCAAAAAAATTACTTTTTTCTAGAAAAGGACTAGTAGCCTAGAAACTGCATTCAATTTTCTACAACTTTTGTTCTTACATATTTTTCAAATTATGTTAATAACCTATTCAAATTTCTATTTCAAGTTGCATAACTCTGATTTTTTGAATTTTCATCACCATTGAGAGGCCTAGTTTGGAACCCCATGATCCTGCACTGACTCTACATGTTGTTTAACCATCATGTAAAAAATATACAAAGCATTCAATAGTCAATTAAAGAATGCAAGCTACAAATTTTTCCAAAAGAACATTTTATGGATCACTCCAACAATAAAGAAACTAGGTTGGATTCTCCTATGCTCGAATTTCAATAATCTACATATTAAGAGGCATTTGTATATAGAATTTCCAAATAAGAAGAAATGAGATCAATAGAACCTCTTACCTCATCTAAATCCATGGATTTATAATCATTCCATGCATAGACTATAGGTTTAACAGAGTCAACCAATTGTCTAACTTGCTAAGTGAGATTGAATATGCAATTCATACCTTTTGGTTCCCTAGTTCATTTGAGTTGACATGATCTACAGAGGCTCCTACTTGGCATTGAACAGATGGTTGTGAAATCTCTGTTGACAAACTATATTTCCACTTCATCCTACTCTTAGATTTACAAGCATCTAGTGCTACCATATAATCGATAATATCTTCTACACCTGCTTCTCTATTACTATTTTCCACATAAAATACAATGTCAATTTCAACATATAGGTAGTTTAATAAAAAATAAAAATAAATAACACAATGTAAATTGAACCAAAAAGCCATACACTTATTGTAATTTTTTCCTTTTTGACATGCAACCCACCTCGACCCAATGTATATCCAACACTCACATTATCTCTTGCCCTCTTTCCTTTGTTACTCTTTGCAAAATATTCTTCACAATGCATAGTTTCTCTCAATGTCTCCCACTATTTGGGAGAGAGTGGAGTCTAACCTCTCTTTTCTCACCATGATTTTTTTTTTGCAACAATATCTATAATTGTTCATCAAAATTCTCATCCTTTGCATGTAATATTTTCTAGAGATTTCTCCACTAGTAGTCTCAAGAGAATTTTCCATTATTTGTATAACATTTTCCATAACTCGTGGTCCTTTCTTTGCAAAAAATGATTTACAAATATCCAAATGGGCCCTACATTTTACACCCAACTCAGTGGACCACTTTGCAGCATTTGGCCCAATGGGATCACCATCTCTCGATACCTCAAGAAAAAATGGATTCTTGCCTTCTAATTTTCTTTCTTTTACATTCCTCTCTGTAGATCTATACAAATCTTGACTCAATATTTGTCTTTTGAAAAAATCATCCACATCTTCTATTAAATTACAAGTACCAATATTTCTGGATAACCCACTAGTTCCATCAAAATTTCTAGATGCAATAGGTGCATTCTAAAGCACAACAGATATAAGCAATCTCTCTTCATGAATTTCATTAACTGGAACTTCATGCTCCTTAGCCACATCAAGTGTGGCATGAGTAGGTAGATAATTATTGGTCTCCACAAATTTCTCATCAAACACATCCTTTAATGTTGAATAAATCATCTATAGACTTGTTGTTCCTTTTCCTTGATGGTTTTCAATAATCTCTCTTAAACTTAGTTACAAGAGATCATCACAACATTGCAAATCACCATGTGCTATATCAGGCTACACACCACCATGTGCTATATTATATTGCACATCATCACAACTATTGTTTTTATCAACTGCATTTGTTGAATCACAAAAGCAACGAATTCTATGAGATGGCGACACTGTATCTTTTCTTTCCTTTTGTTTTTCCTTTGCATTTTCTTTGCACTCTTTTTGTTGCCTATAAAACAAAAAAAATATCATATTATGTCTTATATACATAAATATCTTGCCTATAAAATTTCATTAAACACTATTAAACAAACAATATACTACTTAGTGGATTTAAATCTTGCCCGCTTTTTAAACCAAGACTCAATAAATATTCATGATTCTTGGCCACTTTACACTACACACACGCTCATATTTTTCCATTGGAATTTCAGCATTATGATCACTATCATCTAATTTTCACCTTACAGTCCTTGTCTTCATTTCCTGAAGTCCAAATAAACAATAATGTATAAATCAACAACTTGAATCAGTACAAATTTATTGAGTTCTTAATTTGATAATTGATGACTTTCCAATCCACTGATGATTGCAAAATATAAACTTAAAATAGAATTCATTTTACAGATTAAAAATAATTTGCAGTCAAAAACCAAGAAGATGTTTACAATTACAGGTATCAGACAAATTTTCCTCAGGGATATATTCACAAGAAAAAAACTCATAAAAATATAACACAAGTAGGATAAAGGAAAAACATAATCTAGTTCATCATGAGGTGTGTTAGAACCTTAAAAAAATTCCTAGTTCCATCATCACAATTGACCTTGAGCTCCATGAATTGAGCGTTGATCCTTATATTCATTTTTTATTTTTAACTGAGCATCCCCTCTATAAACAAACATAAATTTATTAGGTCTGATTGACACTGAAAGACCTGTACAAATCCAAAAATTCATCATATATACTTAAGAAAAAATATGTCTAGCTAAAAACATTCCAAATCCCTTAACAGTTTGTCACTGTGATCCCTCAACAGTAATGTGATCCCTTACCAGGCTGGCATTATGTAATAGACAACATGAAGATATTTACCACCATACCATAGAAGTATTATGATGAGGAAATAGTTGGGTAGTATGAGAGAATTTAAATACATCATAAATCATCATACCATGAGAAGGTAAAATTAAGGGTGTTGTATAGCGGGGTAACCTGCCATCCCATGAAGAATATCATAAAGACATGTGATAGGGCAGTATGACCGCTATACCACAAAAGGATGAGATGAAGCATGCAGTATGGAAGTAAGCCATATGCAACCGCTAATGTAAATTGTAGTACCACGAGTTAAACAAGTCAATCTTGTGGTATAGAGGTAAGGATCCCACTACCTCACAGTGAAATGCAAACAAGCATGTGGTATAGTGGTTTATACCCCTCTATCCTGCAACAATTATAGAAAGTGGTGGCAATAAATTAGTATTAAATGCATAAATCAAATCAACCCTCTGATCTTGTAAAATCAATGATGCATGTTCAAAATCAAACTATGAGAAAAATATTTGGCATAAGGTTGATATTAATGTTGACATGATCAAGCTCAAAAGCCATTAAACTAAGAATTTGGCATTCTCTTTGCACTCATTTGCAAAAAATATCATGTGAGGAGATGAGAGTTCGAGGAGGTTAACCTCTACAACCATCGTAACCTGGGTAAGTGCACACAATTCATTATGAATTAATTTTTACGAGTACAAGATTGTTTGGAATTCTACATTTCAAAAGTATAAGAGAAGTAAGATAGTTAAACTATGAATTAAGTTTTATGAGTATAATATTGTTAAGAATTCTACATTTTAGAAGTATAGGAGAAGTAAGATAGTTAAACATCATGTCACCCAAGAAGAAAGAACCTGAAACTAAAAAGGACATCATGTCGCCCAAGAATAATCTAAGGTTAAAAAGAGGCCCTTACAATAGTCTATCCTCGATATACTCCATGAATCAAATGATAAATGATTTAAGAATATTTTTAGAGATGTGGCTCACTGTTGTAGAGATGCCCTTATCACTATCTTTGGGTGGGAATTATTTTGGTACTTTTATGAAAAAAGGGAGGACAATATTTTGGTGTCAAATCCATGGGCATTAGATTTGGCCAAGGTAATTGTCCCAAAAAAATTTATAGATGTATAATTCATTAGAGTATTGGCTCAGAGTTATCATCTTGCTACTAGGTCTATGATATTTCTCGATGGGTCACCATTAGTTTTATTGAATAAAGCATCCATCATTGAATGTTTTCACCTAAACAAACAATCCCTAACTAAAATTTATTTGCAAAGAAGTGGAGAAGAATATACTATATTGAGGAGAACCTATAGAAGTGATAAACTCCCCATTTAAATGAAAAGGGGTGTGAACAATAGGGTGATTCCTATATTCCCTTCTGCTACTAAACCATTTGTTATCACAAATTTACAATTCTATTTCAAGAAAACCCACTCAAGAGTGAATTCCAGTTAGTTTAATGATGATGGCTATGAAGATCCAAAACCTTGAGACAAACATGGAATATGATTTTGTCTCATATCTTGAGAAAGCATTGCATGTATGATTTTTGCAAGTCAGGGAAAATAGATCCCCCATAATATTCAAGAAATATTCTTTGTTGTGCCACCTGATGTTATACTAGAATAAATATAGATGGAGAAAAAGGATGTGTTTGGGTAAGATTGACCAGCAGGGGAATTTTATACCAGTGCAACAATGGTGTTATATATGGGACAACAGATGTAAGAATTCAAATTATGTGATATTCCATGATGAATTTTTGTATAGAATTATGAGAGCTCTTGGCCATCCACCACCAAGACTACACACACTTGTGCTACAACTGTTAAGGCCTTTGGCTTTGAAACCTGAGCAAGGACATACTCATAACTTCAGTGATTGATTTTTTCTACTAGATATCACAATAATTAGGATTTATGAATATCCACATGTCCCACACATATTGCAAAAGTTTGTCCCCCTTCGATTAGCATTTTTAGAGTTCATGTGGTAGATTCTATGGATGGAAAAGGACATCATGCATAAACAAAGGAAGGGTACATTTCTACCCAATTTGATAACATGTTGGGAACTATTAGCGGGATATGATATAATTGAAGAGTTGCAGAATTATCTAAAAATAATGTACTCTTTAGAGTTTGGATAGGAAAGATATTTTGACCTTGAGGGTCACATGAATTTTGTAAGACACACCATCCTTACCAAGGCTATGGTTACTCACCAGATTAATTATGAAAAAGATGCAATTAGAAATTGTCTCACTCCTCAAGAGGTATATGAGAGGAGGAGACTATGGGAAATTATGAAAAGGCTTGAGGAAAAAAAGAAAGATGAAGCACAGTGATTTCTTCGGGTATTTCGTAGAGGAAGAATATCCTCTCAAGAGGATTGAAATGATGATTGATAATTTTCATGAATTATATAAGAATGCAGCGGAGATGGGGATTAGGAGACTTGACAAATTGTCTCCCGAAAGGCCGAGTGATATTGCAATTACAAAACCAACTCTAGATGTTATTCCAATATGCCATGCTTCTCTAGGACCACCTTCTAAAAAAGAAGACACAAGATATAGACCCACTTGTTTCCTATGAAATAAGTGAGGAGGTTGGAGATACGAAAGAAGTAGTTAATGTGTTAATACATTTCAAAGATGATGTTGAAGTTGACCAACCTATGCTTGAAAATGAAGACCATGTAGGCTTGAAGCTAGAGCCAATATTTAGGTACAAGGAGAAAGATAAATGCATGAGGATGAGAGGGTAATTGCAGCTCTCAGGTTCTTGGAAGATGATGAATTTATCAAAACCCCTATATTTAAAGAATTTTGGATTAAGATAAAAATGAGAGAGTTTGAAGTGAGGTTTGAAATAAATAAGATGGGAGATGAGGAATCCTAGCATGACCATATAGTATCCCAAAAATTTAATGAATTAAGGATTGATAATATTGATTTCAAACCACAAGAGGCTAAAGAGATGGTTTTGAAAAGTAATATACTTATTGTCCTTGGTATGGAATTAAATAATTTTTTTTTACTTGATCAAGTGAGAACACAAGAAGACCCAATGTTAATTGTTTATTTTGACTTAGATGAAGGGGTAATTGGCATAGGGTATAATCCTAAGATTAAAACTTTTGAATTTTGGGCCAAAAAAAGAGTACACAAAAACAAAGGTTACTAGATGTAGTGTAGGAAATGAAAGGGATAACTATGATGAAAATATTAAAGGATACATCTCCTCTAGAATTTGGAACCATGAAAATGTATTCATCTATGTTCACTCGAGATGCAATTAAGGAGATGGAAGCTAGATTGGGAGAGTATGAAAAAGAACAAAAATTTTTAAATGATGAAGTCAATAAATTGTTGATGGAAAATGTGATGTTGAAGGAACAATTGAAAGGAGCAAGCCCCTCACAAGACAAGGAAATAATATTATAATAGCCTCCTCTTGCTCCACTAGTTCATATATAAAGTGCTTCTACTGAACAAGTGAGAATTCTTAGATAGGAGATTGAAGAGTTAAAGAAAGCAAACAATGACATTAAAGAAGGAGTGAAAAAGAAAATATGAAGTGTTTTAGAAAAGGTCATTGAGCATAGGATAAACCTGATTGTGGATAAGTTGGAAAGTGTGTATGATTTATACACCTCACTAACATAGGAAATTGATCAGATGAAAACACATGTACCCATACTAGATCTCGTTTTTAAGAACTAGAAGCCCATACACCACACATTGGTAACCTTGTGTAGAGTCTTATAGAGGAGTATTGAGGCTCTTGAAACATTAAAAACTATGAAGTAGATGGCCAAAATAGTTATATATGAATTCCAATATATGCAAGGAGATAACCAAAAGATTAGAACAAGAATAGATTCATTTCATACTCTGAAGCAGTGGTTTTTACCAAAAATGTTGAAAGATGATGCCCAATTGAAGGACATCAATGAATGGAAGAGTGAATTTGGCCAAATTTTTCCACATTACATCACTTGCATACAAAAGGATGGTGAGTTGAGTCTTGAAAGGTTCAAGTCAATCATGGATGGAGTAATAGCATTGGATGCTAGATATTCTAAGTTTATCATGGATGGCAGGGTGTTATTAGACAGGCGATGAAAAACTCACCTTGCAAATATATTAAAAATTTAAGAATACAAATGGCCACATGATTATATAGTGTACAAGTGGGAGAAAAAGTATGTGGGTCCTCCTGAATAGTAGGCCTTGGGGCTATCACAGTGGAAGAATCGGACATTCAAATACACTAATATGCAGAAAGGACCTTGAATAGATCTTCAGTGATCATGGGTGCCTTATGAAGATTAAAAGACTATGGTGTCATGAGTGCTACATACTTCATTATTTATCTACTTTCTCTATTTTATGTTTTAATAAAAACTAATTTTTAGTTTATTTTATACAAAGAGGCATGAATTCTGAAAAGATGTCATATTTTGTAATGGTTTGAAGCTTGTTGCTTCTCTTATAAAACATAAACCAAGAACGAATTTTGATATCATCGTCATAGGAATTTATAGAAATATATATGAGGAGAATTATGCTATATTGTAATGTCTATTTGAAGCAATCAATGGGACAAGAAGATTTAATTTGGTGCTCAAATTCTGGTCTCAATTATTTGTTGATAATACTGTGTATGATTGGATTTTTTATGTATTTTAGGTTGGAATATAGGGGTATATTATGAATTGGTATAAATTATTTTTTCATAATATTGTGTATGATATAATAAGTTGTGGTCTTGAATTGCGGTATTGGATTTTTATGTATTTTAGGTGGGAATATAGGGGTATATTATGAATGCAGTATTTTTGATATCATTTTATTGAAAAGATTGAACAATTTTCTAATTTTGTAGTCTCTTAGTTTTAGTTTTTACTTTCATTTAGACCTAAGAGATCATTTTTTTTATTGTAATAAGGAGGCTTAGTTAACCTAATGTTAATATATCTATATGTATTATTAAATCACAAATGTTCATTATTTTTTCCTTCACACAAGCTTATTCAATGCATGTAGAGGCTAGAAGTTGTATTACAAACTAAATCTATCATCTAAGACATATAAGAAAATTTTACCATCTAGGAAACATATAGGACATACAAGAAATTATATTATAAATTAAAAAAATTAATTTCAACCAAAGTAAGAAAAATAAGAAGAATGAATTATATTCAATAATAAATTACACCATACATATAACCAATGTTTAGGTGACAAGCTAACCTCTTAAGGTGAAAGGATAGTTAAGGTGAAAAAACATCATCATAATCATCTAAATTGCTAATTACATTGCATTGCACATATTTCAAACTCAAAGCATTACTTCACATTACATAACTATTAACTAGATGCTGATAGATGACAAAATTTCAATTACAATATAGTTTTTACAATTCCAACCTAAGCAGTTATGCAATTACTTCACATTGCATAACTAATAACTAGGAGAAGATGCCAATTTTATTTTCTTGTCATGGCATTCCTTGAGACAACATTTCTTTGAGGCATTTTTTCAAACAGTTCATTGCCTTGTCTATGCTACCACATTTTTCATACATATTGTCTACAAAAATATTTTATCAAATAGTTCACTACCTTGTTTCTATGGCTAAAAGCCTAAAACAAGTTCTTTCAAACAAGCTATGGATGCTTGGAAAAAATCTATCAAAGCATAATAGTAAGCAATAGCATAGAAATGGTAGTGAAATGGTTGAAAAAATGCCTCAAAGAAATGTGGTCTCATGGTGATGGAATGCCATGAAAATCCATAACAATTCGCTTGTCATGGCATTCATCATGGCATTCCATCACCATGAGACTACATTTATTTGAGGTATTTTTTCCTAAGTTCATTGCCTTGTCTATGCTACCACATTTTTCATACATGTCTACCAAAGCATTTTATCAAATAGTTCACTGCCTTGCTACTATGGAAAAAAGCCTAAAATAGGTGATTTCAAACAAGCTATGGATGCTTGGAAAAAAGTATATCAAATCATAATAGTAAGCAACAAGCTATGGTCTCATGGTTTTTTTTTTGTTGAAAAATTAGCATGATTTTATTTGCATTTATTTGCAGGTTTTAAATGCTTTTTTTTTGGCAATTTTGCTGTTTGAAATGGGCAAAAATCTTTGTGGTCAGTTTTGTGCATTTTTTAATTGTAGGATTCTCATGGTTAGTGAAAAAGGTATTTTTAATGAAGGAATGGAAAAGATGCATAGAGCCTTTTAATTATACCCATATTGTGCAATGACATTGAATCATTTAGCAAACCATTTTTTCTTCATAGGGCAACATTTTCTTGTGGAACAGTTGACTGAGACAACTCTTATTTCAACTGACCACCCTCTCATGAAATCTCATTCATATCATAATTGTGTCACAAAAAACTGTATACCTTTGAAGAAAAGAATAATTGTGTGCCTAATTTGGTCCTACTTTAGGTACCCTTTCATCAATAATCATCCTAAAACAACATTTATAGGCCCCTAAGGTTCTTTATTTTTTACTTTGAGGCCTATTTTAACTAAGGAATTATGCAAGCCCCATCAAAAAACATCAAAATTATCCAAATATCACCAATCCCACCTCAAAAACCCTTAGTGGGACTAGGTCGCCCAAGTTGGCGACCTAGTCCTTTTTAGGGATTTTTGCATTCCTAAGTGGAAAAATGTCTATCTTGCTAAAAATTCCCGATGGGTATCGACCTCTTAGGTCAAAATAATTGAAATTAGGTATGGTTTCTTATAAATACTTGTTTTTAGGTCACTTTCACAACTTTTTGGTCATTTTTCACAAGCAACTTCAAGAATCAAGTGCAAAACATCTTCCACAAGAAGATTCATCTCTCTTTTACAACAAAGTTGAAGCTTAGGGCAGAAAACTAGGGTTTTTATAGGTCTTCAAGCTCACTTATCACTCAAGATATTACATTTCCAAATGTTGAACATGCATTCCTATGGAAAATCATGGAGAAATCTAGGTTGAGAAGGTGCAACTAGCCACCAAATTACACCGTAAAGACTTGTTTTCAAAGTGACTCCATCTTCCATTTTCAGCCTATCTTTAGATTTGAGGTTTCCATCCCATTTGCATTCCATCCACATTCATTTTTAATGTTGTAGGTTTTCTTGGATTGAAGTCTTTCATCATTCAAATCTCTTGCATGCATCTTATTCTAGCACAATAGAATAGGGTTTTGTCTTATTTCAAGTTTTCCTAGTTCTAGACACACTGAGGGCTAGGGTTTATTCAGATTTTCTATCTCTTTCAAAGTTTAAATATGAACTAGGGGTTTGACCAAGGAAAACCCCACATTATAAACCAAAATATACTTTGTTTTACAAGTGATTTTACGAATCTGAGTCCGAATTTTAGTGGAGAAGCAGAGTGAAGACCATATACCTATGTGTCCACTTTCATTTTTCCTAAAAAGCTAAAAGGGACTAGGTCACCAATAGTGGTGACCTAGTCCAATTGGAGGTTTCTGTCAAAGTTTTTTGCAGATTTGAGCACTCAGTTGGCTAGAATGAAGCCCAAAGTAGTTTACCAAAAAAGGGACTAGGTCACCCAACTTGGTGTAAGTGTCTCAGTAGGCATAAAACTTAGATTTTCCAAATTTTCAGAGGCTTCTGCAATCTCTACTTTGGCCCTCATCAGTTTGTAGGTGCACTTTTTTGATTTATTAGGTTATCTTTCTTTATATAGTCTTTACTTTATCTTTGTTGCATTACATCATGTGTTTTCAAACAACATAGGTACTCTTAGTTTAGGTGCAATAGTTAGTTTCATTTATCATATCATAGAATTTAGCTTAATTCACATAAGCATTCCAATCAAACATCCAACCCTAAAAATTGAATGAATCACAAGATTTATGTAACCAACAAGGATACCCCCTTTCTTCTAGGTGAAAACCCTAGAAAGTCTAAAGGGACCCATCCTTTAACAACAAAACATAATTTTTTTGGTTCATTTTGGTGAGCCTATATTTAGACACATATTGCTTCTGATTTAATCTACATTTGCATCCTAGGAACTTCTTGTTTTTTCATTGCATTATATGTTGCATTGTTTAAAATGGCGTCCTAGGGTTTCATACTTTACCTTAGTGAAAAAGACTCATTTTTGCATTTCTTTCCTTGCATAATAGAGAAATTTTGCATATTCCATATAGCTCTACACATTATAGTCTAGAATATAACATTTTTCATCAAAATAACTAGAAAAAACTAAAAAATACCCATACTAGGACTAAGTTGCCACCTTGGGCGACCTAGTCCCAGTACACATTTTTCATCAATAATTTCTGAATTTGTTTGCTAGTTTCTGCACTTTCTGTTTGTTAGAGTTCATGCTCTATTTCAGTTCAATTAATTTATGTCATATGTTTGTCATTAGCTTAAACATATTTTATTTTGATGGCATTTCTGAATAGCATTTGATCTTTATAAGTTTTATTTTCCACTTTAGTTTCTAGTTCTTTTAAAGAAAATTCAGAGGAACATGAAAACAAAAACATAGAAACATCACATGACACAATGCACACACTTCTTCACTTTAGGAAAACTATATCATCTACACCCTTTAGTAGTGATGAATTAGATAAGTTAGATGAAGTTCTGCAGGGCTTCCTCTCACTAAGTTTATCCACTAAGGTTTGTGATGATAGAGCTAAAACCACCACTAACATGCCTCCCAAACCTTTTAGCTGTTATGATATGGGTATGTTAGATGAAATTATTTAGGATTTCATTTCACCTAACTCATCCACTATGGTTTTTTGTGAGCAATCCCAAATAAAATATTTCAATGTCATCCAACCTCAACTTGTTCTCTACCCACCCTCCCATAAACCCCAAACACCCTTTAAACCTAAATTTACCATTTTCCCACCCAAGCATGATATTGTTGCTCATACACATTATACCAGAAACAACCCACATCCCCAACAAGCCACCTCAACACCTTTTCCTTTGCCCAACCCCATCTTACCTTTTGCACCTCATTTAAACTCACAACTTAGGGAGTATGATTTGGTTTAAAAACTTAAGAATACTCTTTCCAAGATATCCCTTTGGGATCTTCTTCAAAACTCCCCTAACTATCATTCTATGCTTCAAACAACATTGCAATAGATAGCAGTCCCTCCTAGTACAAATGCTAATGATGTGGCAGCTCTCTTACACAAAATGAACACAAATAATGTGGACATTACTTTCTATCAACAGGAGCTCCCTGCATTAGAATTAGGAAAACAAAATGAAGCCTTTATGATAATAGCCCAATATAATCGCATAGCCATCAATAGGACCCTTGTTGACAATGGCTCTGTCGTAAATGTGTGCAGTACAAAGCTTCTTGATAGGTTACATGTGGATAGATCACAAATCAAATTTGATTCCTTATCCATTAGAGGATTTAATGATGTTACAAATAAACCCCTTGGTGTCATCACTTTACCTATCATTGTTGGAATGGTTATGTTGCAAACTCCTATTCATGTCATGCTCTATGACCTTCCTTATAATCTCCTCTTGGGAAGACCATGGATACATGAGATGCATGAGGTACCCTCGACCCTTCATCACATAATGAAATATGTCTATAATAACCAAGTTTATCAAATTGACATAGACCTCGAGCTTGAGAGTTGATTACAACTTGAAAAAGGAACATCAAGTCCTCTCAACACATTAATTCCTACCTCCAATATCTCCCCTTTTGAGAAGAGTCAACTAGAAGACACATCTAATTTTAACTTACTTGGTGATGATTGGGGATCATTAGAGTTCACTCCTTCATTTATGGGTGAGTGTATAGTTACACAGAAATAGGATGATAGACAAGAACACCCAAAAGTCCTTTCTACCCAAAATGAAGACCCTCCTTCCCACACACCTACCTCATATCCTTTGGAAGAAAATGCAACATATACAACAAATTTTGATGAGATAGATTATCAACAACCTCCTAACCCACAAGAAATGGAAATATTTTATGGACGTGGTTATGATCATGTAAAATAATTAGGATACAATGGTAAAGGATGTGGAAAGAATGAACAAGGAATTCGTGTCCCCATTGAACCTAATACACAAGGAACTAAGATCGGTCTAAGGTTTTGATTTTCTAAGACTAAAAAATCCAATCAATGACCCTCTCTCCACATCAACACTATTGCATGCACACCAAGAACTAATCTCATGCTCAAGCATCCCAAATTCATTGACATTGATTCCCCACTATTCACCTATGTTCATGATGATGAAGCTTTGAAAAACTTGTTAGGTGCTTCAGATAGGATTTCTTGCTCCAAGAGAAATACCTCTTGTGCTATGATAAGTTCTGAGCCCACCGTTAGTGATATTAATGAAACTCTCACAAGCATGGAACCATATGATCTGGAAATTCCTAAGTCAAATGCACTCCCTTTATGGGATAATCTTGATATACCAATGGACATTGATGATAAAGACAAAGTAATTAAAATTGGGAAGTGCCTTGCCGATAAAGAACAAGAGGATCTTGAAACCTTTCTTCAAGCTTTTCCTGAACTATTTTCTTGGAAATATTCTGATATGCTCAGAATAGATCCGAAACTAGTTACTCATAACATTGTTCTTGTTGAAAATGCTAAGCCTATTTTCCAAAATATTTGCAAGATGAACCCTAACATAGCCTTGCATGTTAAAGGAGAACTTGAAAAACTCCTTGATGTAGCTTTCATTTGCCCTATCAATTATTCACCTTGGATATCAAACATGTTCGCAGTTGCTAAACTTGATAATCGTGTTAGGATATGCATGAATTTTTGAGACTTGAACAAATCCTCTTTAAAATATGGCTTTTCTCTTCCTAACATCGACATGATTGTGGATTCAATTGTTGGACATGCTTTGTTATTCTGTATGGATGGATTTTTTGGATACAACCAAATCTTCATTAATCCACAAGATCAATACAAGATAGCCTTTACATCCGCTTGGGGAACATTTTGTTGGGTTATGATGCCTTTTGGTTTAAAGAACATTAGTGCTACTTATCAAGGAACAATGACCTTAATATTTCATGATTACATCCATAAGCTTAGAAGATTATGTTCATTACATCCTAGCTAAATCCTTAACTTGACAAGATAATGTGTGTGTCCTTTGCCAGATCTTCAAGCGCATGCGTAAGTATAACATGCACTTAAATCCGAAAAAGTGTCTTTAGAGTAGATAGTGGTAAAATTTTAGGGTTTATCATATCTCACAGAGGCATCAAGGTGGATACAAAAAAATTGATGCTATAATTAACATACCACCTCCTCGCAACATCTCTCAGTTGCATGCATTACAAGGAAGGATTCAAACCATCCGTCATTTTGTTGCATCCTTAGTCGATCATACATTGCCTTTTACATGCCTCCTTAAAAAGGATGTAAATTTTGATTGGAATGATGATTGTAAACATTCTTTTGAGAGTTTGAAATAATATCTTGCAACTCCACCTATTTTAAAAATGATTGTCCCAAAAAAAATTTCATCCTTTATATTACATTGCTTCTTCCCATGCTCTTGTTGCATTGTTGGCTCAACACGACAACAATGGAAAAGAGCATCCTGTTTATTATTGAACCACCAAAAATATTATATATTACTAAAAGGGAAAGAGGATTCCCCCCAAATAGGCCCTTAGGTTTTTCACCTAGGATCTTGGTTTTGGATGAATAACACTCTTTCACCTAGCAATATTGTCTTTTTGGTGATTGAATTCAAATGGTATGGGATGAGTAAGGTTGTGTTGTGTGTGAGGAGTGTGGCTAGATTCTATAAATGAAATGAAACTAAACTAACTATGAAATGTAAATGAAAGAAAATGTAAACTATGTGCAAGCTAAACCAAATGACCTAAATGTATGCAATCTGAAAGGAAACAGGAAAATATAGAGATTGTGCACTTAAGAATGGAAAATTGCAAAAGAGAAGCCTTGGAATGTTCTAAAATCTATCAAAAATCTACACAAGGACACTTATGCTAGAATGGGCAACCTAGTCCTTCTATCGGGAAAATCTATCAGAGTGGGTTTCTACTAAAAGGGTATCCATAAATGTGAAAACCCTTTTTCAAGCTTGGTATAGGGACAAGGTCACCAATTATGGTGACCTAGTCCTCTTGGTATTTTTGGAAGATGCAAAGTTTGATTTTCTAGGTCCCCACTTGCACTTTCCTTTTCTATAGATGCACATGTCTGAATCTTCAGAAAATGACCTGCAAGTTGTCCTTTTGCTCCACCTAGGGTTTGATGACTTGAGTTGACTTGAATGGAATGATTGTACCCTTTTCAATACTTTATTCCCTTCCAAATCTACATAAAACCTGCAAAACACATGCAAAGAGAAAGAAAGTGTTAGGGTTAGAGATTAGGGGTTTGCCTTAGTCAAACCCCATTGATCGTAATCAAATGCAAATGAGATGAAATGAAAGGAAGAGATGATTGAATAGTAAAGCAAGTAAAAACACTCAACAAATCCTTTTTTGTTGATGTCTACAACATGCAAGAACCAGCTCCAATGGAGGTTGCTTGAAGTGCCTTTGTGCTTGAGTGCTTGCTTGAGAAGCTTGAGTGCAAGAGTGTTTGTGAAGATGAAAAATGATCTTAGGGGGGTGGGGAAATTAAAGGGAAAACCCTTATTTATACAAGATATGCCATAATTTCCCAAAAATGTCACATGATAGGCCAACCTTAGGGTTTTGGAGGAAAATTCCCATTAGGTTTTTGTTTTAATTTTGAATTTTATGCCTAAAGGGATTAGGTCGCGCAAGGTGGCAACCTAGTCCACTTGGACAAATTCAAGTGGTGGGGTCGGGAATAAAAAGGTGTTTAATGATGTTTATCAGACTTGCCTCTTGAAACACACTTAAGTCGAGCTGAAAAGTACATTAAGGGATGAATTTAACATTAAAAATGGTTGAATTAGTGATGATAAGCCTAGGAAAGTGTGAAAATACATTACAACACGTTACAACACTTTGGCACAAGGCTTGAAAAGGCGTAAAAAGGGGTTATTTAGGTGAATTGTGTTGAAAGGATCTTAGAAAAGTGGGAAGATGTATTACAACACTTCACAACACCTTTGTAAAACACCTTTAGATTATTGTTGATTTGCAAGCATTCAAGACTAAATTAAGGCAAAACAAGGCCAAAATCTAAGGGAAAAGGCCAAAATCTAAGGGAAAAGGCCAAAATGAGTGAAAAAGTGTCAAAGGCTAGACTTTTTGGTGACATAATTATGTCAATAGAACACTCATAGATTATGAGACTCGTTACTCAACAATCAAAAAACAATGTCTCGCTCTTGTATTTGCTACTAGTAAGTTGTGAAATTACTTACTAAATGCAAAAATATAAGTGATGACAAAGTTTGATCCTCTTAGATATCTTATCAATAAAATAGATCTTTCAGGACGTCTTGCTAAATGGGTAATGTTGTTAACTGAGTTTGACCTTAAATTTTTTTTCTCAAAAATAAATCAAAGGCGAAGCCTTAACTGACCATTTAGATGATGTTTCTTAACCCTTAGCATTACCTACCAATGACTCCTTTCCTAATGATAGTGTGTTTACCATTGACCTTCCTACATGGGAATTGTACTTTGATGGATCCAAGTGTCGAACAGGCTCTAGTGTTGGAGTTATCTTAATTTTTCACATAGGTAAGCCTATTCCCTCTTCCTATCACCTCAATTTCCTATGTACAAATAATATAGCCAAGTATGAAGCATTAATTTCTGTATTATGTGCTGCTTTAGTTATGGGAATCAAAGATATAAAAATATATGGTGATTCACAATTAGTGATTAAACAAATCAATGGTCTCTATTAAACAAAACATGATAAACTATCACAATATAAGCTTATCATCCTAGCCTTGTTAGATTATTTTGACTCATTCACCATTGATAACATCCCTCAAAAAGATAATCAACATGCGGATGCAATGGCTAGTGTGGCCTCCCTTATCTCCCCTACTGATCCTTCTGAAAAAGTCATGTTTACCATTCATCCCATCATGAAACCTTCCATCAACAATAAACCTGATGATGTCTTACCAACCTTCTTGGATAATTAGTGTGAATGATATGATGCCATATATAATTACTTAAAAGATGACACTATTCTCGAGCCTACAACCAAAAATACCTGCATTCACCTTAAAAAGTTAGCCACTAAGTACATCATCCTTGTTGATACATTGTATAGAAGATCATTTGATAGAATTCTTCTACGATGTCTCAAGGATTCTAAAACTCATATTACCCTTGAACAATCCCATTTTGTCACTTGTAGAGGTCACTTTGTAGGAAAAACCTTAGTGCAAAATCTCCTTCGCATGGGTTATTACTCGAAAAACATGGAAAAAGATTGTTATGTGTATGTTAAGCAATGTCATCAATGCCAAGAACATAGCAATCTGATCCATGCTCCTACTTCTGAGCTCCATGCCTAAATCCCTATTTGGTCATTCTCTATGTGGGGATTGGATCTAATTAGTAAAATGTCACCACCTTATTCGACTAGACATATGTTTATCATTACTGCTACTAACTGTTTCACGAAATGGGTAAAATCTTTTCCTCTCTGGTCTACAATTTTTGATGTGATATGTCATTTCTTATTGGAACACATCATTACTTGCTTTGGACTTCCTTTTATGTTATTTTTGGATAATAACACACCATTCAAAAACAATGATGTGAGGAAGTTCCTAGAGACTTTTCATATTTAGCATCACTTTTCCACACCTTACTACCCACAATCAAATGGTCAAGACAAAGAACGAATAAAATTCTCGCACAAATCCTTAAGAAAGTTGTTAATCTAAATAATAAAGATTGGTATATACAATTTCAATATGCATTATGGGCCTATCGCACAAGGGTTCACTCTTCTATAGGTAATACACCTTTCAACCTTGTTTACGATATCGAGGCTATCATACCTTTCAAGCTAGAGATACCTACATTGCGGATCACTCTCCAAGGTTTTGTTGATAATGGCACCTATAAGCAACAATGGTTACACCAACTTGAAATGCTTGATGAACAACGCATCAACGCTCTTGAGCATCTTCAAGCTTACGCAAAACAATTACAATGCAAACATGATATTGGTGTGATTTCTCGAACATTTAACAAAGTTGATTTTTTTTAATATGAAAACCAACGTAATACTACCATCGACTATGCTGACAAAGGAAAGTTCAGTCCTAATTGGTTAGGCCCCTATGTGGTCAATATGAATTATGGATCTGGTGCTTATACTTTAACCAAGAATGATGGCACTCCTCTTAAAGACCCCATTAATGTCTCACATTTGTGTCAGTATTATGTCTAATCCCATTTTTAAATGGTATGAAGTATAGAGCAGTGTTATTAGAGCTATTGGATTATGTCCTATATGCTTTCTCATTGCTTCATTCTTAAAAAATCATTATGCATGTGTCTTGAACACTAAAGTGATTATTTAATTCATTTTATAATTACTTTAGATTTCATATTATTAAATATTTCTTCTTGTGTGTTATGTTACTGAAAATAAGTGCATAACATACATAATCTTTATGTTGTATCTAAGAGAAGCTTTAACACATTTTGATTAGATCACATAAGATTTGTTAAATCATGTGGACATTAATTAGGTAATATTCAAAATACTATTTAACTAATCACATTTCCATTTAGCATTAACACATAAAAAGACAACATATAACATCAAAATGCATATATATATATATATATATATATATATATCAATTTCTTTTCTATACATATCATCATAATTTACAATGTCACTGAGGACTATGATTACCAGATCCCTCGGGATCTAGTAATCATGTTGCATCAATAGTAGGATGATGAGAGATGGTTGTCCATGATCGTGCTCGTGATCCATTATATCTGATTGCAAACTCCATCCCCTCCATTTGTGCTAGTGTCACCTGATGCTCTCCTACTATCTGATCCCTCTCTACTTGTAGTCGTGCTACCTCTCTCTCTAATCTCTTGACCACTACTAGATTATATGATGATTGTGCCTGTGGTGGAGTCTTGGCTCAATGACCTACCTCCTTAGGCTCTCATATGCTACCCATAGTCTTGCAAAGGGTCTCAACAACTCTAGATCCTACTCCATAATTGGTGGGGGCACGTAATTAGAGTCCATATCCTCCTCATTGAATGATGCCGACATTATCTCCACAGTTGCCTGATGGTAGATCTCTTGCCAATCCTCTATGGTCCCTAAAAAATAGAAACAAAATTTAGTCGGTACACATCATGATATATATATATGCATCAAATCATACATAAAAATATAAAATACATGCATCAAAATTAAATTTCATCACCTATATCTTTGGTGGGATGAGCAATATCAACCTCATCCTGTGCAGGGGCATGGATGATGTGCTAGCCTTTGCTCAGTTGTGAGCACTGGTGTCCACCATTGTTGTTGTTTGAGATCTAGTCATATGAATAGGTGAGGCCTCTCCCCAATCATATCGGTCCCCAGCTACTAACTCATCACTCTCACTCAAGGGTGGCTCCTCATCTCCATCCTCCTTCTCCTCCTGATCCTGATCCTAATCCTCCTCCTCTCCCTACCATTCATCATAATATGGGTTTGCATCCTCATCATACTCCTCATCAATAATATCAGTAAATATATCTACAACCCTGTATTGTGTCTCCTCGGCCCTATCCTCCCTCTCATCTCCCTCATTTGGTACACAGGAGATATCCACCAAGTAGAACTGACATCATCTACGTTGGAGATTAGCAGCTAATCATGATTAGAATAGTCAGAGTCACTCTAGATGACATCATCTAGTGTGAGCCATGTTGTATCACCCAACCTCTGAGCACTCTAAACGGACCTCCTAAGAGATGACAATGCCTAGGGTGGTATCTACACCTATCCAAACTATCTCATCACTCGATCATAGTAGAAGATATGCACTATGTGATCGTGCCACCCCAGCAAAAATCTATCCATTTGCAGTTTCCTCATTTTTCTAGTATGATCTAGCCACTATAATACAAGCTTATATGGTCTCCACAAGATGTCATCCTCCTTTAGTGGGTCCAGCCTCACCCTCAAAAAGTGTAAATCCCCATACTGCCATAGCCATTGAAGAGGATAGCCAAATTCCTAAGAATACCCTACTGCTATCGGACATGGGAAGCTAGTCGGCCTGGTACACATGATATGCTCAAGGCATCACACCTGTAGAAGTGTATAGTGTACCATGCTATCTAGCTCTCAAAAGACAAATTGCCCAAGATCACAATATAAGTGTGCCAGGATGCACCATCCCTAGGCATACATTGTCCTATGCTCCACCATCTCTTGTATCAGGTGCACTAGCCCGCCATTGAGGTGTGTTGCTCATCCATCTAAGAGGAAATCCAACACAATAGTGTGCATCATGATCCACCTCACTATTGGAGCTTGTGAATATATTTAGTGCTAGATCAATTTGTCCCACCACTCTATCATCATGGACCAGTATGCAAAGACAATAGCGCATGTCTTAGTGCTACTCATGGAAAGACCGAACCCTCTGGATGCATACCTACTCCCCTCGAATAGAGACTCAGAGTATCTGGTGTACATCCTCTAATGTTATGGTCATCTCTCCTTTTGGAAGGTGGAAGGTGCAAGTATTCAAATTCTAGCATTCACATAGAGCCACCAACATCACATCATTGTACCTCATGGGGGGCATGAGGTAGACCTAATAAATTCCTACCTCTGGTAGGTGCTCTGTATCTGCTGCTGACAAAGCGAGGAATAGATCTCTCAGAAAACTTAGTTGTCTCCCACCAAGATGCTGACGAGATTTTGGGGCTACCTATCAAAATCATCAAAATAGGCTCTCTAAATCATCTAATATCTTCAAGTTTATTCTAATTCACCATGCAAGTGTACTATTTTTTTTCTAGTGTGCTTTTTCTTAGGCCCTAGACACTTTAGAACCCTTTTGGGACACTTTGTGAACAAAAGGGACACTTTGCGAAGAAACATGACACTTTGTGAACAAAAGGGACACTTTGCGAAAAAATGGGACACTTTACAAACTTTTTTTCTAGGATCCTAAATTAACCTAAATATGTATATAATTCATCTCATAATTGAAAAATTACAAAGGACAGGTACTATAATCGACTCACCTCATGCTGCCACTCGCCACTGGTCACTTGATCCTGCAATGCATCCAATCTCACAGGTGTGAATCCACGTGTGCTCGTCATCTTTCATTCTCTCCTCATCACTCTCAATATAAAAAAGGCAAATGAACAAGTGACACACTACTCCATTTTCATCCCTTTTACTCTATCTCATTTTTCATCTAAGCACATTTGTACCTTTACCACGTTAGACCCTTTAGTGTGCTTTTCATTCAAATAAACATATTGGGTGCTAGTGAGCTTTGTTTTTGATGTCATTTGTTTCATCAAAATCATGTTTCCATGCCCTCAATCATCACTTGCCTATCATTATGTGGCATGGTACTTGTAAATTCCCTTCCATATGTGTGTCCTCATTCGATGTGGCTAGATTGTTGCCTTGATTGCACGTCTGTAAAGCAAGCAGAATCAAGGGGGGGCATACACCTACCCTTGAATTTGATTTCTAGGAATTAGATAAGAGTATTTTTGGACTTCTAACGAATTTTTGTTGCAAGATGCGGTTCCTAACGTTGTGGTTTTGCAGATAACTACACTGGGGGCTTCACTCTCCCACCTTTAAATGAGTATCCTTTTATGAACATAAAGTGCATTGTTTAGAGTCATTTAGCTTACATATGCACGTAGAGTCATATGGGTGCTAAAGTGGGGGCTAAATGTGTTGCCAAAAATTGTATACCTTTGAAGAAAAGAACAATTTTGTGCCTAATTTGGTCCTACTTTAGGTACCCTTTCATCAATAATCATCCTAAAACAATATTTATAGGCCCCTAAGGTTTGCTATTTTTGACTTTAAGGCCTATTTTACCTAAGGAATTATGCAAGACCTAAAAAATAACATAAAAATTATCCAAAAATACCCATCCCACCAAAAAAAACCCCTAGTGGGACTAGGTCGCCCAAGTTGGTGACCTAGTCCTTTTTAGGGATTTTTGCATTTTTAAGCAGGAAAATGTCTATCTTGCTAAAAATTCCCGATGGGTGTCAACCTCTTAGGTCAAAATAACCAACAATTGGGTATGGTTGCTTATAAATACTTGTTTTTAGGTCACTTTCATAAATTTTTGGTGATTTTTCACAAGCAACTTCAAGAATCAAGTGCAAAACATCTTCCACAAGAAGATTCATCTCTCTTTTACAACAAAGTTGAAGCTTAGGGTAGAAAACTAGGGTTTTTGCAGGTCTTCAAGCTCACTTCTCACTCAAGATCTTACATTACCAAAGGTTGAACATGGATTTCTATGGAGAATCATGGAGAAATCTAGGTTGAGAAGGTGCAACTAGCCACCAAATTACACCTAAAGACTTGTTTTCAAAGTGACTCCATCTTCCATTTTTAGCCTATCTTCATATTTGAGGTTTGCATCCCATTTTCATTCCATCCACATTAATTTTTAATGTTGTAGGGTTTCTTGGATTGAAGTCTTGCATCATTCAAATCTTTTGAATGCATCTTATTCTAGCACAATAGAATAGGGTTTTGTCTTATTTCAATTTTCCTAGTTCTAGACACACTTAGGGCTAGGGTTTATACAGATTTTCTATCTCTTTTAAATTTTAAATATGAACTAGGGGTTTGACCATAGAAAACCTCACATTAAAAACCAAAATATACTCGGTTTTGTAGGTGATTTTGTGGATCTAAGTCTGGATTTCAATGGAGAAGCAGAGTGCAGACCATAGACCTTCATTTCCACTTTCAATTTTCTTGAAAAGCTGAAAGGGACTAGGCCACCAATTTCCACTAGAGGTTTTTGTCAAAGTTTTTTGCAGATTTCAGCACCCAGTTGGCTGGAATGAAGCCCAAAGCAATTTACCAGAAAAGGGACTAGGTCACCTAGCTTGGCGTAAGTGTCCCAGTAGGCATAAAACTCAAATTTTCTATATTTTCATAGGCTTATGCAATCTCTACTTCGGCCCTCATTAGTTTCCAGGTGCACTTGTTTGATTTATTAGGTTATCTTGCTTTATATAGTCTTTACTTTATCTTTGTTGCATTACATCATGTGTTTTCAAACAACATAGGTACTCTTAGTTTAGGTGCAATAGTTAGTTTCACTTATTAGATCATAGAATTTAGTTTAATTCATATAAGCATTCCAATCACACATCCAACCCTATTAATTGAATGAATCACAAGATTTATGTAACCAAAAAGGATACCCCCTTTCTTCTAGGTGAAAACCCTAGAAAGTCTTAGGGGACCCATCCTTTAACAACAAAACATAAATTTTGTGGTTCAATAATATTGTATGATCTTATCATAGTAAAGGTGATTATGGAACCACTAGCCACTACTCCATGGCATCAGTCAAGGAAAGCCAGAGGCCATGGGATTTTGTGGACAGGTTCAATGGAAGTTGGGAGATCTTAAGAGTTCTCTCTCAAATTTTAAAGGTTCTAGAGGTCCACCTTGAGAGCTGTAAGATCTTAAAATTTGTAGGCCATATATATGTTGATCAAAGGTGGGTAGAGAAGGCTTTGGAAATTTTAAGAAAGGAAAGTCACATAGATCCATGTGATGTCCATGTATTTATCTTGAGATGGGTGAGTTATTAATATGGATAGACCCCAGTGTAGCCTTAGATTCTCTTAAGACAACAAACTCTCTTCTGAAGATGAGAAAAGAAGAAGTGCCGATTTAATTATTAAACAACATTGGGGTTCTTTATTTTGAGTGTAATGAGCTAGTGTTGGCTCAACAAACTTTTATGGAGGCATTAGGAAATGGTATTTGGGTTGAATTCATAAATAAAAGCCCCAATGCCAATTATGTTGTTTTAAATGTGTGCTTTAAGGATATGGAATTCTTCCATCGACTAGAAGAAGGTGGAGTTTCACTTGAGTTACCATGGGATAAGGTCATAACACTATTTAATCTTTCTAGGTTGTTTGACCAACTACATGATATTGAAAAACAAAATATTTTATACATGCTAATATTGTTCAAGTTTCCTAATTATGTGGATGCATATCTAAGTCTTGTAGCCATGGCTCATGCTTAGAATGAGATCCAACTAAGCCTAGAATTGATTGGGGGTGCACTTAAGGTGGAAAAAACTCATCAAATGCTTTATTTATGCTTGGAAACATGGAACTAAAAATAGATGACTGACTTAAAGCAAAAGAAATAATTAAAGTAGCACACCAACTTGTCTTGGTTGATGAAGAAAAATGAAAATATGATGAAGAATGAAGGATTTAGATGGAAAGGAGAAAGAAAGAGGAAGAAATTTGATGGGTGATGCAACAAGAGGATAAATTTGAACATGTGAAGGAATTATGGAAGAGTAAGTGTAAGTACAGGGATGATGACGATGATGAGGTTGGTCAATCTAAGAAGAAACAAAAGAAGAAAAAGAAGAAGGATAAGGACCACAAGGCTTATGATTATTATATGGAGGAACCTAATATTACCATGGAAGATGAGGAAAATTATATGAGTGATAAGGAATAAGATGATACGAAAAATCCCAAGATCTTCTTGCAGTTGTAGGTCTAGAAGACTCTGATACTGGCAAGAAAAATTCTCCAATTTCAACAAAATCATGAAGGAGACATGCATACTCTGATTTTGAAGATGAACCATTAAGGAAACAAAGTTCAAGAGAATATTATCCATATGATGATGATGTCTAGGCTTCCTGAGCTTTAACCAAACCTAGCTCCCATTTTCCAAGAGAAAAATCCCCAAGGCCCATGGTAAATGAACAATGAGCATTTGAGTTTCAACTTGATTTCATTTAGGAAAGGGGGCATTACATTGTATGAGATTTGTTTAATAGTAGAATAATTTAATCCACCTATTTGGGATTGTAAAATAAAAATAGATGAATTAATCTATTTACAATTATAGGTTCTTTTAATCTAGAATCTGATAAAAAGATAAAGCATAATACATTGAAGGACATGTAAAATGTTCTAAAATAAAGACTAAAATAGGTTTCCCATAAAAAACAAGGAAGAGGAAAAATGAAAAGATAACATATAGATGATTCATTTAAGGTTTTTGATAAGATCTCATTTAACTATGTCAAATGGATTTGGAAGGGACAAAGCATATTTGATTGACTAAAATTTTGAGGTACCTTATCCATCATCATTGTATGCATTATATTCTCTTGGTGCATTGTATAAATAGATTCTAAGAGAAGATGATGCATACAATGACGATGGATAAGTGACCTCAAAATTTTATTTTATCAAATATGCTTTGTCCCTTCCAAATCCATTTGACATAGTTAATTGAGATCTTATCAAAAACCTCAAATGAATCATCTGTATGTTATCGTTTCTTTTTTCATCTTTCTTGTTTTCTATGGGAAATGTATTTTAGTCTTTATTTTAGAACATATTTTGTGTCCTTCAACGTATTATGCTTTATCTTTCTATCAGATTCTAGATTAAAAGAACCTATAATTGAAAATATATTAATTTATCTATTTTTATTTTACAATCCCAAATAGGTGGTGTATACACCTAAAATTGGTTTGGAGCATCCGATTAATTAAATACAAAATTATTTGATTAATTATCCTAATTTCCTCTACTATCGAATAAATAGAAATATTTATTTATATAGTTCACATTTAAATTCATCTTAATTAAATAAACAAAATTAAATACTTTGTATTATTTAATTATCAAATCCTTATTTTATTCTATCACGCCAATCTTAAATTAATTAAATAAAGATGAAACACTTTATTGATTAATTTCCATATTCTTTTGTTTAATTTAATAAACAACTATCCTATAGTTTGTTTTATTAAATTATTTATACCTCTTTTACTAATTTAAATAAATTAAAATATTTAAATTAAAGCACAAGGAATATTCCATCTATATTCTCTCAAAAATGAATTAGATATCCTATGTCTAATCTATGTCTAAAATATGTCACAATTAATACTTTGAAACTTCACAGGAAGTTTTGGAGATAAATTGGAGACAAATTCCAAAATCTTCTCTCAATCCTCCTCCATCAATCTTTCCTCTTCTCTTGCCTGGTGTTTTCATGGGTAGAGACAATCTCCATTTTTCTCTCAATCTCCTCCATCTTCCACCATTCAATCTTCTAGATTGAATCCAAGCCTCTCAATGTCTTCCCTATGCATTTCTATAGCCAGGAATTCTATAAATACAACCTCATTCAACCAAGAAAGGATCTAGATAATCTAGATTTTGCACTCTTACTCTGCAGGAATTCAAGCATTAAGCATCAAGCAATCAAGCATCCAAAATCCAGCAATCAAGCTTCAATATCATGGCTACCTCCTGTAGCTGCAATTATCTGGTTCATGTCAATTCATGCTAGTTTAATTCATTTATCATCTAGTATTATCATATTTAGTTCCATATCATTGCATTATTATCCATCTTGTTCTTTGAATTGTCATTTTAACAATCATAGTGTCCTCACGATCTAAGAGCAATAGTGGTTTAATAAATCTTTGAGGATAGAGAATAATATGACACTTTCAATTGATTATTGCTTTGAATTGATTCAATTTGATTTGTCTTTGATATAATGTCGTATTAAGAAGTGTTTTGTGCTTTTCACTTAATCACATGCTTACAGGTGGATTAAATTATTCTACTATTAAACAAATCTTGTACAATGTAATGTCCCCTTTCCTAAATGAAATCAAGTTGAAACTCAAATGATCATCATTAATTTACCATGGGCCTTGGGGATTTTTCTCTTGGAAAATAGGAGCTAGGTTTGGTTAAAGCTCAGGAAGCCTAGACATCATCATCATATGGATCATATTCTCTTGAACTTTTTTTCTTTAATGGTTCATCATCTTTAGAATCAGAGTATGCATGTCTCTGTCATGATTTTGTTGAAATTGGAGAATTTGTCTCACCATCATCAGAGTCTTCTAGACTTGTAGCTGCAAGAAAATCTTGGGCATTTTTTTTATCATCTTATGCCTTATAACTCAAGAGGATCTTAATGTCATAAAAGGGGCCACTTAAGTGTTGACACAGAGTCCAAGAAATGTTTATGTTGTGAATGGGCCAGCCATTGGGCTAGCTAAAAGGGGTCAATTTGATACTGCAAAGGAAATTTTTACACAAGTACAAGAAGCTACTATAGGAAACATCTTTCTTCATATTCCTGATGTGTGGGTAAATCTAGCATATGTTTACTTTGCACAAGGATAGTTTGTGATTGCAGTGAAAATGTTTATACTACAAATGGGGTAGCAATTATAAAATGTTGGCACAAAGACTAGGAAATATTTATGCTGCAAATGGGATAGCCATTGTGCTAGCTAAAAGGGGTGGGTAAATTTGATATTGTAAAATAAATTTTTACACAGTACAATAAGTTATTGTAGGAAACATCTTTGTTTAGATGCTTGATGTGTGGATAAATCTAGCACATGTTTACTTTGCACAAGGACAATCTGCGCTTGTAGTGAAAATGTTTATGTTGCAAATGGGGCAGCCATTGTTAAGTGTTGGCATAGAGACGAAGAATTTTTTATGTTGCAAATGAGGCAGCTATTGTGCTAGTTGAAAGCGGTCAATTTGATATTGCAAAGGAAAATTTTACACAGGTACAAGAAGTTGCTATAGGAAACATCTTTGGTTAGGTGCCTAATGTGTCGGTAAATGTAGCACATGTTTACTTTGCACAAGGAAATTTTGTGCTTACAGTGAAAATGTATCAAAATTGTTTGATGAAATTCTATTTTGGCACTGACACCCAAATTTTATTATATTTAGCTCAAACACATTATGAAGTAGAATAGTGGCAAGATTGTTAAAAAACATTATTAAGAGTAGTAGATTGTAACTACTATAAGTTTGCAATCAAAAAGTTATAAATTTTGTGTTTAATATAATGAGGGTTTTGAATTACCTCTAAATTTTCTACAGAGGACATCCCCAAATCTAGCTTCATTACAGAATTCAAATACTTTGTAAAAAATACTGAAGCGCTTGCCTGCCTTTTCAGAATTCTCCAGGTCCTCTCCAAACAATATTTCTCCCATGAATGTGTTGAAACTCAAAACACCTAGTGTAGTTTATGCGCCTAGCTGTTGTAACTCAAAACCACATGCCTTAGTGCTAGGCTAAGTACCTGCAACAAACAAATGAAGCTAGGTCTGGAATGAACACAAATAAATGTGAATTGATGAATCATGCCAATACATCGTGCCAATAATTGACTGAAATGTTTTTTAATTTTTTTCTCTAATTTGTCTTTGGTGACTAACTATTTAGTCATTTTTATTTTTGTGACTAAATAAGTTTTTAGTCAATGACCAAATTAGTCATTTATAGATGAGTTGAAAAAAGTTAGTAGAATTTAGTCATTTTTAGTTTTTGTGACTAAAAAATTTAGTCACCTAGTCATTTATTTACCAAATTCTACTAGTGGATGCTCAAAATCTAGTTGCCTACGGTGTGGAGGGATGTCTTTGTAATAAAAAGTCCACCAATATGCCACCTCCTCCCTTGTTTTCTCATATAGTTGTGCAATCACTTTCTGGCCAACTAGCCCTTGTGCCTACTAAGACTGTTGTTGGGACACAACCTCTAACTAATGTCATCGATCAACCTCCTATGCCAACTATACATCAGTTTTCTGCCTAAGCCACCTCTCATGATCTCTCTACTATTGGGCCTAGTCTCTCTTAATTGTGAGCACTAGAACCTATTACTGAGCCTAGTATCACTCAACCGTCACAACCTGCAACTATTGTATCTGAACTTCATAGGGATCTGGACCTGATGGTGGTGGTTGTACTGGCTACTATTGTATGGGTGGCTACTCCTACTATTGTTGATGTAGTGGAGATGGTGGTGGAGGTGCACCAATGACCTATTCATCATGTTGTTGGCCATCCTGATAATCTTGTCCTCTACCTTATTCTCGGCCCTGCCCATCCTATTGTTGGGCTCATCCTTTGCCTTCTCCCCTCCCTCTCAACCTCCCTCATGGAGGTATGCCTACTAGATTTGTAAGTCTAATATGGGGTACAAACCAAGCATCATATGCAGGTGTCAGTTGAGCATCAACCACCCTTGATCATAGGCCCATGGCTTGGAAACCAACTATCTAAATCCCTCAACGACCTCATGGGTTGGTATAGTGTGTCTCCAAGTCACCTCTCAAGCTGATCTTACAAAAATTGTAGTGTACTAATCATTGGGCCTATCTTGCGTCTCACCAAACTATCTAGCTACTCTATCTGGTAGGTAACTCTTGATCATGGTGTGCTCTCAACCCTACATGTACTGGAATTATTGAGCAAAGAATAACTATTGCACATCATCATACCAGGCTGACAATTGTAGCTAGGAACGCCATCAGAATATTGTCATCTCATCAATCACTCTCCTCCAATAGTGGATGCCAAATTTCCTTGTGTGTTTTAGGGTGATCGGATCATTTGGCTCCACATCAACCATTTTGATAATCGATCAGAGCATGAGAATATGCTCCCATTCCCATATATGTAAAAGAGTGACCCCTATACTAATAGCTCTACCATCATAGTACACAAATTCATGCATGTCATGATAAAAGGAGGCCATCATCACTGACCCCCATGCATAGTGGGTCCTCCTAAACAACATTTGATGCCAAGCCAACCCCCAAATGATACTAAATCCTCTACTCTATTAATCTAGAACCACCAACCCTGAAATCATTATAGCAACAATCAATCTAAAGGTCAACACGTGACCTCTATACATCTCTATGTCAATCTATGAGTTGACTAGGAAAATGGACTCCTGGTTAAGAACCTTGTGGGAGGCATCATATACTGCATCATTGTCATAGATCACTTTCTCTCCATGTATGGGAAATCACCAAAATTTCCATTCATCCTCCAATGTAATTGTTGACTCACTAGTGGGTAAGTGGAATAATGAGGTCTCACTATGCCATCGCTCACATAACACTGCCATCATTGCCAGGTGGATCCACACAATGGGCATGTAGGAAATGTAACACAATCTGATCTCTCCAAGGTGCTCATGTTGAAGCTTAGACAAATCATTAAGTTTTGACAGAACAGTAGGTCAGTACTTGTGGGACATCAAAGGTTGGATAACCTCCTACACCCATGAAGCACAGGACGTCAAATCTGGCTAAAATTAGCTAAGTTTGGAGTTGTTATCCCCCAAAATGAAAAATGCATCACTATTTACAAAGGCATTGCCATAGTCCAAATTCCAAATAGTGATGCTATATTTATTCAAATTCTAAATCGCGACTAGCATCACTATTTACACATGCGTCACTATTTAACATTTGTAAACCCTATTTCTAAATTAAAAATCAAGGGTGTCCATCACTATTTACACCTACATCATCATTTGAAATATGGAAACACTAATTCTAAATTGCAAAGTGAACCGCTCATTACAATAACATCGCTAAAAGGGAAAAAAGTGTCGCTAATTCACAAAATAGCATCACAATATAGTGATCCCACCCTAATCCAAATTTTAAGGAGTAATAAATGCACCAAAAATTCAAAATACAAGGAAAGTTTCAAATTGAGTACCATTGGTCTTGCACCTAGAGGCCTTTGGTACTCTCAAACCCAATCAAAAACATGTCATGGCAACACTCATTGCGCCATTTTATCAGGAGGTCAAAGCTTAAAATGAAATAAATCTATCAAGTGTGAATGCACAAATGAATTGAAAGTGACCCTTCATCACCTATTTAAGCCTAAAAATGAGGGTTTTTTCCCTCATTTGAGCCAAACACTAAGGTTTTGACCTATTTTACCTATTTCCATCATGTGGTTGACCTATTTTGAGCCATTTTTTGTATTTTATAGGCCATTTTTGGCAGCTCAGGGCCTGTTTTAGCACTTGAACCTATATTTTACCTTTGTCAAGAAATTAACCAAAAATTCAAAAATTTCACCCGATTTATTGAGGGGGTAGGGAACCAACTCATTCCTTCCTTTGGGGCAATAGTGGGGAATCCAAAAATCTATTTAAAAAAATAAAATTGAGCAGCAATAATTTGAAAGGTGTTAGCCTTTGAACCAACATAACAAGTACCTCACTTCAAAGAGGGAAAAAATGGAGAAACTTAAAAATGTTCTGAATGATATCATGCACTAGAATTAGATATACTAAAATCGTTTCATCCTAAAACCCATTCTTTTTTCACTTAATTGATTAAATTTTCCTAACTATTTAATTAATTACATCATTTGCATCTATTAATCCGATTAATCTAATTAGGTTAATTCACCCCTTTTCATGCTAACATTTCATCCTATTAAATTGAATAAATAAAATTATTTAATTTAATCCCTAAAGTCCTCTTTTTTAATTAAATAACCCCAAGTTATTTAATTAAATATCATATTACTTTCCCCTTTTTCATTAAATCATTTATTTAATGAATATCATATAATTCCCTAATTTACATAATTGAAACTTTATTTAATTATCAAATTATTAATTAAATCTAATCCTCCCACTTGCAAAGGAATATTCCAAGGGAATATTCCTCCTTTGGACATTCCTCCAAAAATGGAATATTCTCATGGAATATATTCCTTTGCACAATTTAATTTGGTTTAATTAACTAAATATCTAATTTTCCTCACCCATGAGAATATTGTTTGATAATATTATCTTTCTTCACTCATTTGAAAAAATGAATATTCCTTTTTTGTAACAAACTTTCAAACATGACTTCTTGTGAAAAATTTGAAAGTGTGTTTGTTTGGATGAATGTAAGCCCTTGATTAAATATCATCTTGCATCCTCAACCCTTGATGAGAATTCATGATCCATGCATCCCTCTTCCTTCCATATTGACCATTGATTGACTTTTTCAATCTTATCCCTTCATTTCTAAAATTTGTCCTCCTATAAATACGTTACTATTTGGAGACAAATAGATCCATCTTTTAAGAGAAAACTTATGTTGTTAAAATCACTTGCATCTTGAACTCATATTTCATGTTTTAGAAAGCATTTTAGGTTAATTTCTTGTATCATATTAGCTTAGCTTCCATTAATGGCTTCCATGGTAGCTTAGGGTTTTAATATTTCTAGCTTAAACTCCATTTAGATTAGCTTTGTATACACCCATACCGATCATATTAGTCTACATCATGTTAAAAGAGATTTCATCATGCTATTTTAGCTTTAAATCATGTTTTCATACACATCTATCATTGGTTTTGTTGATTCTCTTCAATAGAAATGATTGAAACATGCTCATTTATCCATGGGATTGGGAAAGGGTCACCATTCCACATCAATGCGACACCCCTCCCACAATAGGATAAGTTTCAATGGATTAGAATAGGTGTTCTTGAAGATTTTTCATTTTAATATGTTAGTTTTAATGGATTATTATTTTATTTTTGCATTGAATGGTCTTATTGGATTGATGTTTATTGGCTTCATTACACTTCAAATCCTCATGGATCAAGTGTAGCCAGACCATACTAAGTCGTCAGTCACACTTACAACCATCATAAAATGCAATACTCTCTTCTCAATCTTGGGCACCCAAAATATGCTAATAATAGCCTATGATATATGCCTTACAAATATCTTAAAAACATCATAAAATTTTCCATAAAATCTTCCATAAGATATGTGATAGAATCTTTCATAACTAGCCAAAATATTTGATTCTCTTATAGACAGTCATAAACCAGCTTGGGTGGAAAATTTCTCCATGAACAAATATTCCTTTTGATGCATCATAGAATCTATCATAAGTAAAATATTCCAAATTAGGATTCCTATCCCCACTTGGGATGATGATGTGTCATTCATTCACCTCCAATGGGGATGCCACCCAATCGGTGGGTCCTAATTGATGACATGACAATATAGGAAATTAAATAATACAAATAAATACAATAATACATAAAATTAATCATGTTAGGACTCTAAGGTTGAGACATATTAATCCTAATATAAAACAATTAAATGACTACTAACAATCTAATTGCTAAGAACTCTTAAGAATACAGGAAAATAATAGAGTAACATAACTAAAATATAGAAAACTAAATGAATTTTAAGTGATAAAACTAAAGAGGAGAAAGAAAGGGCTCACAACAAGCCAAAAAATAAAGTCTTCAAAAAATATTTGTCTTCAATACCTACATACATAAGACTGATAAAAATTGTTGGGGCTATTTAGGGGCTTTCCTCAGTCAAACCCCTGTTTTGATGTTTCCATCTCCACAAACAACTAGATAGATAGATATATAGGAAGATAAATAGACAAGATAGTAAAATGCATAGACAAGGGATGTGATAAATCCCAAGATTCTCAAAGACACAAGACAAGAGAGATATCACCTACAAGGCTTAAGGAATCCAAAGATATAAAGAGAGAGAGAAGGGTTGGAGAGCCAAGAGATTTGTAAAAAGTTTTGTGAGAGCTTGAGACTATTGTAGCAAGCAAGAGAGTTGTGCAAGCTTGAGAGAAAGAGAGGATGTCCAAGAGAGGAGAAGATAATTCAAGAGAGAAGCCAAGAGATGAATGAATATTCCAAGAGAGACCAAGAGGAATGAAAATATATATTTAAAAGAGAGAAGAGAAGGGAAAATAAGGTTCTCGAGCTATTACAAAGCGTGTCGAGATGTTACCACTGACAAAAGAAGGTGACAAGTTGAAACTGGCTTAGAAACAACTATTTGAATGTTGAAATGTTGCAGGATGCTAGCGTGGCACATGGAAATTTGTGTGGTGTGCTAGTGTCTAGAAAAATCACGTTACAAAATGGTGGGAATGAGGGAACACACAGTTTGACACAAAGCTGACATGCAAATGGTAGCTACTGAAATGGGGTCCTAAGCACGTTGAGAGGAGAAAAGGCTAATGCAAGGGCTAAAGTGATCCTACATAAATGCTAAGGGAGTGGATACAAAATTAGATACAAAAGTGTAGGTTAAATTGCAAGGGGTGCAATTTTACGATAGTAAATTTTTCCCCTAATTTAGTGGGCTTATGAATCTACATGAATATACATGCTAAAGGAAATCTACTAAAAATGAATAAAATCATGATGCAAAATGGATACTTTAGAGGAAGCAAATAGTTTTCAAACCAAGGAAGAATTCCCCAAGGTTGAAAATCTACAAAAAAATGCATTAGGCAAGAAAGATCTACACAAGGCAACAAGACTAGAACATAAAAAGCCATTACATCATGGGCTTAGAACATATTCATGGATAACACATACAAAAAGGCACACAAGAAACTAAAGTATTTGAGTCAGCAAAGTGAAAGAGACCTAGATGTAGAAGGTTGTCTCAATACTATGTGTCATCCCCAAAATAACAGGAAGTAACACATATAAGAATTCTTAAATAGATAAAAGAATACAAGGATTGATTGCTTCAAGAGAAGAATTCATCCAAAAGACAAGGAAGCAACCAATATCGAAGAGAAAAAGAGAGAGAAAGAGCATATACTCAAGATGAAGAAGATGTGGGTCTTCAATGTAGTATACACCATTTGCAAAGCTAATCTAGGAAATAAAGAGGACATAGGTCTTCTATTTTGTAGAGCTGACTACAAATTCACCACAAACATTTTCACTATAGAAAAACACATTGGGAAAAAAAGAAAAATAATAGATACCATAAAAAAATTCAGACACAATAAGAAACAATTTGATCAGATATAAGACATTGCTAATAGGTATGGCTAGCATGGATAGAGTCCATATGACAAGCATGTTGGTCTATGGCTGGTGCAAACTACATTGTAGGATATTCACAAAAAAGATAGGCCTAGTCAGGTTGTCCCCAAGCTAGATGCTAAGATATAAGACATCTAGACACCAAGAAACAAGGATGTCAAATATCATAAAATAAGACACAAATTATAAGACACTAAAAAATTCTTTTAAAAAAGACTTTCACAAAGGGGTTCTTTCATCGAGGAATCCTTTTCATTGGACATCAAGACACCAAGTAATCCTTTTAAAAGACCACAAGTGATTTTTTCATCAAGGAATCCTTTTAAAAGAATACTCATGTTTAAAAAGTGAATTTGTTAGCAAGGGATTCTTTTGTCAAGATATTTTTTCAAAAGAAATTTCTACCAAGGAATATTTTTGAAAGAATACTCCTTATTCAAAATTAAGAAGATATGAGATCCCCCCTTAGAATGATGTGTGCTACACAAAGGAGCACATGTCATTCTAAGGACAAGAAAAAGATATGGATAGAAGAAGGGGTAATCAAGAAGGACACACACCTCCAAAATGATTTTCCACAGTATCCAATGCATAGGAGAGGATAACCATGCTAGATTCTATTGTGTTGCTACCACAAAGTAAAATATTGCTGCACACAATAGTGTACTACCACGAATGGTAATGAGAAAGAAAAGCTAAAAATACCACATAACATATAGTGAGATAATAGAAGAGAGTTGTAAGAACCTCATGGGAAGATGCTTATAATGGAAAGGATAGAAGTAAACCTCAACATCACTTGTCATATGAAGAAAATACAGGTGCATCAATAGATGGAAGAGTGATGGAATCATAATCAAGAAGTTGTATATTATCCTCCAAGGCCTTACATTGACTAGTGGAATGGCTTGGCACTCAGTGGTTTGCATAGAAGGAATGTTTTTCTTTTTTAATTCTTATGAAATTTCTTATGTGTAAGAGGAAGAATAGTAATTAAGTGGGCCTTGAGAAGCATCAACATAATATTCTCTTTCTTTGATAAAGAATGAGGAGCCAGAAACAACCATTTCTTGTGAAGAATATTTTGAATATTTTCAAGAAGAAGAGCATAAGGACAATAGAAAATGGAGGAGGGGATTGAGACAAACGAAAAGGCTTGTAACCTAAACCCCTTGCAAAAGAGTGAGATATTGGTTCCAAAGGGACCTTAACTCTTTGTTCCATGTGCCCAAGACTATTTCCTTTGTACCCATGCTTAAAATAAATATGAAATCCTAGACCATAACATGATTGTAACTCCTCCAAAGGAGGAGGATCAAAATTAAGGACATTACAATTACCATTCACATTATATCGTGATACAAAAGCATAATCATCTTCAATAATAGATACGGATGATATTTTTGAGATGCCTAAGTGGATCAAGTCAAATTTATATTCCCTAATGAAGGATCTTGTAAATTCTAAAGAACCCTAATCATCACCAAGACATGCATTTTCTTAAGAAGAAGAAGAAGGATCTTCTTCTAGGATATATACCTCAAGAGTATCCTTTGTACTAGGTACTACTAGAGTAGACATCAATGTATTGGAAGATACTAAAGGGATAAGATTCTTAAGAGTAGGGGCAACCGAAGCTTGACTAAAATCTTCCATTTCACATAAGTGTACAACATCAGGGCCAACCTTAATTGTGACTACTTGATTATTATGAATAAATTTGATGGATCTATGCAAGGTAGATGAGACTACACCCATAGCATGAATCCATAGTCTATTGAGAAGAATATTATATGGTAATTTTCTTGAAATAACATATACTAGGGTGGGTATGATAATGGGTCCCAACCTCAAAGGAAATATTATCATGCCAAAGGCTTTTCAACTAGTACTATCAAATCTATGAATGTACAAAGAAGAAGAAGTAAGAGAATTTGAATCAATTTTAGTTTTAGGCAATAGATCAATGCTACATACGTTGAGTGTCGAACTAGTGTCAATGAGAGTATGCCTAATGCTGATATTATTAATGTTAATTATTATCATTAAAGGATTTTCTTGCTTCTACACTTTCGATGGTGGGAGTTCCTATGGGTAGAACATAATATTTGAAAAATTTGCATGAATATGATCTATCAATGCATTAAAATCCATTAGCCTAGTGGGAGAAGGAAATATAATATTTTGCAAAGCTTCCTGAAGAATACCCTAGTAATTTAGAGCAGTCTAAGGCAAATACCAAAGCGAAATCTTGGTGGGATTAACATGAATTTTCTCAAAAAGATCATACTCACTCAGTCACTTAGCTATATGTTTAGGTGCTTGAGGAAAGCTGGTTGAGAAGGTGGTAAAGAAGTAGGTTGATCAACATTTATTTTATTCCTTCTAGTATTATAAGTATGGGCTACCTCTCTATAAGAGTGAGTCTCACTATTAAATGAAACACCATGAATGGAAAAAATCCTTTTAGGAGAAGGACTAACCAAAGTCACATAAATAATCGTTCTGTTAGGATTTTTAGGAGCAATAGAGACTACAACAACATTTATGGATGCATCATGACTAATGGAGGAATTATCAAAAAAATATGCTCAGCATCTATCCTTACAGGATCCGATGTGAAGAGATTCATCATTCATTAATGCATCATCTCTAGAAGAGAGTGTATTGGAATGAACCTCGAAGGTAGATAAACATTAAGAAAAGTATCAATAATTTCATCTTCTTCCAATAAAATATCCTCCAAAACAAGAGGAATTTCATGAGAATGATTAAGGATACCGAGTGACATGGGAAAATCCAAGTCACCATCACATGCATGGAATGGAACATTATTAACACTTTGAATAAAATTAGAAGCTAAAATAACAAAACAAGACATTAAATGCATTTTGAAAAAAATAAGCTAAATACAAGAAATAATGCATAAACACGTAGAGGAGGAGATTTTCTACCCTCAAGTATCAAGACAAGCAAGAGTCTTCAAGGAGAAAATGGTCCTCAACTACCTTAAAGAGCTAAGCTTAAGTGATAGGATAAAAAGGTGAGAGTTATAAAATCAAAAGGAGTAGATCACATAGGTCCTAGACAGACTCATAGACTCTCAAGAAAGGATGGTAGTGTAACACATGGATGACAATGTGGTGCAATGGCATTGTTGAGGCACACTGGCATCTTGTATGAACCAAAAACTGAGTGTCATATAAAATAATTAAATGACTACTAACAATGTAATTACTAAGAACTCTTAAGAATGTGAGAAAATAATAGAGAGTAACATAACTAAAATAAAGAAAACTAAATAAAATGCAAATGATAAAATTGAAGAGGAGAAAGAAAGGGCTCAAAAAAACCCAAGCAATGAAGACTCTAGCAAATAGATATCTTCAATACCTACAAACATTAGACCAAGTAAAAAAATTGGGGATATTTAGGGGATTGCCTCAGTTAAACCCTCGTTTTAGTGCTTCCACCTCCATGAATAGCTAGCTAGCTAGCTAGCTAGCTAGCTAGATAGATAGATAAATAGACAAGATAGTAAAATGCATACACAAGGGATGTGAGAATTTGAAGATACTCAAAGACACAAGAAAAGAGAGATATCACCTACAAGTCTTGAGGAAGCCAAAGTGAGAAAGAGAGAGAAGGGTTGGGAGATCCAAGAGAGTTGCAAAAAGTGTTGTGAGAGCTTGAGACTACAATAGAAAGTAAGAGAGTTGTGCAAGCTTGAGAGAAAGAGAGGATGTCAAAAAGAGGAGAAGAAAATTCAAGAGAGAATCCAAGAGAGGAAATAAAATTCAAAGAGAGACCAAGAGGAATGGAAAGATAGATCTAAAAGACAGAAGAGGAGGGAAAAAAAGGTTCTTGATCCATTAAAAAGTGTTCTAAGCTATTACCACCAACAAAATGAGGTGACAAGTGGAAACAAGCCTCAAAATAACTGTTTGAATGTTGAAATATTGCAGGATGCTAACATGGCGTGCAAACATCCAAGCGACACACTAGTTTCCAGATAAATTATGCTACAAAATGGTGGGAACAAGGGAACACAAGGTTTGAAGCAAAGTTGATGTATAAAAGGTAGCTGCTAAAATAATAGGGTCCTAAACATCTTAAGAGGGGAAAATGCTTATGCAAGGGCTAAATGAGCCTACATAAATGCTAGGGGAGTGGACACTAAAGTAGATACAAATGTGTAGGTGAAATTATAAGGGGTGAAATTTTATGATACTACAAGGGGCTAAATGTAGTGTAGGAAATTGTATGTACCATTTACAATTTCATACTTTATTTGGGTCCCTTAATTTATTGGACATAATTAAGCTTCTAATTTTCCAAATTATGCATTCCAAAGCCTAATTTATCTCGGTTTTGAAAAGGGAAACCAACATTTAATTAATGTAATCAATAATTAAATTTCATTGGAGCATGTGTGTCCTAGAAGTTTAGGCCAAGACCCATTTTTCCAAGGGAGAATGGGTCCCCTTTAAGTCTTAGGACCCATTTTTAAATATGTTTTAGGTGGTATTTTAATAATTTAAATTCAATATGCAATTATTGGCTTTTGGAATCTAAATTCTGGGAAATTAGATAAGAACCTGTAAATACATAATTGTTTAATCAATTCAAATAGAACAGAGTTTTTGGAGACTTCATATGAGTAAATATTATTATCAAGAGCATTCAAGAGTAGACTTATCATTCATTTGTTGCAATAATCAAGATCCTATCATCATGTTCAAGCTTATGTGTGTTCATGTCATCTTGTGAAGGCCAATATGCATTGTTGATCCTAAAGCATCCAAGCATTTTCAAGTGTACATCAAGAAAAGAAAGATCAAGTTTCTTGGAGTGATGTGTTTGTCTTGAGTCCTCTAATGGAAGCCATTGAAGGTTTGGTGAGTTGTAGCAAGCAAGTGTTGATTCATCATTTCCTTCTCCATTGTCTCTATATTTTTATCAAGGTTTAATTACCTAATATTGGGTTTGACTAAGGAAAACCCCCATTCAAACAATTTATTTTTCCCTCTTTGTATGTGCAGATTACAGGTTGAAGAAGGATCAAAGATCTTGAAGAGAAATGTTGCATTATTGCATAATTTTTCATCATTATTGTCAAGCCATGAAAACTCAGATTCAAAATTTATGTTTGACTTTCTGACACTAGAACCTATGCAAAATAGAAGCAAATATCCCATCTCAGAAGACTATAAAATGAATTTTCAGAAGCCCTAACAAGGACCCATTCACCCTAGGGAAAACCTGTCCTTTAGTACAGCTCAAAACCTACTTTTGGTGACTAGTACATGTGTCCTTACCCTTCTCAAATACTATGGTTTCTATTTCTGTACTTTTGAGAATTTACATTTCATGTTCTAGGTCTTATAGTTCATTTAGTTTAAGCATTGCATATCATTTCAATTTGGTTTTAGATCTATCCTATTGTCTTATAAGGGTTGAGATCTAGGTCTGATTGACTCACCTTTGAGATTGAAAGTCAATATCTACTCCTTGTGATCTCTTTCCTAATTAAATTCCTTAGGGAGGAATAAATAGAGAAAATACCCCTTATTCATTAAGGAACCCATTTTTTCCACATTTCAAAAAGATGGAAATGTCCTTGGAATTATAGAAATTAAAGAAAAGAAAATGATTAATAAATGGGGAAGTTTTGAGGCTCACCACCTTTTATTATTTAAATAAATTAGGATGATATATTTAAATACACAACCCTAGATAGATAACTTAAAATTTCTACTTCTTATGTCAAAGCATAAAATTTAGATCCTAAGATTTGGAACCTTGGAAATTAGTAACTTGAATTTTAGAAACTAGAGATGAGACCACACCCACACTTAGGATGGGAAAAACACTAGAAATTAGGTCAATTAGATTATAAACTAAGATATTTTGCATATTCAAGAGCTAGGTTCAAGCTTAAGGTTAGTGGACATTCCAAAAGAGCCCAATTATGTAATATACAACACATCTAAAACATTGATCCATTAACATAGGTCCTTGATAGAGTTTTAAAAGTTCTATTTCTTGTGTCTATAGTAAATTTATTTTAGCATGTATGTTATGAGTGGAAATATACAGGATTCCATCAAATTTATAGGATAATATTATTGAAGGTGGTTATATGGTTATGGGATACATAAGTCTAAACTTTGGAAATTAAAAGATCTTAAATAAAATATGTATCTATGAAAATTGACAAAATTATTAATTCACCTAGGTGGGTGGGTGCAAAACTATGGGGGGGAAGATTGTGGCCCAAATTTAAAAAATCATTTGATAGGCTATAATATGAGTGTGTTATAACAAACCACATTATAATGTGCTCGCATTATGGCTTGGTGTGATTGATCCAAAGGCTCAGCCACATTGAGCCTATAACACATTTGTGTTATAATGCAAGTGTGTTATAGGTTATTAAAACAAGAAAAAATAAAAATGAATTCATTTTAATTGTGATTGTTGTTTTTGTTGCCCATGACCAAAAACCCTTTTTCTTGCATGCTCACATTTTGGAAGGAGGTTTTTTTGCATTTTCATCATCAATTTGTTGCAATTTTTTCATCAAGATGCTACCATGTCGACAGGGAGGTCGAATAAGTAAGGATTGTTTATTTTTTGTTGTGAATTTGTTATTTTTAGGTTGTTTTTTATATTCATTTGTTTAATTTGTAGGAAATTATGATAGTGATCTTGAAAACCCTCTTGAAAATCCTCAACAACCAGAGCAACAAGAACATGAAAAAAATCCTCAACAACCACAACAAAAATCTCCTCCACCAATTCCTCAACATCCTCCTAGCACTTAACAAAATTTAATTGGGGTAATTGAAAAAAATAAAAAATAGATTGAGTTAATCATGAGGTTGAACGATCCAGTAAGTTCAACCATGGAAAGAAGAACACTTACCAGTTCAGTTAAATAAATGTTAAACATGTAGATGTAATCAACAAAAAAATAAGTGGTTGGGTAGATAGGAGGCAGGTGACAAAGAATTTTTATGTAGATAAATTATCATATAAAGAAGTAAAAGATGAACAAATTGAAAAATATCATTTGTGCTCATTATTCACTGACCCATGCACAAATAAAAATATTGACCTTAATGCCAAGAGGTTTCCTATCCATTGGTGCCACTAGCAAGGGATTAGGAACATTTTTTTGGGATAGGTGGTACACGGTTTTTGACTACCCACCATGCAACAATTGTGAAGTCCCATAATATTTCTTGAGGAAACTCTACTCTGAGCTCATGTTGAATAAAATACCTAATTATTTTGATATGAGGGAATTCCAGGGAGAGGTGGGGGGTCGGTACAAGATAAACCTAGTGCATGATAAGATCCTAGGTAGCAAGCAAGATGAGATATTGCTAGGATGGATCATGAGAACATTGTTATCCCTTCCATTGCAAAGGTTAGTGTCGAGGTAAACACTTTGCAGTCTATCAGCTCCTTGACCCAGAGTGTCATCTAGCATACCAATCCTAAAGTACAATGCCATCGAGGGGATTCTTCGAGTGGTAGTGTCAAGTTTGCGAGGTGACATACATATGACCCCACTAACACTTAGGAGGCTACTACAGATGATACGTATGTAGCTATATAGATGGCGATGGTAGTTGAAATTTTGAATGAGGCTTATGACATCAATACTTAGGTAAATGCTAGCATGTTCTTTGAATTTAATTTATTAAATTTCATTTTTGAAATAAAAGATTAACTAATTTAGTTTTATGATTGTAATAAAAATTCAGGCTCACAATGTTAATACTGGATACACCAGCCCTACACCTATTTATTACTCCATTGCATCTATTGTTGAGGTATGTAACTAGTAAACAATTATAAATTTATTACATATGAATAACATTGTTAGATGAATGGTATTTTAATATCTGATTTTGGATGTTAAATAGGCTAATATTGTAGGTTTTATCGGAACACCTCCCAATTCTAGTGGAGTTAGACAAACCTACACACATGTAATAGAATAAAGAGTTTAACTAATGAATTGTACTTAATAGATTTTCGTAGTTTATGTTCATATCGTTGATTGCATTGCATTGCACATATTTCAAACTCAAAGCATTACTTTACATTCCATAGCCAATAGATAGACATTGATAGATGATAAAATTTCAACTACAATATAGTTGTTTAGAAAGTCAACATAAGCAGTGATGCAATTACTTCATATAGCATAAGTAATAACTAGGAGCAGTTATCGATTGTATGTACTTGTCATGGCATTTGATGATACCAGTTTTTACTGAAGAATCTTTTCAAAAAGTTCACTGCCATGTCTATGCTATGGATTCTTGGAAGAAATATATGAAAGAATAATAGTAAGCAATAGCATAGAAAAGGAAATGAGTTGTTTGAAAAAATGCCTCAAAGAAATGTGGTCTCATGGTGATGTCCATAACCATGAGACCCAATTTCTTTGAGACACTTTTTCAAACAGCTCACCACCTATTCTATGCTACCACATTTTCCATACATGTCTACCAAATAATTTTATCAAATAGTCCACTTCCTTGCTGATATTGCTAAAAGCCTAAAAAATGTGCTTCCAAACAAACTATGGATTCTTGAAAAAAAAACTATCAAAGAATAATAGTAAGAAATAGCATAGATAAGGTAGTGAGTAGTTTGAAAAAATTCCTCAAAGAAATGTGGTATCATGGTGATGGAATGGCATTCCATCACCATGAGACCACATTTCATAGAGGCATTTTCCAAACATCTCACCACCTTTTCTATGCTACCACATTTTCCATACATGTCTACCAAAGCATTTTATCAAACAGGTCATTTCCTTGTTGGTATGGCTAAAATCCTAAAAAAGGTGATTTCCAACAAACTATGGATGCTCGGAAAAGAAATAGCATAGACAAGGTAGTGAGTAGTTTGAAAAAATGCCTCACAAAAATGCGGTCTCATGGTGATGGAATGCCATTCAATCACCATGAGACCACATTTCCTTGAGGCATTTTTTTAAACAGCTCACCACCTTTTCTATGCTTACACATTTTCCATACATGTCTACCAAAGAATTTAATCAATCTACTCACTTCCTTTCTGCTATGGCTAAATTCCTAAATTAGGTGTTTGGAAAAAATATATCAAATTATAATAGTAATCAATAACATAGACAAGGAAGTGAGTAGTTTGAAAAAATCCCTCAAAGAGTTGTGGTCTCATGGTGATGGAATGCCATTTCATCACCATGAGACCACATTTCTTTGAGGTATTTTTTCAAAAACCTCACCGCCTTTTCTATGCTACCACATTTTCCATACATGTCTACCAAATCATTTTATCAAACTACTTGAACTTCCTTGATGCTATGGCTAAAAGCTTGAAAAAGGTGCTTTCCAACAAACTATGGATGCTTGGAAAAAATCTATCAAAGAATAATAGTAAGCAATAGCATAGACAAGGTAGTGAGTAGTTTAAAAAAATTCCTTGAAGACCACATTTCTTTGAGCCATTTTTTCAAATAGCTCATTTCCTTCTCCACGCTACCATAGTTTTCGTACATGTCTACTAAAGTATTTTATGAAATGGTTCACCACCTTGCAGCAATTGATAAAATCCTAAAACATGTGCTTTTGAATAAGCTATGGATAGGGAAAATTTCAAGCATGATAGTCATAAATATATAGTTCTATAAGTACTCAACAATTTTTTCATGATCTCATACATTATAATCCACGATGTGTATAACTATTGTAGTTTCCATGATTGAATAATTTTTTGTTTTATTTTTAGATGTTAGAAGTGGATACACCTCTAAATATTCATAGGGTTGTGGAGATCGATGTTTCTTTTTCTATTGACTCCTTGACTCTGCCTCTCATAGAGGTATGAGGTAGATTACTAAATTTCAATTTACATTCGTTGTTATAGCTGTTAGTGAAAAATCAAACCATTATTGATTCGTAGTTTAATTTCTCTTTGGGTGGTTTCTATAGGGATTCAACATGCCACAACATGGGAATTTTAATATTTCCCTTGAGGAGAGTGATCATCAGATGGTGGTAAGTGATTATTTTGTTAAATATATCATTTTTTATAATGTAATTTCTATATATTAATGTCTTTACTTGTTATTGTAATAGACAAGGCATGACTAAGAACTAAACCCTAGGAGGAGCACTAGGAGCACTCCTCGACCTTAGAATAATTGAGTGATAGACCTATAGCCATATGACCCACAAGAAAAGGGAAAGATGTTATTTCAAGAGCATGGAGAGAAATGAATTTTGATTCCAGAGCCCTTTGTTGTATGCCTATATGGCATTTTTCTACATATTTTATATTACATATATTTGACATTGTATGCATATATGGTATTATCTTAAGCCTATATGGATATTTTGTATATATTTTATATGTATATCGATATATATTTATGTATTCCTACATGGATATTTGGTTAATACAAATATTTTTTATTGATGGTGTCCATATTTGCATTATAAATCCACAGTTAAATAGATATGAGTTACACATATTCAAGTGCATACTTTGAAACTTATGTGTATACAATTTGTAATTTACGTGTATTCCAATGTATACTTTGTGACTTATGTGTTTCCATGTGTATACCTTGTATTCATGCATACACTTTGTATTAATGCATATAATATGTATTCATGTGTATACTTTAAGGCTTACATGTATTTGATAACTTGTGCTTCACTTATTCACATGCATGCTTGACTTATTCATGTGTATACTTAATAATTGGTTGGCCCTAGAATTTCTCATTGCTATCCTTAATGGTTTGTCCTGAGTATTTATTGATTGATGCTAAACAACTTTATTAGTTGATACTAAACAACTTTAATATTTCTAAGAATACTAGGAGAGTTACAAATTATAAAATTGCACAAATTGAAAAGAAATAATTAACTCTAAATAAATGCACTGATTATTAACTTGATAATTTCTTAAGAATGAGTATAATATATATATCAAGAGATGAGCCTTCTAGAACGAAAACTTCCAACTAGAAAATAGGCATGCAACTACATGCAATATTGCACAACTAAGAAATCATTATCCTAAAAATGTAACAACTAGCAAACATATCTAAAGGAATATTTTAGGCATAATATTCTACACTAACATTTTCATAATCAATGGCTTGTTTACATGCTCACTCCCCAATTTTTAACCAAAATTTTTCAAGAAACCCCTTTGATATATTTCTATGTCCATCGGATCAATGGATATAAATCTACCCAAAGAATTCCCAATACTTTGAAAGCAATAATCCACCCAAAATTACAACAGGAGATAAGGAAAATGAACCTACATAGGCATAATTGAATAAAGAATAGTTCACCCTTCATAGCTTGGTGAAACAATTTCCAAACTTAGAAGATATTAAATATAAAGAAGAATTATGATCTATATAATATAGAGTTAGTACCCACTTTGATCACTATAAAATTTTCAACCACGAGTTTTTCATGCTTTTTCAAATTTGGTAAGAAATCTTATTTAAGATCTGTGAGCAATGTATTTCCTAGTGCTCCTTTATTCTTACATATCTCAATTCAGTTTAATTCAAAGAGTTCCATCAAATGCTTTATCTAAAAGAAAAAATATGTTTTCAATTGGTATTCCATGAGATGTTTCATAAAATGATTCCAATATATTTAATATTTTGATTGGAACAACTCAATTAAGCAAAGGACACATAATATTCACAACACTTGTAAAACGTAATATTCATAGTAGATCATAAGGGATCGAGCCTCAAACTTCTCAACGTGTGAATGTTTCTTTTTTCGATTGTTTTGCATGCCATCATAAGGGATCAATCTAGTTGAACATAGCTCAAAGTGATTCAACATGTTTGGGGTGTGAAAGAGGACCATTCCTAGCATAAATTTACCCATTTGAGCACATTGGAATAGTTTGTTTGGTCCAACAAGTTATAGAATGAAAGTTGCACCACTTTGCAACCCTACACTACTTGCATTTAACACCTTTTCCATCAAGTGAAAACTGAGCACCATAATAAAATGACTCTGAGATAACAAAAACTGAGAGAGGTTATTATGGAGGGGCCCAATGTGATCCCATAAGCTTATACAAAGATTTTGTAAGCATCATGGTTTCCAAGTATCAGGTTGTCAAATATTGCTGCCCTTTTGCAATTTGGACCCTTAAAGGATCGATCCAGTTGAACGTATCTCAGAGTGATTCAACATGTTTGGATCTAAAATAGGACCATTCCTAGCATAAAAATACCCATTTGAATGTGTTGGAATAGTTTTTTTGGTCACACGAGTTGTAGAACGAAATTTGCACCACTTTGCAACTTTACATTGCTTGCATTTGACACTTTTTCCATCAAGTGAAAACCAGACACCATGGGAAAATAACTTTGAGATAAAAAAACTGAGAGAGTTTATTGTAGAGGGGCTCAATGTGATCTCATAGGCTTAGATGAAGAGTTCGTAAGAATCACAGTTTCCAAGTAATAGCCTATCAAAGATTGCAACCATTTTGCACTTTGGACCCTTAAGGGATCGAGCCAGTTAAAAGTAGCTCAGAGTGATTTTTTATGTTTGGGTACAACGAAGTACTATTCTTAGTGTAATTGTACCCATTTGGATGCATTGGAATAGTTCATTTGGTCATATGATTTGCAAAATGAAAGTTGCACCACTTTGCAACTTTACACTGCTTGCATTTGACACTTTTTCCATCAAGTGAAAACTAGACACCATGGGAAAACAACTCTGAGATAACAAAAAATGAGAGGTTATTATAGAGGGGCCCAATACAATCCTGTAGGCTCAGAAAAATTGTTCGTAAGAATCACGGTTTCTAAGTAACGTCGCGTCAAATATTTCAACCATTTTGCACTTTGAAACCTTAAGGGATTGAGTCGGCTAAACGTAGCTCAGAGTGATTCAGTGTGTTTGGGTGCAAAAGAAGACCATGCCTAATGTAAAAATACCCATATAGATGCATTAGAACAGTATTTTTGGTCACATGAGTTGCAAAACAAAAGTTGCTCCACTTTGCAACTTTACACTACAATTGACACTTTTTTCATCAAGCGAAAGTTGGACACCACAAGAAAATGACTACGAGATAAAAAAATCCAAGAGAGGTTGTTGTAGAGGTGCCCTATGTGATTCCAATGCCTCAAACATAATTCCCTTAACTAACATGGTCTTTGGGTAACAGGCTGTCAAAGATTGTTTCCCTTTTCCAATTAGGATTGTTAAGGTATTACGTTGCATGAATTACAAATGTTTGAGGGCAGCAATAAATTTCAAAATTTGAGTAAATATCATTACAAATATTTATATGAATAAATGGTATACTATATTTATATTGATATATAATCATTAGAATGATTTATTTTAATAAATGAAGTTTCTATAATAAGTTAGTCAATTGGTGCTAGTTATAATAGGGAGAGAATAAAATAAGAAAAAGAATGATTAGTAACCATCAATGGTTATTACACTCACTATATTAATAATATGATGTTTACAATAAAATTTTATTTATTTGGTAGTCCTAATTCTTATGTTTATGCTACAATTGTCTAATATGCTTCATAGACCATTCTGAAACCCAAGTGCTTATACTTGTAGGCACAATGCTTTCTCAAAACTATCAAGTGGTAATACAAAATCATGAGAAAAATTCAAACTATATGAATTCCAATACCCCACTTAAATCAAATATTGAATCAATGTGCCCCATTTTCATGCACACAAACTCAACTTATAAGATTATCTCATAATAACCAAAAATATGATTCAAGGATGCCTTAGTTACTCCGTTCTCAGAGATATTTTAAAATGTCACTCATACATTCAAGATTCTCTTATAATATCTACATAATAGGTGCTCATGATGAGGTTAACTTCAAATAAATAGCTTGAAATTACCTCGCTAAGCTTCACACACATTTTTATAATGGCTTAAAATCATAATTGAGATTTTTCAAGATCATCAAATAAGGATTTTGCATTGCTTTTTTGGCTAAGATTATCTTGTATGGCTCATAAATCAACATTTTCTTGAAGGAGACACCAATCAATTTTTTAGTAGTTTACTTATAAATAGGCAAAGTAAAAGAAGAAAAATAAAGAGCATCCAAAATGGAAATGAAGTGAAAATAGATGGAAGACACTTACAGACAACAAATCCACACCATTTGGTTCCAAGTCAAGAATAGAAAGGCTTAAATATCGATGCTTCCATTGAGGATAGGCATGCTAGTCTCTCAACTTAGTCACTCCTAGCCATACATCTTCATTGGGAGCTCCAAGAAACCTATTGCACACAACAACCTCTCATGAATAGAATAACTTGAAATTCAAGATGCTCTTATAATGTCTACATCATAGGTGCTCATGATGAAAATAACTTCAAATTAATAACTTGAAATTCCCTCGCTAAGCTTCACATGCACTTTTATAATGGCTTAAAATCAGAATTGATATTTGTCGAGATCATCAAAATAAGGATGTTGCAATTATTTTTTACTTGAGATTATCTTGGATGGCTCATAAATCAGCATTTTATACAAGGGGACACCAACCAATTTTTAGTAGTTTATTTACAAATAGGAAAAGTAAAAGAATAAAAAGAAAGAGAATCCAAAATTGAATGAAATAAAAATAGAGTGAAGGAAATTACAAACAACAAATTGATACCATTTGGCTCCAAGTCAAGAACATCAAGGCTTAAATATTGATGCTTCCATTGAGGATAGGCATGCCAGTCTCTCAAATATACATCTTCAATGGGAGTTCCAAGATACCTATTGTACACAACAACCTCTCATGAATAGAACATGAATAGAATGTAACCAAACTATTACTTTCCAACCTTTTGGAAATTTGTAACTTGTTATAAAAACAACAAAATTTAATATTCCACTTAGTTTACTAATCTATAGAGAACATCCTACATCATTTTTTTTGTATTTTTTTGAGAAAAAATAAAATACCATTGAACTATGTATCCTTTTCCATAGTTCTAAATATAAAGTGTGCTACATTTGCAAGTTTGATAACTTCATCAATCAATTACATACATGATATAACATTGGATGATAGCATTGGAATCATACAAATTAATGTGAATACTTACAAATTAATAAGAACCAATGTGCATACTTACAAATTAATCCAATGAGCCATTTGGGTTTGCTCTACTCTTTATTGTGTCAAGTATTGCCTCATGGTCAGACTCACGCACCTTCCACAAGGTCTTGTTCAAATTTCTACCCTTATATTTGGTCAAATGAACATTGGATTCCATGACAAGGTTTGAGTAATGAAGAATCTTCTGATGCATGTCAAAGTCCTCAAACAACCAAAATTTAACACTCTTATGTGGGTACCTTCTAAGCCACATTCTATACTAACAACAATTGAGCCTATAGGGTATTCGATGTTTTATCCATTTATAACTAGGGCCTCCAATTTCTTTTTGGCCTCAACACAATGACACCAATAATAATCAGTTCCCTCTTTGTTTTCTTCATATGAAATAACTGCATAACATGCCCTACATTGATATGTGCAACAAATTAGATGAAATTAGTCAACATTACAAATTCACTACAAAGTAAGATAACAATAGGAATATCAAAAACTATGCAAGTAGATATATTACCTGGTTGAACTAGATCCGATATGTGGTCAAAGTCAACTAATGATTTCCAATGTCGTCAGACGGTGATACACATGAAGTGGGCTAAGATAACTTAACAACCATTTCTCAACCCACTCCTTTGACTCACAATCATCCTAGGCTTGCATTGTACATGAATAAAAAAACCATGCATATGTCATGTATGGATACTCCACAAACCTGCATTTGAGCTAAGGAAAGAGTGTAACTCACTTGATCCTGTCAATGTACAAAAATACTCATATGGTTCAATGTTAGTATCATCCATCAATCAAAAAATTCTATGAACTGAAGATGTACCTACATTACTTGGATTGATCAAAGCATTACACCACTCAATGATTTATTTTGCATCTGTCAAATTTGCATTATCTTTATACTTTAACTCTTCTTGTGGTAATGCTATTTTGACACATTCTCTTGCACCATCATACTCCCCCTTTTCATGTTCGGCCTCACAAATGTTTCACATATGTTGAACACCTTGTAATGACATGCATCCTGCTCAACTAGTAGAACATACACGAGTTCTTAAACTGTGCTACATAGTTATCTGACCATATTATATGCTGATCATATGTTATTCTCCTCTGAGCCAAATCATTGTAGAACAACTAGAATAAACCTTACAAAAAATCTAGAGAATGTGTGCGATCATTACTAATATAAAAGTGATACTCTCTCAATACCTTCCTATGGTCCTTTGTACTATTAGTTGCATGAATGAACGCTATGTGCACAAATATCAAAACCTGCGTGGAGTAGTAATATTGTGAATGTACCTCACGTTGTCGTTGTAGGGTGTAGTTCTCTAAAAATTCAACCATTGAACCTATGCTTCCAACAAGAAATGTTTCCTTGCATAACTTGAATTTCATGTCCAATCATCGAGCTCTATGGGTATGATTTTTATACTCATACACTATATTTTCATGAAACATAGACATAAACTAATACATTGGAATCTTTGGAATAACCAAGTCATACATTTTTGCTTTGTTGCCATCTTTTGTACCGTACATGCCATTGTTTTATACTTCTCAAACTATACTAGTTGCTTTCCCACCTCATGTGTGATTTCCATATGTTGACATATTGGAATATATTGCAAGCCACCACAATGCTAACATGAACCATCTAAGCATATTTTCCTATAGAATATTTGGCCATCCTCTATTTCACTTTTTTTTTTATAAGAACTCTCTTGAAGATGTTGGTGGGGCATGTATGCCACAATCTTACAAAGCATCGTTAGTATGCAAATGTAAACATATAGAATGATAAACATCATAATGGATAGAGAATTCAATATGTAGTCTACAAAAATAAGTAATGCATGTGTAATTTATCATGACATAAAAAGGTTTAAGAATTTCAAAATATCTTTGAAAAATTCAAATTTGAGGATAATCTTGTTGAAATTTATGAAAAATTGGGTTTGAGTTGTATCCAAAAAATGCTTTGGATGTGGCTCACGGTTGCGACTACCAATTCTCCTTCTTACCTTTGATTCAGAGATGTCCTTGTGTTATTCTTCCAATAGTCCTCAATTAGTGTTCTAAATGCTTCAACAACTGGTTTATCTTTTCTTGGGAGTCTCCCCATGAATTCCCATAATTCATTTGAATCGGAGCCCTCAATTCTTTGCTGCCTTTGAATGACTCTTGATAAAAAAATTCTATTAATTCTTAATTGTTCACTCATATTTCTAATGAGATGAGATCTCCTTGTTTGACTACTTACCAAATTTGATGTAATGACACGCTAGGTGGCATTACTATCATTTGAGTGTGAGGTCTTACCCACACTCTCATAAGAATCCATTAGATTCTTCACAATAGTGTTTCCACTTGAAGCATTCGATATTCTCAACTCAAGAATCTTCATGATGTTTCTATACTTTATACCTCTCATCATTTCAACAAATAGTTGAAATCTTGCGGTCTCATTTAGCCTTTCAAAGAAAATTTTCCAAATCTTATCAACATATCTTCTACAAGTGTATGCTAGAATATTACCTTCCATGTGCTACAAAATATCCTCATCAAAATTAATCAAATACTTTAGCTTTTTATGCAAAATTCTAGGTGTTCTCCTAGGTACAAACATCTAAACATTAGGAATTTCATCAATATTTAAGTGAGGTGGGATAGATCATGTACCTTCGATCGAGGGTGGAATAGATGACATACCTTGAGGTTGACATGAGGATGATAGCATACTTTCTTCATCAAATCTGAGTGATGATGTACTCTCAACTTGAGATGTGGTGGATGGTGTCCCTTCATATTCACTTTGCGGTAGATGGTATCCTTCCATATTCACTTTTGGTAGATGGTGTCCCTCCATATTCACTTGTGGTAGATAGTGTCCCTCCATATTCACTTGTGGTTAATGGTGTCCCCTCGTATTCACTTGTAGTAGAGGGTGTGTCTCCAACTATGGTATTCAAATCTATCCTAGCACGATACTTTCGCATTCGTTCCCTTTGTATCGCCAATGTGTTTTCTCTTTTTTATGGTTGAGGTTTCTCTTCAATTGGCTTTTTTTCATCAATCATATCCAATTTCTTCTTCTGACGATATTCCCTCATCCATTCATTAGTTTTTGCTTTATTAGTTTCATACTCTTCATTTGTTGGTTTATTCCTTCTTTGTTTCCTAGGCATTGCAGATAATTTTCCCTATAGCATGGTAATGAGACAAATATTAGTTCCTAAAAAATGAATCCATACAAATAAATGAAATATATGTCACTCAAGGCTTCATACAAAATACTTACAATCATCTTGTAGAAGCATATTTCTAGTATAGAAAAAGGTCATATGAATTTTTTTGGATGGAATGCCTTAAAGAAACGTGGTCATGCAGCATGCCATAATTGCAAGATAGGCTTAGAATGGAAGAATGGATAAGGCATGTGAATTGTTTAACAATAATGTCTTTGTAGAGATGTATGAAAAATGTGATACCTTTGACAAGCTCGTGAGCTCACTAGCTTGCCAATGCAGTAGGGTTGACAAGGTAGGGGCAACGTGAAAAAATGCCTCATAGCAATGGGGATTCAAGGTGATGTGCATCACCATGAATCCCCATTACATCACCATGAGTCTTGACAAGGTAGGGGAAATGTGAAAATATGCCTCATAGAAATGGGGACTCGCAGTCCATTTCTATGAGGTGATTCCCCATTTCTATGAGGCATATTTTCACATTGCCCCTACCTTGTCAATCGTACTGCATTGGAAACTCACTAGCTTGCCAATGTGGTAGGCTTGACAAGCTAGGGGTAGCATAAAAAAATGCCTCATAGAAATGGGGACTAATGGTGATGTACATAAGCATGAGACCCCATTTCTATGAGGCATTTTTTCATGTTGTCCCTACCTTGTCAACACTACCATATTGGCAAGCTAGTGAGCTCACTAGCTTGTTAATGCTACCACATTTGGCATACATGTCTCTAAAAATATTATTTTCAAACGATTCACATGCATTGTCCATGCTTCCATTTTGATCCTATCTTGCAATCATGTCATGCCACATTACCACATTTCTTTAAGAAATTCCATCCAAAAAATTCATGTGAGCATTGGCAAGCTAGTGAGCTCACTAGCTTGCTAATGAGGTAGGGTTGACAAGGTAGGGGCAATGTGAAAAAATTCCTCATAAAAATGGGGACTCACGGTGATGTAAATCACCATGAGTTCCCATTTCTATGAGGCATTTTTTCATTCTTCCCCTACCTTGTCAACCCTACATCACCGTGAGTCCCCATTTCTATGAGGCATTTTTTCATGTTGCCCATACATTGTCAACCCTACCATATTGGCAAGCTAGTGAGCTCACTAGATTTCAATGCTACCACATTTTACATACATGTCTCCAAAAATATTATTGTTAAACAATTTACATTCCTTGTCCATGCTTCCATTTTGAGCCTATCTTGCAATCATGGCATGCCACATTACCACATTTCTTTAAGGAATTCCATCAAAAAAAACATGGTAACATTGGAAAGCTAGTGAGGTCACTAGCTTTTCAATGCTACCACATTTTGCATACATTTCTATGGAATTATTGTTAAAATATTCACATGCCTTTTCCATGCTTCCCTTTTGATCCTATCTTGAAATCATGGCATGCCACATGACCACATTTCTTTAAGGAATTCCATACAAAAAATTCATGTGAGCATTGACAAGCTAGTGATCTCACTAGCTTGCCAATGCAGTAGAGTTGACAAGGTAGGGGTAGCATGGAAAATGCATTCATAGAAATAAGGTCTCAAGGTACCTCACTATGAAACCTCATTTCTATGATGGATTTCTTTATGCTACCCCTACCTTGTCAACCCTACTACATTGGAAAGATAGTGAGCTCACTAGCTTGCCAATGTGGTAGGTTGACAAGATAGGGGTAGTATAAAAAAATGCCTCATAGAAATGGTGTCTCATGGTGAGACCCCATTTCTATGAGGCATTTTTACATGCTTCCCCTACCTTGTCAATGCTACCACATTTTGCATACATTTCTATGCAAACATTATTAGCAAACAATTCACATGCCTTTTTCATGCTTCTAGTTCGAGCCTATCTTGCAATCATGGCATGCCACATTACCACATTTCTTTAAAGAATTCCATCCAAAACATTCATGTGAGCATTGGAAATCTAGTGAGCTCACTAGCATGCCAATGTAGTATGGTTGAAAAGGTAGGGGCAACATGAAAAAATGCCTCATAGAAGTGAGGACTCATGGTGATTCTCCGTGAGTCCCAATTACATCACCGTGAGTCCCCATTTCTATGAGGCATTTTTTCACGATGCCCCTACCTTGTCAACCCTACCACATTGGAAAACTAGTGAGCTTACTAGCTTGTCAATGCTACCACATTTTTCATACATATATTTGAAAAACATTATTGTCAAAAAAATCACATGCCTTGTCCATGCTTCCATTTTGAGCCTATCTTGCAACCATGGCATGCCACATTACCACATTTCTTTAAGGCATTCCATCAAAAAAATCATGGTAAAATTGGCAAGCTAGTGAGCTCACTAGCTTATCAATGCTTCCATATTTTGCATACATTTCTACACAAACATTATTGTCAAACAATTCACATGCCTTGTCCATGCTTCCATTTTGAGCCTATCTTGTTCTCATGGCATACCACATGACCACATTTCTTTAAGTAATTTCATCCAAAACATTCATATGAGCATTGACAAGCTAGTGAGCTCACCAACTTACCAATGCACTAGGGCTGACAAGGTAGGGGCAGTGTGAAAAAATGCATTCATATAAATGGGGTCTCAAAATAAATCACCATGAGACCCCATTTCTATGAGGCATTTTTTCATGCTTCCCCTACCTTTTCAACCCAACTACATTGGCAAGCTAGTGATCTCACTAGCTTGTCAATGCTACCACATTTTGCACACATGTCTATGCAAACAGTATTGTCAAACAATTCACATACCTTTTCCATGCTTCCATTTTCATCCTATCTTGCAATCATGGCATGCCACATGACCACATTTCTCTAAAGAATTCTATCCAAAATATTCATGTGAGCATTGGCAAGCTAGTGAACTCACTAGCTTGGCAATATGGTAGGGTTTCCAAGGTAGGGGCAACGTTAAAAAATGCCTCATAGAAATGAGGACTCGTGATGATTGCTTGTGAGTCCCCATTTCTATGAGGCATTTTTTCATGTTGCCCCTACCTTGTCAAGACTCACGCATTGGCAAGCTAGTGAGCTCACTAACTTGTCAATGCTACCACATTTTTCATGCATGTCTCGGAAAAAATTATTATCAAAAAATTCACATGCCTTGTCCATGCTTCCATTTTGAGCCTATCTTGAAATCATGGCATGCCACATTACCACATTTCTTTAAGGTATTCCATCCAAAAAATCATGGTACCATTGGCATGATATTGAGCTCACTAGCTTTCCAATGAGGTAGGGTTGACAAGGTAGGGGAAGCGTGAAAAAATGCCTCATAGAAATGGGGTCTCACAATGATCTACATCACTGTGAGACCCCATTTCTATTAGACATTTTTTCACGCTTCCCCTACCTTTTCACCCTACCACATTGTCTTGTGGCATGTCATGGTTGCAAGATAGGCTACACCTTTCCCCATGTTGCTAACTTAGCCTTGAATAAAGAGTCTTGAAATAGTAGAGAGAATGGTTAGAATCCCTTGTAGGTAGACTAAGCAAAGAAAAATTTAAAATATATCACAACATTAGTGATGAGGTAAATTTAGAAATATAGATGAAAACCAAAATAGATTCAAACATCTATCAATGTGAGAGGAGTATAGTCCAATTTTCTAGAGACGTGTATAGAAAATTTGGTAGCATAGACAATACAATCAATTGTTTAATAAAATGAACATCACCATGAGACCCCATTTATTTGAGGCATTTATTCAAACATTTGATTGCCTTGTCTATTCTATTTGATAAAATGCTTTGGTAGACATGTATAGAAAATTTGGTAGCATAGGCAAGGCAATCAGTTGCTTGGTATAACTGTTTGACAAAATACCTCAATGAGATATGTCCTCATGGAATAGAATGATTGCAATATATGCCCAAAATATATTTATTGAAAAGGCTTTATAAAATTTCAAGAATATGCAATTTATAGGTGTAAAACCAAATTCAACTACATTTTCCAACATCCCCCATGCCTATACCAAAATGAAAGCTTAGGATAGTGGTATGGACATCCATAAATAAGGATTGAGAAATGATGTATTATTTTAATACTTATAACTTCTATCATATATGTGTGTATACAAATTTTGGAAGCATATAGAAGGTAAGTAAATTTTCTAACAAAATACCTCAAAGAGATGTGGTTTAAAAATGTAATTGGCAAGTGTAAAGAATTGTGTAATTTAAAATGTGCATTGAAAAGATAAGGTTATAATGACAAACAAACAATAATCAACATGGGATATGAAAAATCAAAAATCAAAACAATCCAAAATAGAATGAAATGAAATGTGTAAATAATTCACATACCTAAAAAAACAGAGTTTCAAATGGAGGAGTTCTACCCAATTGTGTAGCCTTTGCTTCTTCTTTCTTCAAACTCCTCAACAATTATTTTTTAAAATCTTGTTCCCCTCTAAACTTCAATTATATATCACTCTTGAATGGAATTTAGACCTGAATTGATATTATATGCCTTTCAACATGAAAAATCTACTATTTCATGCAAAGGTGGTGGAAAGATCATGAAAAATGTGGTGGAATATGAAAAATTTGTATGCACACTTCACAAAATCATCATAAAGCTTTTTTTTTATCAATACGCAAGCATAACTAGGAGAATATGTAGAATGTTGGCCTTGAGATCATGGGTATATTGAATATTTTACCATTTTTAGAGCAAGACAAAATTTGCTCACATTATAACATGCTCACATTGTGTCTTTCTAAAATAATGACCATATCTCTACTACTTCAAAATGTGGTCATGTTATGAGAGTTGATTTTTTATAGGTTTATTTTCTCTCTTTCTCTCTTTCTCTCTATCCTCTACCCTTAAACCTTTAAACCCTATACCCTCTACCCTCTATCTCTCTCCCACTCCCTCCCTCTCTCTCTCTCTCAAGTCTCTCCTTCCTACCCCCTCTCCATCTCTCAAATCTCTCTCTCTCACTCACTCATTCCTTTTATCTCTATCCCCTCTACCCTCTACCCTTAACCCTTAAACCCTCTACCCTCTACCCTCTACCCTTAACCCTCTCTCTCCTACCCCCTCTCCCTCTCTTAATTCTCTCTCTCTCTCACTTACTCACTCCTTATATCTCTTTCCCCTCTACCCTCTATCTCTCACCCACTCCCTCCCTCTCTCTATCTCTCAAGAATCTCCCTCCTACCCCTTCTCCCTCTCTCAATTCTCTCTCTCTCACCCATTCACTCCTTCTATCTCTCTCCCCTCTACCCTTAACCCTTAAACCTTGTACCTTCTATCTCTCTCCCACTCCCTCCCTCTCTCTCTCTCTCAAGTCTCTATCTCCTACCCCTCTCCCTCTCTCAAGTCTCTATCTCTCTCTCTCTCTCACTCCTATCCCTCTCCCCTCTACCCTTAACCCTTGAACCATTAAACCCTCTACCCTCTATCTCTCTCCACTCCCTCCCTCCCTCTCTCTCAAGTCTCTCCCTCCTACCTCCTCTCCCTCTCTCAAGTCTCTCTCTCTCACTCACTCACTCCTTCTATCTCTCCCCTCTACCCTCTAGCCCATATCCCTCTTCCACTCCCTCCCTCCCTCTCTCTCTCAAGTATCTCCCTCTCTCAATTCTCTCTCTCACTCACTCCTATCTCTCTCCCCTCTACCCTTAACCCTCTACCCTCTACCTTAACCCTCTACACTCTATCTCTCTACCCTCCATCTCTCTCCCTATAATCTACCCTCTACCTCTCCCCCACTCCCTCTCCCTCTCTCTCTCTGTATCTCTCTCCCCTCCACCATTAACCCTATACACTAAACCCTTAACCCTTAAGTCATAAACCCTTAAACCCTCTACCCTAGCTAGCCAATTCAGTGAAATTAGAAATGTAGTGGATTTTTTGAAAAAATTGGTCCAAGAAATGGGGTCTCTAAGTGATGTATATCACCAAGAGATCCCATTTCTTAGAACCATTCTTTTAAATAGGCCAAGTTAGGTTGCCAATTTTCACCAAATTGGCAAGGTAGTGGGACCACCAGCTTGCCAATTTGGTGAAATTGGTAATGTAGTGGCTTGTTTGAAAAAATGGGTCCAACAAATTGGGTCTCTTGGTGATGTAAATCACAAGGAGACCCCATTTCTTCAACCCATTTTTTCAAATAGGCCAAGTTAGGTTGCTAATCTAATCGAATTGGAAAGCTAGTGGGCTTGAGAGACCCCATTTCTTGGACCCATTTTTTCAAACAAGCCAAGTTGGGTTGTCAATTTCACCGAATTGGCAAGCTAGTGCACCCACTAGCTTGCCTATTTGGTGAAATTGGAAATTCAAATAGGACATTAGGAGACCCCATTTTTTCAAATAGGCCAAGTTAGGTTGCTAATTTCATCGAATTGGCAATGTAGTGGCTTGTTTGAAAAAATGGGTCCAAGAAATGGGGTCTCTTGGTGACCATTTTTTGGACCCATTTTTTCAAATAGGCCACTACTTTTCCAATTTCATCAAATTGACAAGCTAGTGGGCTCACTACCTTGCTAATTTGATGAAATTTGGACCCATTTTTTCAAACAGGCCACTACTTTGCCAATTGTTGGAAAAACAAGGATAGACAACTAAGAGGGGGGTGAATCAATTATTACAAAATTTAAACTTATTTAGCATTAATCAACCTTTAATCTCATATTTGATAATTAAAAGTGAAATCATAAATCAAAAACACATCAGAGACTAATGAACACCAAGGTTTTATACATGCAAACCCTATTAGGGGAAAAACCACGGTGGATGTTAGTCCACAAGATTATACCCTGTTAGAAGTATAATGAAAGAAATGAATAGGGAATGCACATGCATTCAGGAAAATTTCCTAGAGATCATTGCTCAAAGGGAAGGCTCACTTCCTTACATGAAATAATTAGATTAAATCCATCTAATGAGGTTGAACTGAGAAATTAGCTTCTACAAAAGCTTGGTGACAGTTCTGGTTAGGCACATAAACACTTCTTCACACTTTTCTCAATCTTCTTCACACTCTACTATGAAATTAAATGATTTGATCTTTATTCACACATTTCGCACATTTCACATATACACTACACACTTGCACTTCCACACTCTCCAAAATGAAGAAAAAATCATTCTTATATATATGTTACATGAATTTACATCAAAAACTCTATCGGTCATAAATAAAGAATAAATTACAACTGTTGGCCCAATTTCATGAACAAAACTTAATGCGCACCAACTTAAGTCATTCACAACATAATGAAGACCTAAATCAACATCCTCGAATATTCCAAACAATAAAATATTAATCCATAAGGATCCACAACATGCTACCACTAACATGTCAGCCAAGAACATAAAAACTTCGAGCACACAAAGGAAAATCTTTGATCACGAACACATCGATCAACGTGGATGTACCAAAATGATAGAGAATAATCTAGAAACATCACTGAATATTACAGAAGCATACACAACTACTCAATTTATCATAATTGCATTCTCTTCTTCCAGAAACACCTACTATAGTAACAATATAACTGTAGGAACTCAAAAACTTATAACTTTCTCCAATCTTGATGTGTACCACTGAAACTTCCAAACAATATACTAGATAGGCTAAAAAAAAAAAACTTTAATGTGAACCTTCTAATCATCAACGTACAAAAATTTCCATCACTCTAACCTTCTCAGCTTCACAAACTACCTGCAACATATTTATTACAATTTTCTCAATATCCTTGACATATACAACCTTTAATCCATTAATGCTAATAGTGTTGACATCAATGCCAACCACATATCAGTAACACAACCACAACATCCAACAATCTCCCCCTTTGGCATTGATGGCAACACATGCTGTGAAAAATACAATCAACACAACTAACTCTTCTCAACTTGTTCTTCTCTTCCTTACATTGCTCTTCCATCTTCTCTCTCTTAGTACTTATTGCACTTCTCCCCCTTCTTCTACAAAGGTTTTCCATATTACACTTCTCCCCCTTTGACATCAATGGCAAAGGTACATAAGCTTTGAACCACATATCATCTGAATCATCTGACTACTCCCCCTGAGTAGCAGCCACCACAAAATCAATCCGAAAGAAAATTTCACTGTAAGTGCACAGATTGATGCAAAGACTTGCATCTTTGTTCAAATTAGGAGGGGAAATCACCCCTAACTTTCCTCTGAGATACTAAAAATTATCCTTAGGAAATGGTTTAGTGAATATATCTATAATTTGTTCCTTAGTGGGCACATATTCCAATCTGACCTCTTTATCACTCACCTTGTCTCTCAAAAAGTGATACTTGATAGATATATGTTTTTTCTTTGAGTGTAGCACCAAATTCTTAGAAATTTTTATGGAACTTGAATTGTCACAAAATATGGAAATAGGCCCATCATACTCAACTCTGATATCTCTCAGCATCTGTTTCATCCACAACACTTGAGTACAATTTTTTGCAGCAACAATATATTTTGCCTCAGGAGTAGATAAGGAAATGGAGTTTTGATTTTTACTTAGCCAAGACACCAACTTCTTCCCTAATAATAATGCACCACCAATTGTACTTTTTATGTCATCCACATCTCCTACCCAATCTCCATTTGTAAAGGAATTCAGAGTAAGATCATCATCCTTAGGATACCAAAGACCAAAATCAATTGTTCCTTTTAAGTATCTAAAAATCCTCTTTATTGCAATCACATGTGATTCCTTTAGATCAGCTTGATATCTAGCAACCATGCACACAACATTCATGATGTCTGGTTTGGTCTAAGTCAAATAAAGAAATCCACCAATCATTGACCTATATCTTGTTTGATTATCTTTAGGAGAATCATCACTTTGTGTTAGCTTGCATCCGATTACCATGGGTTTACCAACTAGCTTTGAGTCTTACATGCCAAACTTTTTTATTAACTCTCTTACATATTTGGACTGAGAAATAAAGATTCCATCATCTAACTAAGTAATTTTCAATCGTAAAAATAATTTAAGTTCTCCTATCATTGACATCTCAAATTTACTTTTCATTTCATCAACAAACTTCATGCATAAGTCATCATCACCTTCAAAAATAATGTCATCAACAAAGACTTCAATAATCAACTCTTTATCCTAATCCATCTTGAAATACAGATTGTTGTCAGCAATACCTTTATTGAATCCAAGCTTCAACAAGTATTTATCCAATCTAGCATACCATGCTCTAGGGGCTTGTTTGAGTCCATATAGTGCTTTCTTCAATTGACAAAACATGTATTTTTCATCAGTCAATTGAAATCCATCTGGTTTCTCAACATAATCTTCTTCTTCTAAATTCACCATTCAGAAATGTTGAAATCACATCGATTTGATAGACTTTGTAATTCTTGAAAGTAGCATTAGCAAGAAATAACCTTACAACTTCAATTCTAGCAACAGGGGCAAAGGTTTCTTCAAAATCAATACCTTCCATCTACGAGTATCCTTTACATACTAGTCTTGCTTTGTTTCTAACTACTTCACCTTGCTCATTCAGCAAATTTCGAAAGACCCATTTGGTTCCAATCACATTTTTGTCTTGAGGTCTAGGAACAAGAATCAAAGTATCATTTTTCTCTATCTGCATCAGTTCTTCCTTCATTGCTTCCATCCAATACTCATCTTTACATGATTCATTAAAATTACTAGGCTCAGTTTTGGAAATCAAGCAATATTCTTGATGGCACTCTCAAATTTTACAAATTTTTAAGTGCCTAAAATTGCCTCTACACTATCAAAAGTACACTTGATGAATCAGTTTGAGTGACCCACTTTGGAGGGTCAGAATTTAGAGTCTATTGATTTCCGTGCAAAACTAATTTGTAGACATTTTCAATTGACATATGTGAATGTGCATGTCAATTTTCAGCTTCCTACGATTAGTTTTGACACTTTTCTGTTGTTTGCAAACTTTCAGTTTTACAAAGTAGTCTCCTTTTTGAACTTGCATTTTACAACCAGATGAATGTCAAATCAGAAAAAATGTTGTTCTACATTCTCCATACCAAGATGAGCTCATATGTTAGTTTTCAAAGTCTCATGATCTGATTTTCTATTTTAACAGATCGAAACCAAATGCATTTTCTCCTGTTTTGCACATGCATTTTCATAAACCTTTCTGAGAGGCAAAATCTGAGAGTCAATATCTTTTGATCAGTGATGGTTAAAGAAATTTGCTTTTGTACACATGCTCAGGGTACCTAAATGATCTACTGTGTCTAGTGGCAGCTCGCTAGGAGCTGATTTGCTATTTTTTGCAAAATGACAAATGGGTCAGCTTCAATTGGTTTAGAACAGTTGTTTGTTGTAGAAAGTTTGAGTAAGAAAATTTGATAGTTAATAAATTTTACTTCATGATTGATTTCTTTGATCCATATTTTTCATTGCATTCTCGGGTCAAATGTATACATACCTACAAGTTTTCCTTGCTTCACGAGGTCGTTTGCCCAGTTTCTGAGGCCGATTCCTGAGCCAACTTGGCCAATTTTCACCATTTTGTAAAAGTGCTTGAATGAATATTTTAATGGATACCCTTTTCATGTTTTTACTCCAAAAGCATCCAGAAGCTGCCCTAGATCAATTCAAGGTATAAATTTTTTTTGAAAATGAAAAAAAAATTAGCCAAGCCCATAAGGGACCCAACATGTATCACACAATTTGGGGAAGTTGTTATGCAATTGGATCATGGAGGACAATGGTTTTTTTTAGAACTGAGGTTTTGTTATGCACATTGTAGCCTTCTATCCACAAGGTCACAAGGGTATGGAAATTTTGTATGACTGTAGTATTGGCCAGAGCTACTCAACTTCTTTTGATCTCATATATTTTGGATAAGCCTGATATCAAGCTTCAATAGCTAGGCTACCCACCAATACAAATTTCAATTCACGTGCCAAACCTAGAGCTTTGCTTTTCACCTAAAATTTAGTAGGGTTATGGATTCATCAGTGATGTTTGATGAGAATTGTAAGAAATTATGAAATGGTTAGAATAAGTTGTGGAATGGGACTCAAATCTTGGAGTTTGATAGGTTTTGTTGGCAATGTCTAGGTTATCTCTGAGGGGGGATTGGTATTTCTAATTATAGAATCACAACCTTGTGTTTTATACTTGTCAGGCCATACTTATATCATGGACAGTAACATTTCTCAAGTATATCAGTGCACTTATAACATGAGTGCCAAATAGGTCTCAGTGACATGGGGTAAGTATTTTGAATGCACAGAAGATAATGAATTATGTAGTGAAAATCATAAGGGTATTGTTGCCATGAGGGATGGTCTTCTAGAAGAAATTATAAGCTTGAGATGACTGTGCACAATTGGCATTGTATGGAGGGAAAATTATTTATACATGCTGATTTGTGCAGGTTTCCTGATTATGTGAATACGGTGCCATTGCCCAAACTAATGGTGGAAATTTTGAATGAGGCTACACATTAGAATGGTCTTGAGTTAGTTGTGCTTTCTACGTCTTTAAGAGCAGAGTGGCTACACTTCTAATGGAATATACTGAGAACCGTTTGAGGAGGTTCTATTTGGCACGGTGATAGACAAAGGTTTACGCATGGGCACCTACAATGAGAAGGAATCTCATGATTGTAGAGCATGCACCAAATGCATTTGTTGGAAAGACTTTGGAAACTAGAGATCAGAGATTGGTGAAGGCCTGACAGTACTTAGACATGGCATGTAAATTATTCAAATAAAAATACCCAGATCAGTGTGATCTCACCAAACGTTAGGAACATAACAATTGCAGAATATGTGTAGAATGTGGAGGTGTTGAAAGGACTTTAGTAACTCAAGGAAATGTAATTGGCACAGACTGCACATGCTATGGATAGCCACACATTAGTGAAGAGGCTCAAACTAGTGATGGACACGCCATCATGGACAAAGCGCTGTGGTAAGGTGAATGGTGTAGTAAATGAAGCTTGACATTATTTCTTAATACTTTTGGGAGCCTGAATTAGAGTGGATGTATGGGATGAGTGTTGAATTAGCTATTTGGGTCTGAGCAAGTAATATTATCAAAGGGAACAAACCCTGACTACTTGATCAGATTTGGGTCCGATTTGACATTGCAAGGGAAGGTTTTTATATAGTACAAGAAGTTGCCGCTAGAAGCATCTTTATATTCGATGCCTACAAAATAGCCACAACCACCGTGCAGGCTAGAAGGAGTCTTCACCGAGGTTATCTGATGAAGTAGGAGGAGGCTTGGGTGTGTTTGAAGGGGCACACAGTGCAAAGAGAGGACATCCATCAAGGCAGAAGGCACATTTGATGGTGAATAGAGAAGAATAGACAAAGCCTGTGCTCTCGCCAATGAAGGTGCACAAAATGGATCTGGTAAAATGGCTTCAGAAAATTTAATGCAAATGCATTTACCCACACCTCCAAAATGCTCGATGTTCCATGGGAGAGTCACTAGTATAGGGCATGAAATGAAGATGGTCGTTGGAGGAAATGAGTTGCAGACCAACCAAACACACGACAAAGAGGAATTAGGGCTAATGAAAAAAAACAAACTCTAGCCACATCTTGGCCCTTCCCTGTCATATCGTGATCCCAAGGTGCATGCGGGTTATTGATTGCGGGATAGCGAGGTAAATATGGTGGGCTGAAAAGATTGACAATTTTTAATGCATTTAATATGGGCGATGGGTGATTTCATTTTGAAAAGGGAATTAAAATGGAAAGTGAATAGGAGCTAGTAAAATAAGTTTTGGCTTAATATGGTGGTGAAAATTTAAAAGAAGTGGAGCTTTTACTTTTCAAGGTTAAAATTCCATAGTAGGATGAAAGAATAAATGGATGGGAGAATGGAGTGCCAAATGGTTATATTATTAAAGTTAGACAACTTTAATAAATATAAGAGAAATAAAAGGCGTTCACGGGGAAGGAATTATTTTCACTTGCAGAGGTAAAATGAACAATGAAAATACCTTTTAGCTGGAGGAGTAAAATGTTTTTTCAACTGCAAGGGAGTTCGGTGAATCTTTTTCACCGAAAAATAAATTTCTTGTTGAATGAGCAAAATTGGGGGCAAAATTTATGGTGCAAATGGAAGTGAGAAGAGAGAGGATTTTGAGTTTTTTCTCATTGCAAATTAATGGAGAGGAGGCTACCGATTGTCCTTTTTGGATACATTTTAGGGCTACTCAGGTGTTTTTTGTTATCTTTATTTTCTCAATTTTCCTCTCATTGGGGAATCGATTTTGAGATCTCTAGAGGTGTGGTTAAAAAAATTCTCAAATTGGAAGCATACTAAACTGATGTAAATGAATGGACAACATTTTGTCTTGGTTAGGGGTTAAGTGTGACAGTCTTAATTTTTTTTTATAAAGTCACTGATGTTCAAGCAATTTTTAGTTCTGGGACAATGCTCTCCTCTGTTTTCTCTTTTACAAATTATGAATGAAAATATCAATGATCTCTTCATTCATCTTCAATAGTTCAGTTGAATGTGTGGCTCCTTTTTAGCTTTAACTCAAAGAGTTAATTAAATGCTTAAGGGGAATCACAGATTTGTAAGGAGTTACTAAGGATTTGATAAGAAGTATTGTTGCAGGCACAATGAGTTCTCATATTGCAAAGCTTTATGATAATGGCCAACAGATTTATGAATTCAGTATCTAATATATTACTGGTTGTTGCACACTTGATGCCATTTACCCAATTGATGAAGCACTGGCCCATTTGTTGACAATAATGAAACAATTGAGTTGAACATATTTCAGATTTGAGATTCAAATGAGAATAGAATTATAAATCATTAAATGTTTCAATTATGATGTATGTGCTATAAAGATTTATTCATTTCCTAGGATTAGGTGGTTATTCATTTGAGGGTCTTCCAAGCCATCAACAAATAATATCTATTTGCATTGAGTAGGAGTAAATTTGTGTTGAAGTGTTCTTGAGGAATGAAGCTATCAAATGAGCACAAGTAGGGATCACCCTCTCAGGTCTTGCAGAGCCCAAAGTGTAGGAGGTCTTTAAAATACTCGTCAGTTGGTCTAGGTCCTTCGAGTTTCCTTTGATTGGAATTGGAAATTCCATAGGTAGATTAGGAGATCAACCTAGTTATAGTAAAAACAACCAACAATTCTTCTACAATTCTTCTTCTAGTTTGCACACCTTTTTTCTTGTCTCCTATAATCTAACTTTCAGAATGACAACTTTACATACCTTGGAATTTTAGGTTCTTCTGTTCTTTCTTCTATATTTCCACTATCTTCTCCTTCATGATTTTCTTGATTTACCAAAAAAATTTGAACTTGATTTTGTGTCTATGCATTCTTTCCATTCTAAATATTATCTTTTTGGTCATCTAAATCATATCCACAATACCTAGATGATCTGATAGTATCTTCATCAACTTTAACATCTACACTTTCAACTATTTTCTTTAATATTTTATTGTAACACCGGTAGGCTTTGCTCCTAGTAGAGTAACCTAGAAAGATTCCTTCATCACTTCTAGCTTCAAACTTTCCTATATCATCATCTCTTTTGATATAACATCTACTTCCAAAGATTTTGAAATATTTAACAATAGGCTTATAAACAAACCATAGCTCAAAAGGGGTCTTACCAAAATTACCATTGACATTCACCCATTTGATAGTATACACAACAGTGCTTACAACTTCTCTCCAATAGAAATGAGGAATATTACCTTCCAATATAATAGTTCTAGTAGCATCTAAAATTGTTTTGTTCTTTCTCTCAACAAATCTGTTTTGCTGTGGGGTCTGGGCAGCAGATAAATATCTTTTTATTCCATGCTCTTCACAAAATGAATTGAATTCCTAGGAAGTGAATTCACCACCTCTATCTGATCTCAAACATTTGATCTTCAAATCTATCTCATTCTCTACCATAGCTTTGAAGGTTTTGAATTTCTCTAATGCCTCATGTTTTTCTCTTAAGAAATCAACCCATACCATTCTAGAATAATCATCAATAAGCAACATAAAGTACCTTTCTCCTTGTAGACTTCTGATTCTGGATGGACCACATAGATCGATATGTACCATATCTAGTACTCCATTGGAATGGTGTTGTTTTCTCTAAAATGAAATTCTTGTCTGCATTCCCATTTGACATTCTTTGCTTATAGTGTTAGTAGGCTTCACTAACTTAGGTAGATCTTTGACTTCTTTTGTGGAGCTTATTTTGACAATGTTATCAAAATTCACATGACACAACCTTCTATGCCATAACCATCTTACATCAACTTAAGAAATAAATTTTTTTTCACTAGCAACACTTAAGTGAAAAACATTACCTCTTGTCTTTGTACCTAAAGAAATCACATTTCCAGAGCTTCCCAGTATCCTGCACTTACAATCTTTGAAATGAAGATTGTAACCTTTGTCAACCATCTATCCAACACTCAACAAGTTATGCTTCAATACTTCAACATAAAGATTATCTTCAGTATTACATTTATCACCAAGAGAAATAGTGTATCTTCCACAAATCACACCAGCATTGTTATCTCCAAATATTACAACACCACTATCATATTTTTCCAAACCTAGAAACTTGTTTTTGTCACCAGTCATATGATGTGAGCAGTTGCAGTCAATCACCCACTCATCCTTCTCATTAATCCTAGCTACAAGATATTTCTCAATATTATGATTACTAGCTGATTCAATGGACATCGAACCATTTTCCTTGATAGCAATAAATACCCATTCATCTTCATTTCCAGTTTCTTTATTAGATTCATCATCAGTAACACCTTCTTCAGCATAATAACATTTCTTTTGAAATATAGTCTTATCAAGTTTATACTTAGAAACTCTTTCAAGACACCTTGATGCAAAATGACCTATCTTACTACAAGAGAAACATTTAATAGGCAACTTTCTTTGTACTTACCTTGTCCTCTGACTTCTATTTTAACAATCAGTGCTTCTAGTGCTTCTAGTTCTCTTTCTTCATCTTCAATAAGTTTCATTTCATCTTCATACTTGAATGTCTTCCTGGAGCTCTCTTCTATATCATATCTCTGTTGTATTTTTCCGGATACAATAGCTTTGAATACAGACTCTGTCTTAGGAGAAGATTCACCAAATTCACTCAACTCAAAGGCAACAAGTTTTCCAATCAGCATGTCTCTTCTTACATTTGTTACTGTCTCGAGCTCTTCAGTAGCAAGAGCTTTTGTTTTGTAAGAAGTAGGCACATATCTAAGTATTTTAGCCACAATCTCATCTTCTTCCAAAATTCCACTGGCACATCTAGTTCCCATCACTAGTTCATTTACCTTTTGCATAAAATACAAAATGCTCATCTTCACTCATCTTCATGTTCTCTCACTTGCCTTTTAGACTTTGTATCTTAGCAACTTTCACTAGTGCATCTCCTTCATACAATGTTTCCAAAATTTTCCAGATCTCATGTGCAATCTATAGACCTATCACAGTTGTCATCTCTCAATCTTTCAAAGCACTTAGCAATGCTTCTATAGCCCTAGTATTAGTTTATGCTTCTTTGATCTCATCAGCAGTAGAGGGACCATTCTGAGGAATAGTAAATGCATTCTATGTAATCTTCTAGAAAGGCTCACCAATGCACTTCAAATGACACTCCATTTTGACTTTCCACAGAGAGTAGTTTGTACCATCGAATCTAGGACTATCTTTCTTGTATGATGCCATCTTGGATCACCTCAATCTTTTAAACTTCTTTAGAGGAACCAGCTCTAATACCAATTGTTGGCAAAACAAGGATAGACAACTGAGGGGGGGGTGAATAAGTTATTATAGAATTTAAACTTATTCAACATTAATCAACCTTTAATCTCAAATATGATAAATAAGAGTGAAAGCATAAATCAACAACACATCAGAGACACATGAACACCAAGATTTTATACGTGGAAACCCTGTTAGGAGAAAAACCATGGTGGATGTTAGTCCACAAGATTATACCTTGTTAAAAGAATAATGAAAGAAATAAATAGGGAATTCACATGCATTCAAGCACACTGCCTAGAACTCATTTCTCAAAGGGAAGGCTCACTACCATACATGAAACAATCGAATTAAATCCATTTGATGAGGTTGAATTGAGAAATTAGTTTCTACAAAAGTTTGGTGAAGTTTGGGTTAGGCACATAAACACTTCTTCACACTTTGATCAATCTTCTTCACACTTTGCTTTGAAATTAAATGATCTGATCTTTATTCACACATTTTGCATATACACTACACACTCGCACTTCCACACTCTCCAAAATGAAGAAACAGTCATTCTTATATATCTGCTACATGAATTTACATCAACAACTCTATCGGCCACAAATAAAGAATAATTTACAACTATTGGCCCAATTTCATGAACAAAACTTAATACACACCAACTTAAGTTAGTCAAAACATAATGAAGACCTAAATCAACATCCTCTAACATGCCAAACAATAAAATATTAATCCATAAGGATTGCCAACACGCTACCACTAACATGTTGGCCAAGAACATAAAAACTTCGAGCACACAAAGGAAAATCTTTGATCACGAACACACCGATCAACATGGATGTACCAAAATGATAGAGCATGATCTAGAAATATCACTGAATATTACAGTAGCATACACAACTACTCAATTTATGATAATTGCATTATCTTCTTCCAAAAACACCTGCTACAGTAACAAGATAACTGTAGGAACTCATAAACTTATAACTTTCTCCAATATTGATGTGTACCATTGAAACTTCCACAAAATATACTAGATAGGCTAAAAAAAAACCCTTTAATGCATGCCTTCTGATCATCAACATACAAAAATTTCCATCACTCTGAGCTTCTTAGCTTCACATACTACCTGCAACATATTTATTACAGTTTTCTCAATATCCTTGACATATACAACCTTCAATCCATTAATTCTAATAGTGTTGACATCAATGACAACCACATATCAGCAACACAACCACAACATCCAACACCAATTTCATCAAATTGGCAAGCTAGTGAGTTGACTACCTTACCAATTCAGTGAAATTGGCAACCTAACTTGGCTTGTTTGAACCCTATACCCTCAGTTATGAACCCTCTACCCTATACATTAGATCCTCAACCCTCTTATATCTTTGTCCCTCCCTCCTCTTTTCTCCTTCTCTCTATCTCACTTATCCCTCCATCTGTCCCTCCCTCCATCTATACCTCTCATCCCTAATCCCTCAACCGTATACCCTC
>CM021101.1:556300921-556553381 GCA_007115665.2 Sequoiadendron giganteum | reverse complement strand
AAAAACCTTAAACCCTCAAACCTAAACTATTAAAACCTAAACCATTAAACCATCTACCCTCTACCCTATACATTAAACCCTCAACCCTCAATTCTCAACCCTCAACCCTTAATCCCTCAACCCTCAACCCTTAAACCCTTAACCCTCAACCCCTATACCATCTACCCTATAAACTGGACCCTCAACCCTAATACTTCAACCATATGGACCCTCAACCCTAATCCTTCAACCATATGTACCCTCAACCCTAATCCTTAATCCCTAAACCTTATACCCTCAACCCAATACCCTAAAAAATTGACCCTATAGGTCCTCAACCTCATATCCTCAATTCTCAAACCTTTAGATGATACAATCGATCCTCAACACTCATATATCTTTGTTCCTCACTTCTCTTCTCTCCTTCTCTCTATCTCACTTATCCCTCAATCTCTCCCTCCATCCATCTTCCCTCTGAACCCTAATCCCTCAATCGTATACCCTCAACCCTTACACCCTTAAACACTCAACCCTAAACCCTAAACCCTCAACCCTCAACCCTTAAACCCTCTACCATCTACCCTACACCAAATACCCTCTACAATCAATCCTAATACCTTGACCCTGATCCTTGATCCCTAATCCCTCAACCCTTAAACCCAATTAAACTCTCTATCCTAATCCCTCAACCCCTAACCCTTAATCTATGTACCCTCAACCCTCAACCCTTAAACCCTAATTTCTCAACCCCTACTCCCTCTACCCTATACATTGGACCCTAATCCCCCTACCCTATACCCTCAATCCTCTACCCTCAACCCTCAACCGTTAAATCCTCTACCCTCCACCCTCTACCTTATACATTAAACCCTCAACCTTCCATTCTCAACCCTCAACCCTCAACTCTTAAACCCTACAACCTCAACCCCTATACCCTCTACCCTATACATTAGACCCTCAACCCTAATACTTCAACCATATATATTGTCAATCCTAATCCCTCAACCCGATACCCTAAACCCAATATCCTAAACCATCAACCCTATAGGTCATCAACCCTATACCATCATTGTAAACCCTCTACCCTATACATCAGATCCTCAACCATCATATATCTCTATCCCTCCTTCCTGTTCTCTCCTTCTCTCTATCTCACTTATCCCTTCATCTCTCCCTCAATCCATCCCTCCCATTCTACTCTAATCCCTCAACCCTATACCCTCAACCCTTAAACCCTTAAACCCTTAAACACTCAACCCTAAATCCTAAACCCTCAACCCTCAACCCTTAAATCCTCTAACCTCAACCCTTAAAACCTCTAACCTCAACCCAATACCCTCTACCCTCAACCCAATACCCTTTATCCTCAACCCTCATATAACTATGTCCCTCCCTCATCTTCTCTCCTTCTCTCTATCTCACTTATCCCTCTGTCTCCCCCTCCATCCCTCCCTCCCTTTCTACTCTAATTCATAAAACCTATACCCTCAACCCTTAAACACTCAGCCCTAAACCATCAAACCTCAACCCTTAAAACCTCTACTCTCTACCCTCAACTCTAATCCCTCAACCATTAAACCCTTAAACCCAAGTAAGCTCTCTTCACTAATTCCTCAACCTTTGATCCCTCAACCCTCAACCCTCAACCCTTAAACCCTAATCCATCAATCCCTATAACCTCTACCCTATACATTGGACCCTCAACCCTAATCCCCCAACCCTATACCCTCAATCCTCTACCCCCAACCTTCAACCCTCAACCCTTAAACCCTATACCCTCTACCCTTTACATTAAACCTTCAACCCTCAATTCTCAACCCTCAACCCCTACACCATATACTCTATACATTCAACCCTCAACCCTAATACTTAAACCATATGTACCCTCAACCCTATATCCTCAACCCAATACCCTAAACCATCAAACCTATAGGTCCTCAACCTTATACCCTCAATTCTCAACCCTCTAACCTATACATTGGATCCTCAACCATCATATATCTCTTTCCCTCCCTCCTCTTCTCTCCTTCTCTCTATCTCACTTATCCCTCCATCACTCCCTCCATCCATCCCTAACTCTCTACTCTAATCCCTCAATCATATACCATCATCCCTTAAAAACTCAACCCTAAACACTAAACCATCAACCCTCAACCCTTAAACCCTCTACCCTCTACCATCAACTCAATACCCTCTACTCTCAAACCTAATCCCTTAATTCTCAACTCTCTACCCTATACATTGGATCTTAAACCCTCATATATCTTTGTCCCTCATCCCTCTTCTCTCCTCTCTATCTCACTTATCCCCCCATCTCTCCCTCCATTTGTCCATTCCTCTCAACCATAATCCCTCAAGTGTATAACCTCAACGCTTAAACCCTTAACACTAACCCTAAACCCTAAACCCTCAACCCTAAACCCTGAACCCTGAACCCTGAACCCTGAACCCTGAACCCTCAACCCTTAAACCTATTGGAACCCCTCAAAAAATTTCATGGTTCCACTCTAAAAGTTTTGCAAAGTTTGGCTTGGTCCCTTGTTTAAGATTTTAGGTCATATTCACATCATTGTGATAGGGTTTTAGATACATAAGACGTCTCAAAATTGGCCTATAAGTGAAAATCCCTTAGTTGTTTTAAAATTGCATTGACTTGCTTTCCCTATTCCTGGTCACTTAAGTTGTCACTTGTGCCATCGTACTCATTGTCTTACTGACCCTTGATCTTAGGTTTTTTGGTCGCCTTAAGTTCTTCTAGGTCTTAATTTTCCTATGATCGAAGGCTTGATCTTTAAGATTTGAGCCCTTAACTTGTTGTAATTATGGGCCAGTGTCTTGTTTACCTAGAGATGGCCCCTTTTTATGATTAAATTTTGTGGCATGTGCAGAAATAAAGCTTAATGTTGGTCGTCTAATCAAGGGAATTAATCCCAACCATTCTCCATATGTCCGTGCTATTTCATTTTTACTGATTTTATTCACATGAGTTGGTGGGCTTCGACCACATGTTCAGTCTACTAGTGGGTTTGATCTCCTTGGTAAAGATGAGTGGCACTTTTCAAAGAGGATCAATGACTGAGAAATTGAAGATGTGGCCATAGCTCTACCACTCCCTGTGCACCCATTTTGATTTATTTCAAATTATTTTAAAGACATAGGCTAGTAGGTGATGGCCACATGGTACTACTTGATGGTGGGAACAACATCTCCATAGGGCAGTGGATTTTGTTTGAGGGAAAATCAATAGCTGATGTCATGACACATGTTCTCATCAAATATGTTCCCCACACTCTCATCTAGCTATAGTAGTAAAGAAAGATGGTCACATGGGTATGTAGGCGGTGTGGCACTTGTTGTTTTTCTGGGACCCGCTAAGCTTTGAGGAAGAAGGCTCATTCTATAAGGAATGAATTCGATGGTCAATGGTGGGTGATGTGGCTTAATACTAACCACTCCCTGCCATCCCATAAGGGTCCCACCCATATCATGTATATTCTAACGGGAAAGCGGGTAAATTCCATATGGACTTTCTAAAAGGCTTTGGTGGGATCTAATAAAGTTAGAATACTTCCAAATTTGGTCTAGAAGATACTATTTATGAATTGCGCTATTTTCAACCTTGTTTTCTTTAAGGTGCATGCCTATGATTTTGGCTGTCAATTTCAACAGCTAATGATACATGTGGAAAGGGTGAAAACAAAGCATGGCAATGTACAAACTAATATTTTGAGATCAGATCAGGATCAATCCTTGTTGTTTAGATAAGAATAAATACAAGTGAAATAATTCCTATGGATGAGTGGGTAATTATGGCAAGAAAATTTTAATTGATGCTATCTATAGAGTAGATGTTTATCTATTTAGAGCTTTTCTAATTTAAAAGAGCATTAAAAGAACTTTTAAAACTTAATTGTAAGTGGTCGCATTGTAATCTACCTGTTGATCTATCTTTTAAAACATGATCAAAAATTAAGATTAAAAGGATCAATTTAGACTATTGTCAGCTCATGCACACAAGATTTCTTTGAAGAATTAATGGTTGGCACATTTGCATGGCTTGTTATAATAAGGAATGATTGTCATATTTCTCATTCAAAAACTGCATTGTATTTGAGTTTGAGAGAAAAATTGGTAGGTGTCTTCTCATTCTCATTTCTAGAAGGATGAGTAAGTCAAGAGAGTCTGTTAGAATAGTTCGGAGGTCTAGGAGATTGAGTTTGCTAGAGTTTGAGAAGAATGCCCCAAAGGATGAGGTTGATGCATAGGGAACTCCTGATACTCCAAAGAATAGAAAGGGACACATGAAATTTAAGAAGTATGGTCTTAGGAGTAACTACCACCTGAGGAATTGAACAGTTTTAGAAGTATTGGTCAAGTTCAAAGGAAAATAGTTGGTGGAATATGAAAAGAAGACAAAGAAAACGTGAAAGTATCGTAAGGATTATTTAGGAGGACTTAATTATTTTGGTGAGTTGTTTGATAGCCCTCCAAACAATGAGGGTGAAACTAACTTACAAGGTGATTATTATCCCCTCTCCCTAATACCATTTGATGATGTTGATGAGGTGGTGGTGACGGTTCCTCCAGTTCCACCATGAGCAAGGTGTGGGCTAGTATCCTTTGAGGCTAATGAATTGGAATGATGACTACGCCCCATTTTTGTTTTTGATGACACCAACACCCTATTGTCATGATTATCCTATTCAACATTCATGTGATTTCTTATTTCTAGCACTAATGTGGAAAATTTTCATGCTGATGTATAAGATAGGTGATAGAATTCCTTGTGTCGGGTTGTATGCAAGTTTTGGCTAGGGTTGTGAGTGGAGAATCTTCTTTGGTCGGCAAGGATGGGGATTCAACGTTACTGCTACAACTGAATCTACCTTTTGAGGAGCTAGTGTGTCTACATGCAGGGGATGTGGAATGTTGTATTTTACTCTTCCATTTTCCATTATGATTGCATGTAACTAACTTTGGACATCTCAAATTCTGGTGCAAATGATCTTGAAATGAAATGAAATGTAAATGTGATCAAGACCGGTGCTTGTTTCTCCCTTATTCTATAAAAGGGACTTTTGGGCTCATTACATGGGTCAGACTTTTAAGTATCAATAGGGTTTTGGGTGAATGCTTAGCTCAAAAAAGGAATTTTGAATAGAATATGGATAAATAGGTTGTTAGATGGTCTTGCGTATGAATTTCTATATGTAACAATCTTAAATAAGTGTTTTATGAGCTACTGATATACAAACAAATATTTGTCTAGAAACAAATACTCTCCTATGTATATTTCTCACAAGTTATGAATGAAAATACTAATGGTGTTATCATTTATCTCCAAATGGTTCTATTTGAATGTATGATTTCGTTCTCAGCTTTAACTCAAAGAGTTGATTAAAATTCTTGAAGAGGGTATAAACTTTTTAAGAAATTTCTTAGGATTGGTAAGTAGTGAGTGTTTGTTTTAGGCATTTTGAGTTTTCATAATCTACAAAGAAGTATAAGGGTAGTTCACCTACTTCTAAAATGAGTAGTTCAAGTATTACAGATCCTTACATATTTAACTTCATTGTTTGAATTGATGAGACACTGGTCAGTTTATCAAAAAATCTTGCATAAAAAGTGAGAAAGTAACACACCTAACCATGAACTTAAACTAAGAATAATATTCATTTAAAATCCCTTTTCATAGAATTATGTGGGATGGAAGTGTTTCAATTCTTAGCAAGTAATTAGTCACTCACTTAGGTGGATCTACCAAATCTTCAGGGGGGTGGGCTTTATTTGCATTTGACTAGGAATCAATTTGTGTATAAATATGTTATTAATTTGATATATTTCATGAAGACATATTTGGGATTACCCTCCCTGGTTTAACAAAGCCAAAAGTGAAAGAGTAAGGATCACAAAATCCTAGGCTTGTTTTGTTGGCCACTAACCTTATAGTTTCTTCATTATGAGAGTTGGAAACTCTTTAGAGAATTGTTGGGTTCTACTGGAAAAATCACCAACAAAAATGGTGACTCTACTAGGGATACAACTTTGAATCTTTGGTTGTAGACTATGATATCATAGAGTCGAGAAATTGGTGAATTTGAACATCTAGTTTAGATATTGAGAATTTTTTAGACCTGGAGGTGGTTCTTTTGTGACAACCTTCAAGGAATTTATGTGTGACTTTGTTGCGGGAGAAGACCCAAAAAGAAATCCATCTTTAAAAGAGATTCACATTTCTTGAAGTTTGATCCTCTGTGAGGAGAGGTGGTGACTCTATTAAATGAACCTGATAAATATGTGAAGAACATTTCAAATATACAAAGATTTCTAGTCAAAGAGAAGAATTTGCAATAGTTGCAACATATCAAGGTATTCTCCATATTTTGGTTTTAAAGAAGGATAAATTTTTATATGAAAACCATACTATAAAGTCTTGAAAAAAACTGATTCCCTATTAAGTGAAAGCAAGCACTAAAAGAGGGAATAGTAGTGATAAGCTTGCATACTTTTGTATGATTCGATTGTAGTATCTATTATGAAATGAAGTATGAAATGTCTTTGAAGAAAATCATGTAGAGGATCTTAAGCAAGTTAAGAGGGAAATATGATTGTAAAAGCTTAAGATTATGTTGTAAAAGAACTTTGAAATACCCTATGAAATTGCAAAGCTAATATGACAAGGTTTGTAGAAGTGTAATCAAGTATATCATCGACCTATGCATCCTTCTATTTACCCAAGTGTAAAAATGAATAGTGTGAAGCCTTTGTCATGTAATAAAATAAATTTCAGCATTAGAAGATATAGAGCCATAAATTTTAGTGGTATTTATGGTTATGAAAATGTCATGCCATCTGAAATAAGAGATAAGATACCAAAGTTCAGTTGTACAAAGTGCGAATCAACAAGTAAGCATTTGCAAGAATTCAACAATGTAATGGATGATTATTAGGTAGATCATGAGGATGTGATCGTGAGGTTATTTTTTTAGTCTTTGAAAGGAGATGCTAGAGATTGGTTCTCTGATTTACCAGCATGCTCTATCTACTCTTGGGAGGAGTTCAAAGTAGTACTCATGAAGCAATTTGGTGAAAGAGTCAATACTAGTTATTTTCTCAATAAATTTATGAGCATTCAGAAAGAAGAGAATGAGTTGGTTCCAGCGTTTAACCAGAGATTTGCTAAAAAATTGAGGGATATTCTTGATTTCATGAGACTAAGCAATGCAATATTTTTGGTTGTCTATTTAGGAGCTTTTGATAATAAGATGAGCTATCTGTTAAGAGATAAGGATCCTAAAAATTTGTACCAGGCCTATGAGATAGTCATGAACATTGAAAACTTTTTTTCCTTGAGACACCAAATTTTAATGAAATTTGCAAGTCATAAATTGAAAATGAATTCCAAAACACTTGCACTCATGTTATTTCAGCTTACCCATCATTCCAAATGTTGATCATGTAGAGTCCTAAACAAATTTTCAAGAAGTTGCATGCATTTATGATCCTATGATATTTTTTCAAGCCCTTTCTTGCATAAGGAAACAAGAAAGATAATCATTACATGATCTCTATGCAAGATTTATGGATACTCTATCTATAATTCCTAAATGTTATAGAACTGAAAATTTAGAATGCATTGATTTATTATATGAATCTTATGAACTAGGTTTAAGTGCTCTGCCAAAAGAATTGAAGCTAGTTGGGCTTGACCAGATATGTGATTTCTTTTCTCTCTTTGAAAAAATTAGAGATGATATCAAGGAGCTATCATGTTTTCATCCTATGATAATAATGGTTTTTCTATTCCATATGAGTCAAGTAGTGAGATATCACATGAAGAAGAAGAGAATAGAGCAAAGGTTGAAAATGTACACCTCAGTGAAGCAAGTGAATTGTGTGGTTTCAATTCCTTTGAAGGTTCCAACACTTGTTGTCTTGTGGAAGACATAAGACTAAGCATTCAACCTAAAGATTCTAAACGTAATTAAAATATTAATGAATCCTCTTGCTGTAGTAGTGATGATGACATTGAGTATGGTAAGTTTTCTATTGTTTGTGATTATCCTCATGAGGTAGAGATGAAACCTTTTTTTGAAAATGAGAAATATGTTGATAATGATAAGAACATATGTTTTCTTGAGAAGGAACAATGTTTTTCCTATGAAGAATTTTTAGAATATGAGTCAAAAATGTTAACCACTGGTGATGAGAATGAAGTTGAAAATCTATCTGTATGCTCTTTTAGTGATTTTGAATACAATGATGACCTCCATGCTGAGGATGATGAAGCTTTTATGACATGAATAAATGAAATGGAAATCCCCTAATTTGATGAGCCTCCATCTTCACTAGAGAAGAGGAATGATAATCTTTATTGGATTAGAGATAATCCACTCTTTGTTGAGGATTCTGATGATGTATTTGATATAGGGTTAGAGTGTGGTCTTGAGTAAAATGATAAACATGTTGATGAACTCCTTGAGGGAATTGCCTATGAATTTTTTACATTTGATATAGATGTTGTTGATAAGGTTGAGTATCATGATGCCAACTATTTGGAAGAATATGAGTACTTTCGGTTTCACATTCAGCTAAAAGGTATTCTGATGGAACATGACAATAAGGTGAATAATAAGGAATGTTATTTTTCAATATGAATATGTGTCATGAAATGATGAAAGGTTTTAGTTTATGCCTGATTATACAAATAAGAATGAAAAATATTACACTGGTAATGGTATATTTATAATGGTTGTGAGAGATGTCAGTGGTAGATTTGTAATTAGGTAGACTTTGATATTAAGCAAAGTTTTATTCATGTAGGAAGATGGCTATGTTTCCTGCAATGGTATGAAAGAGGAAAATATGGATGGAAGGACAACAATTCTTTCAAAAGTTTGGTTTTTGATAGGGGTATGGATTGGCCATAGGTTTTTGTGGCCTAGAGCCACCTATGGGGAAATGAAATCTAGGTTGTATTGAAGGGTGCATATTAAAATTTTCACCTCAAAAGGTTTATGACAGAATGGAGATTGGATCTCCTATTTCTGGCCTTTTGGACTATGTAAGATTTTGTAAATTGTTTGTATGTTTTTGTTTGTTTTGTTTTTTTCCTTTTTTTCCTAGTCTGCTTCACCCAATGATTCTAGGAGCTCACCATGCCTATGAGACACATGTGTCCCCAATAGGAGCCACTACTGGAACCCTTCAAAAAAATTCATGGTTCCACTCTAAAAGTTTTGCAAAGTTTGTCCTGGTCCCTTGTTTATGATTTTAGGTCATATTTGCATCATTGTGATAGGGTTTTAGATTCATAAGATGTCTCAAAATTAGCATGTAAGTGAAAAATACTTGGTCTTTTTAAAATTTCGTTGACCTGCTTTCCCTATTCCTGGTCACTTAAGTTGTCACTTGTGCCATCGTACTCATTATATTATCGGTCCTTGATCTTAGGTTTGTTTATTGCCTTAAGTTCTTCTGGGTCCTAATTTTCCTATGATCGAAGGCTTGATCTTTAAGATTTAAACACTTAGCCTATTGTTATTATGGGTCAGTGTCTACTTTACCTAGAGATGGCCCCTTTTTATTATTAAATTTTATGACATGTGCAAAAATAAAGCTTCATGTTGGTCATCCGATCAAGGGAATTAATACCAGTTGTTCCTCGTATGCCCATGTTGTTTCATTTTTTCTTATTTTATTCACATGGGCTAGTGTGATTTGACCACATGTCTGATGTGTCGATGGGTTCGATATCCTTGGTAAAGATGACTGGAACTTTTCAAAGAGGATCAATGGCTAAGAAATTAAAGATGTGGCCATATCTCTACCACTCCCCACACATCCATTTTGATTTATTTCATATTATTTTAAAGACACATTCTAGCGGGCGATGGCCACATGGTACTACTTGATGGTGGGACTGGTATCTCCATAGGGCAGTGGATGTTGTTTGAGGAAAAATCAATGACAGATGTCATGACACGTGTTCTCATCAAAGTTGTTCCTTGTGCTCCTATCTAACTACAATTGTAAAGAAGGATGGTCACATGGGTTAGTGGGAGGTGTGACACATGTTGTTTTTGTGGAATCCACTAAGCTTTGAGGAAGAAGGAACGTTGCATAAGGAATTAATTCCATGGTCGATGGTCGGTGATGTGGCTTAATACTAACCACTCTTTGCCATCCCATAAGGGCCTCACCCATGTCCTTCATCTTCTAATGAGCAAGCGGGCAAATGCCATGTGGACTTTCTAAAAGGCTCTGGTGGGCTCTAATATGATACATGTGGAAAGGGTAAAAACAAAGCATGGAAATGTACAAACTAATATTTTGAGATCAGATCAGGATCAATCCCCACTATTTTGATAAGAAGAAATACAAATGAAATAATTCCTATGGGTGAGTGGGTAATTATGGCAAGAAATTTCTAATTAATGCTATATATAGAGTAGATGTTTATCTACTCAAATATTTTCTAATTTAAAAGAGCATTAAAAGCATAATTAAAACTTAATTGTAAGTGGCTACATTGTAATCTACATGTTGATCTATTTTTTTAAACATGATCAATGATTAAGATTAAAAGGATCAAGGAAAATTATTGCCAGCTCGCGCACACAAGCTTTCTTTGAAGAATTAATGGTTGGTACACTTGCATGAATCACTATAAGAAGGACTGATTGCCATATTTCTCATTCATAAATTACATTATATTTGAGTTTGAGAGAAAAATTGGTAGGTGTCTTTTGGTTTTCGTTGCTGGAAGGATGAGTATGTCAGGAGAGTTTTTTAGACTAGTTCAGAGGTCTAGGAGATTGAGTTTGCTAGAGTCCAAGAAGAATGCTCCAAAGGATGAGGTTGATACACATGGAGCTCCTGATACACCAAAGAATAGAAAGGGATGTAGGAAATTTAAGAAGTATGGTCTTAGGAGTAACTACTGTCTGAGGAACTGAATAGTTTCAGAAGAATTAGTCAAGTTCAAAGGAAAATTGCTGGTGGAATATGAAAACAAGACAAAGAAAAGGGAGTAAGTATCGTAAGGCTTGTCTAGGGGGACTTAATTATTCTAGTGAGTGGTCTGATAGCCCTCTAGACAATGAGGGTGACACTAACTCAGAGGGTGATTATTACCCCCTCTCCCTGGTACCATTTGATGATTCTGATGAGGTGGTGGTGATGGTTCCTCTAGTTTCATCAAGAGCAAGGCATGGGATAGTATCCTCTGAGGCTGATGACTCATAGTGATGACTATGCCCCATTTTTATTTTTGATGAAACCATGGCCCTATTGTTAGGATTTTCCTATTCAAAATTCATGTGATTTCTTGTTTTTAGCACTAATGTGGAAACTTTTTGGGTTGCTATATAGGAGAGGTGCTATATTTCCTAGCATCGAGTTGTATGTGAGTTTTGACTTGGGCTGCAAGTGGAGAATCTTCTTTGGTCGACAAGCATAGGGATTCAATGTTTCTACTATAATTGACCTTTCCTTTTGAGGAGTTGGTGTGTCTACATGCAGGGGATGTGGAATGTTGTCTTTTACTCTTCCATTTTCCACGATGATTGCATGTAACTAAATTTGGACGTCTCAAATTCTGGTGCAAATGATCTTGAAATGAAATGAAATATAAATGTGATTGATCCTGATGCTTGTTGCTCCCTTATTCTATAAGACAAAATTTTGGGCTCATTACATGGGTCGGGATTTTAAGTCTCAATAGGTTTTTGGGTGAATTCTTAGCTTAGAAAATCCATTTTGAATATAATATGGATAAATAGGCTAGTAGATGGTCTTGGGTATGAATTTTTGTATGTAACAATCTTAAATCAGTGTTATATGAGCTACTGATATAGAAATAAATCTTTGTCTGGAAACAAATACTCTCCTATATATATTTCTCAAAAATGGTTCCATTTGAATGTATGATTATGTTCTTAGCTAAAACTCAAAGAGTTGATTAAAATGCTTGAAGAGGATATAAAATATGTAAGAAATTGCTTAGAACTAGTAATTAGTGAGTGTTTCTTTTAGGAATTTTGAATTTTCATAATCTGCAAAGTAGTATGAGGGCAGTTCACCTACTTCTCAAATGAGTATTTCATGTATTACAAATCCTTACATATTTGACTCTATTGCTCCAATTGATGAGACACTGATCAGTTTATAAAAAAATATTGCATAAAAAGTGATAAACTAACACACCTAACCATCAACTTAAAATAAGAACAATATTCATTTAAAATCCTTTTTCAAAGGATTGTGTGGGATGGAAGTGTTTTTATTTGTAGAAATTAAGTAGTCACTCACTTAGGGGTATCTGCCAAATCTTTGGCAGGGTGGGCTCTATTTGCATTTAATCAAGAATCAATTTGTGTATAAATATGTTATTAATTTGATATATTTTATTAAGAAATATTTGGGATTACCCTCCTTGGATTAACAGAGACAAAAGTTAAGTTGTAAGGATCACAAAATCCTAGGCTCATTGTGTTGGCCACTAACCTTACAGTTTCTTAATTATGAGAGTTGGCAACTCTTTAGAGAATTGTTGGGTTCTATTGGAAAAACTATTAACAAAACCCTAAACCCTTAAACCCTCTACCATATACCCTCAACCCAATACCCTCTACCTTGAACCCTAATTCCTCAACCCTCAACCCTTAATCCCTCTACCCTCAACCCCTATACCCTCTACCCTATACATTGGACTCTCAACCCTAATCCCCCAACCCTATACCCTCAATACTCTAACCTCAACCTTACACCCTCAACCCTCAACCCTTAAACCCTCTACCCTCTACATTAAACCCTCAACCCTTAATTCTCAACCCTCAACCCTTAATCCCTCAGCCCTCAACTCTTAAACCCTAAACCCTCAACCCCTATACCCTCTACCCTATACATTGGACCCTCAACCCTAATACTTCAACCATATATACCCTAAACCATAATACCTTAACCCTATACCCTCAACCTAATACCCTAAACCATCAAACCTATAGGTCATCAACCCTATACCCTCAATTGTAAATCCTCTACCCTATACATCAGACCATCCACCCTCATATATCTCTGTCTCTCCCTCCTATTCTCTCCTTCTCTCTATCTCACTTATTCCTCCATATCTCTCTCCCTCTATCCCACCCTCTCTACCCTAATCCCTCAACCCTATACCCACAACCCATAAACCCTTAAACACTCAACCCTCAATCCTAAACCCTCAATCCTCAACCCTAAAACCCTCTACCCTCAACCCAATACCCTCTACCCTTAACCATAATCTGTCAGCCCTTAAACACTTAAACCTAAGTAAAATATCTACCCTAATCCCTCTACCCTCAAACCTTAATCCCTCTACTCTCAACCCTCAACCCTTAAACACTAATCCCTCTACCCTATGCATTGGACCCTCAACCCTATTCCCCCAACCCTATACCTTCAATACTCTACCATCAAATTTAAACCCTCAAACCTCAACCCTTAAACCTTAAACCCTTAAACCCTCTACCCTCTACCCTCTACCCTATACATTAAACCCTCAACCCTCAATTGTAAACCCTCAACCCTAATCCTTTAGCCATATGTACCATCAACCTTAATCCCTCAACTCTATACCCTCAACCCAATACCCTAAACCATCAAACCTATAGGTCCTCAACCCTATACCCTTAATTCTCAACCCTCATATATCTTTGTCCCTCAATCCTCTTCTCTCCTTCTATCTATCTCACTTATCCATCCATCTCTCCCTCCCTCCATCCATCCCTCTATACCCTAATCCCTCAACACTTAAACCATTAAATACTCAACCCTAAACCCTCAACCCTCAACCCTTAAAACTTAAACCCTTAAACTATCTACCCTCAACCCAATACCATCTACCCTCAACCCTAATCCCTCAACCCTTAAACCATTAAACACAAGTAAACTCTCTACCCTAATCCCTCAACCCTCAACCCTTAATCCCTCTACCCTCAATCCGTAAACCCTAATCATTGAACCCCTATACCCTCTACACTATACATTGGACCCTCAACCCTAATCCCCAAATCCTATACCCTCAATCCTCTACCCTCAACCTTTAAACCATAAACCCTTAAACCCTCTACCCTCTATTCTCTACCCTATATATTAAACCCTCAACCCTCAATTCTCAACCCTCAACCCTCAACCCTTAAACACTAAACCCCCAACCCCTCAACCCCTATACCATCAACCCTATACATTGGACCCTCAAACCTAATCCTTCAACCATATGTACCATAAACCTTAATCACTCAACCCTATATCCTCAGCCCAATACCCTAATCCATCAACCCTATACCCTCAATTCTCAACCCTCTACCCTATACATTGGATGTTCAACCCTAATATGTCTAAATCCCTCCCTCCTCTTCTCTCCTTCTCTCTATCTTACTTATCCCTCCATATCTCCCTTCATCCATCCCTCCCTCTCTACCCTGATCCCTCAACCCTATACCCTCAACCCTTAAACCCTTAAACACTCAACCCTAAACCCTAAACCCCCAACCCTCAACCCTTAAACCATAAAACCTTAAACCCTCTACCCTCTACCCTCAACCTAATACCCTCTACCCTCAAACCTAATCCCTCAACCCTTAAACCCTTAAACCCAAGTAAAATCTCTACCCTAATCCCTCAACCCTCAACCCTTAATCCCTCAACCCTTAAACCCTCAATCCTCTACCCTATACCCTTAACTCTCAACCCTTAAATTGTAATATTTCAACCCCTATAGCCTCTACCCTATACATTGGACCCTCAACCATAATCCATCAACCATATACCCTCAACCTTCTACTGTCAACCTTAAACCCTCAACCCTAAACCCTTAAACCCTCTACCCTCTAGCCTATACATTACACCCTCAACCCTCAACCCTTAATCCCTCAACCCTCAACCCTTAAACCCTAAACCCTACACCCCTATACCCTCTACCATATACATTGGATCCTCAACCCTAATACTTCAACCATATACCCTCAAACCTATTCCCTAAATTCTCTACCCTTAACCCTTAACCCTCAACCCTAAACCCTTATACCCTAAACCCTTAAAAATTCTACCCTCTACCCTCAACCCTAATCCCTCAACCCTATACCCTCAACCCAATACCATAAACCATCAATCCTATTGGTCCTTAGTTGTCCCTATACCCTTAATTCTCAACCCTCTACCCTATACATTAGATCCTCAACCCTCATATATCTTTGTCCCTCCCTCCTCTTCTCTCCCTCTCTCTATCCCACTTAGCACTCCATATATCCCTCCATCCATCCCTCCCTCTCTACCCTTATCCATCAACCCTAAAACCCTTAAACACTCAAACCTAAACTCTAAACCCTAAACCCTTAAACCATCTACCTCTACCCCCAACCCAATAACCTCTACCCTCAACCCTTAAACCCTTAAAACCAAGTAAAATCTCTACCCTAATCACTTAACCATCAACCTTTAATCCCTCAACCCTCAACCCTCAACCCTCAACCCTCAACAGTTAAACCCTAATCCCTCAACCCTTGTACCCGCTACCATATACATTGGACCCTCAACCCTATACCCTCAATCCTCTACCCTTACCTTAAACCCTCAACCCTTAAACCCTCTACCCTCTACCCTCTACCCTATACATTAAACCCTCAACCCTCAATTCTCAACCCTCAATCCTTAATCCATCAACTGTCACCCCTTAAACCCTAAACCCTCAACCCCTATTCCCTCTACCTTATACATTGGACCCTCAACCTTATCGTTCAACCATATACCCTCAAACCTATACCCTAAACCCTCTACCCTCTACCCTAAACCTTAAAAAAATTAACTGTAAACCCTCAAACCTTCTACCCTCTACCCTCAACCCAATACCCTCTACCCTCAACCAAATATCCTAAGCCATCAACCCTATTGGTCCTCCACACTAATCCTTCAACCCTATACCCTCAACCTCTATCTATTTCTCTCTATATATACATCTCACCTCTCTCTCCCTCCCTCATACCCTCTCTAATTTTCTCTATCTACCCTCTCCCTCTTTCTATGTACCTCTTGCTCAATCAATCCATACCACTCTCTCTCTCTCTCTCCCTATATGTATGTCTCTTTATCTCCCTCCTACTACCTCTCCATCACTCCCTCTCTCTCCCACTCCAACTCCCTCTCTCTCTCTCCCTATCTATTAGGTCTCTCCTTCCCACCCCCTCTCTCTCTCAAGTCTCTTCCTCTGGAACCCTACCTAGGTAAATCTCTCTCTCTCCCCCCTCTCTCTATTTATCCCTCCCACCCTACCTAGATAAGTCCCTTTCACTCCTCCCTCTCACTCCTCCCCCTCTCTCTCTCCCTCTCTCTCAAGTCACTCCCTCCCACACCCTCTCCCTCTCTTAGGTCTCTCACTCTCACACTCCCTCTCTCTCCCACTCCCCCTCTCTTGCACTCCCTCTCACACTCTGAATTCTATCCCTATGGCACCCTACCTATATAACTCTCTCTTTCTCTCCCTCCCTCTCTCCCTCTCTCTCAATTCTCTCTCTCCCACCCCCCTCTCTATCTCCCTCTATCCATCCCACCCTACCTAACTAATTCCCTCTCACTCCAACCCTTTCCCTCCCACTCCATCTCTCTTAGTCTCTCCCTTCCACCCCCTCTCCCTCTCTCAAGACTCTCTCACTTTCTCTCTTAGGTCTCTCCCTCCCTCTCTCCCTCCCACCCTACCTAGAACACTCTTTCTCTCTCTTAAAATTCTCCCTCCCTCTAAATATATACATAAATATATACATACTTACATACATACAAGCATAATACATATGTACATATAATCCTACATACATACAAGCATACATGTACATATGCACATAAAATCTTACAAACATACATACATATAGGCATACATACATATATACATGCATACATACATACATACATACAAGCATGCATACATACATACATACGTACATACATACATACATACATACATACATACATACATGACAAAAAAGCATACATGTACATACAAACATACAAATATATAAACATACATTCAATAGAGTAGCATTTAAAATAAAGCAAGACATAGCGCGAGCGCAATATGTCTTGCTAGACATGTCCCATACAAACACAAAAACCATGTCAAAACTTAGATATAACATGAGCGCATTATAATGCACTCACATTATATCTTGCTTTGGGAATCCTCAAGCCTTGGGCTTGGTATTTTCCTTGGAATACCAACCCAAAGGCTTGGAGAGCCTTCCCAATGACCAGAGACGTGCTTTTGCAAATTATACAATATTTCATATTATCAAGTTCATGTTCACCTTCAAGATTGCATGTGTTTCAATGTCGAACAAATAAAACACTTGCATAATGTTAGGATCTCTCTTAGCTATCCAATGATGTAATTTTATTCAATTTTTGACAATGTTAAGCCTTTGATCTATAATTTCTTTTGTTTGTGTCTCTCTTTTTTGGTAAAAAGCAATTTTTGGTTTTTTTTTTGTTATAAATTAACCGCTCATTGAAATTTTAAATAAATCACATTTTTATAAACTAGACTCCATTCTACAAATATTAAAAAAAAAATCAATTAGTTTCCAAAATTTTTAGGGATAGCATGACAAAAATTATATTTTTTCAGGAAGTGTCCACTTTAAAAATTAGTTAAAAAATAAATACTCATTAAAAAATTATTAGAAAAATAATGCATCAGCTACATACTGTTAGCTAATTACTCACTAAAGTGATTTTAAAAATACTAAAAAAAAATTCATAGTGCTACGTTCCCACAAAAGTTGCTATGTTATGTTTTTTTGACAAAAACAACACCAATTTCTTTGGGTCCCTCTTTTGAATCACTTAATCTCAACCATTTTCAAAATAAATTAGTATTTTAGAAAGTAGACTCAAAGCACTATAATCCTTATTTTTGTTACATCTCAAAATTTTGAGTGTAACTATCCTCAATTTCACGTCCAAGGTCAGTATTTCTTGATTTCAAAAAAAGTGGCCACTTAAGCCCCCTATTTGGCCCCCCATCTTTTTGCACTTACCAAGGTAGTAAAACTAAAATCACTAGGGTGAAAATAAAACCACCTCTTATAGAAAGTGGTCATAGGTGTAATCATGTACAAAAGGGAGTGTTTTAGTATTTTAAACTCTTAAATTTAGCTATTTCCTCAACTTTTTATTTCTTGAATTGGATAATGTAAATACTTTTAGCTATTGAAAGTACAAAGGAATAATAAGGATGAGTTTAGAAATATTTTGATAATTAGAGAAATATTTTGGTAAGGTATTCCATGACCTCCTATGTATAAAATTTATTTTATGGAGCTCCAATTTCACCTTGCTAAGAGACCCCCCTTAAGGTTTACATTACACAAATTAGAGCATATAAAAAAAAAATCTGATTACACAAAAATATACATATTCTTGAGAAGGTTTTTCTTTTGGAGAAACAAATCCTAAATTAGGTGAAACACCATCAAGCTACCTCATAACTCTCAGAAGGGTGTAGCTCCTCAGCTAAATTATCAAGTTCCCATATTACCACCTCCTCAAACTCTTGAATCATAGATCCCCCAAATTATTGGAAAATAATACATTTCTCCATCAAGTTGTATCATGACCCTCAAAATTGTATAATTCTCCATATCACAACTCCCAAACTATCTGGGTAATAATCCATATTGAGTTCCTCAAATCCCTTACTTATCTTGAAAAAATAAACTTCACAATATATGTATTATTCAAATCTATTAGCATAAAAAAGGAAAGTTAAAATAACATATGCTTCTCATACAAGGAATCATCTCTAAGTGATAAGATGACTTGAGATGATTAAAGAACCTACATCCTCTAGTTCCTACAACCTCCAATTGTGATGGCTCAAAGTATGAATCCATTCCTAGCACCTTCAAAATAATAATTATAAATAAAAGAATCATTTGGTGGATACTCACCCTTAAAATAGGTGAAGTTAACTTTATTTGATTTATCTTTGGGTTTTCCTTTAAGAAAATCAGCATCTTGAGTTCTATAAGACCAAGCTATGTGGCCCTTTTTATTACTATAATAACATTCAATTTACCCCTTGTTTGTATCCGATATTTTATTATTCGTAAATGTGAGTATAATAAATTCTCATGTTGAGAATGTTTTTTGTATATTTTGCATTTGATCTCTTTTTCTTTTGCTAAAAGGGATGAAATAATATCTTCTAAGGTTTGAGAATTTATTTGACTAAGTGCAAAAGAAACATTATTGCATTTTCAAGGAAAATTATTCAACAAAATAGCTTTAGCATCATCATCATCTACCGAAGCCTTGACTTCTATTAGTTGCCTAATTTGAGAGACCTAAAATTACTTATGTAATTTGACACAGTGATTATATCTTTCATTTTGAACCTAAATAGTTGAAGTTAGGGAAAACTTTGTATTATCTTCTGTTTCTCCTAACATTTTTTTTATATTAACCCAAATTTCCATTGACGATTTGTATAAATCTATATGATGTAATTTAGAGTCAGAAAGAAAAAGACTAATTTAATAGCCTTGACTTTATCATCTCTATTATTCCTATCTAATAACTTATTTGCATCTATAGGCAGTTTTCCCTTCCTATTTACTATCCCCCATTAATTTTTATTCATTAGTTATATTTGAATTTTTATTATTCCTATCTAATAACTTATTTGCATCTATAGGTGGTTTTACCTTCTTGTTTACTATCCCCAATTAATTTTTATTCATTAGTTATATTTGAAGTTTTATTTTCCAAATATGAAAACTAAATCTAGTGTATTTTTCTAATGGAATTTTCATCTCAAAACACCGAGAAAAGAAACAATATCGTTGCAATTTTCATTGTAAAGTGTTGAAAATAAATATCAAATATGCTTCTCCATTCATACACAATTTTAACATTTATATATACTTCTTAATGTAATAAGTGATGCCTCTATAATGTTAAACCTTAAAAATTTATTCACCAATTTCTTACCTCTTACATATAATTTTGTCCTTCTTACATAGCATAAATAAATTTTTAGTGCTTAGTCTTACTTTGTTGACTATAATATTTGGAATTTGAATGCTTAACATGTATGTAGATCCTTCATCATCCATATTTAAAACTCTTTCATTCTTCTCATTCCATCATACAAAATTCAATGCCATTTTAATTCAACAATATTCAACACCATTTTGCTTAAAATGAGCTTCCATTATCATATCTATCAATAACATAATATCACATTAATTTGATACCAGTATGAGGAGAAAGGTAAATACATTATTATTTTTTGAACATAAAACATTTACACATGAAAACATAGTTCTCTAACCGAAACATAATTGCCAACATAATCAATGATAGTTTAAGGTGTTTATTAAAAAATATAATATGACTAATACACTAACACATCTAGGAGTCCAAGGAATTCCCAAGAGACCTATTAAATTTTGATTTCAATTATAGGATCCAATTAGTGGCCATGTTGTATGCTTTCCTAATTTGAGGACTCTTGAATATGTTCATGTAACTTTTGTATATAATTGTATTCCACCACTATCATGCTTTATTGTTTCAAAGAATGGGATTCATTTATTCAAGTAGGATAGAAAGCACCCATTAAATATTATTTATCACTCTTTAAAAAAATCTTGAGTCAAATTTTCATTTTTGATGGCTAATATAGTTTCCTAATTTTCCCACCATATCATAGGTTTATTAGTGATACAATATATAGTAATTTAGGCCTCCTCATTTCAAATTCTATTCAAAATATTAAAATACCTCTACATACCAGCCATCCAAGCTTCAAATTTAGTCCCAAAACTTTTCTAATTAAACTTTGGTGATGCTATTTTATTGAGCTCTCATGAAAACTACTTTGGTTGATCTAGAATTACTCCAGCTTTGGTTTGTGTGCTATGGGTTCATTTTATCCTCCTATATGTTTCACTTCTTCATATCCTCAAGGTGGAATTCAATCTATCAATTCATGAAAAGTGAAGTATTTCTTCTACAATTTACTTTTGTATTCCATCTATTTGATCAAGTTATCATTCATAAGTATATTATTCTTCCTTCCTCTACCTTAGGACCTTGTAATTATAATAATAATATTTTTTTTCTATCTTCTACCATCATATACTATTTTCTATTTTAATCTAGCTTCTATACTTCAACATTCTTACTATTTTCGTTAATAATATAATATAAGTCAAACTTGAAATTAAACCTAAATTTTGTATTTAATGGACCACTAGGCCCTTATTTTTTATATAATGATTTGGTATAATGATGCAACACCCCAAATAAGATACATAAAATTAGATAAGTTTTTTCTTCATATCTATCATTTAAGATAATAAAAATATATCATGGATTAATAAATATAGTATACGAATAATCACACAAACTATACTATATTTGTAAGGAAGGATTTTTTATTTTAAAAAATTACAAATTGAAGGAATAGATTATTAAGTATAATTTATCCCTATGTTTAAATTATATAATTGAGAGGAGCCACCGCAAGCTTAAGTTAATGGGTCCATCATGTTGGCATATCCTATTTGGATAGGTGTCATTGCATGTTTTGACCTTCCTCAAATACTAGGCCACATAAGCATCCACATGGACATCCAAACACAATATGTACTTTCCTTTAAAAATGTGTGTTTTACATTCCAATTAAAGTGTTTGAATAATGGGTTGAGCTATTAATGGTCAATGATGATCAAGGCACAAGATCAATTGACAATATATGGTAGACAAAGTGAATAAGACCATATAATTTTCTTGATGTGTAGAGTTTATCTTTAAAACAATTAGAAACTATCACATGATCCATTTTCCATTAAAATAATAGATCGAGAAAATTTAAGCACTTTTTTAATTAAGTATGTATGGCCCACAATAAAACTAAAATTAAATGAACATAAACTTTCCTTCATTTCCTATTCACATAACACCTTTCTGAAACTTCACACATTATATTCTATCATTTAAAACCAAAAGAAAATATGTGCCTTGTGTTACAAACTCTATGAATAGAACAATGATATTTTTAGCCTACATTGAGAAGATAATTTTTCTTTTGTGTTAAATTAATTTTATATATGCTTTTCACTACTTAGAGGTATCTTATATCTCTAATAACTCTTAATCTCCCATGAACCCTTTGATGGAATTACAACTATAGTTATGATTTATTTCTTCCCTACCATTCAAGCTATCCTTTGTAATAACATTGATGTTTCATGCTTTAATACTTAACATCCTATTGACCTAAATATTTTATGTGTCATAATTTAGTGAATTGCTCCAATTTTGGGATCCAATAAGAAAAATCCAAGAATTCCTTCTAATACAAGGATATTATAAACCTTTATTTACTTAGACCTTTAAGGTATATAATTATTACATGACTTTGTATCTTAGGGTTTTAATATATCTAAGACCAATAAAAATTGATATAATCAAAATTTGGTTCCAACACTCAAGGTCTTTACTCTAAGGATTTTTCCACTCTAGTGTGAACATGTGGCATAATTTTTGGATTCTCAAATAGTCAGGGAGAGTATTAATCCTCTGGTCTATATAATGGACATGAGAAATTAATAAATGTACTAGTAACAATTTCAAGTCTATCTCTTACTAAGACATTTATATGAATTTACCTATCTTTTGAGGATATGTGTCAATTAAGAAAAAATTTAGAGAGATCAATGGTCTATAACTACTCTAAATAATAAAAAATAGGAATATCCCCGAGGATTAGCTATTAAATTAAAATATTTAAATAGAACCAAAATTTATGGGAATAGATTGATACCCTATCCCAAAGAATGGACTTAAAAATTATTGTTGTGAAGGTATTTATAAGAGTTACATATATTATTTAGGTAAATGATTTAATTATATCAAATTGAATATACATTACAAGTAGAATCAATTTCATTGATGCAAGAAAAATCCATAGAAAAATAGATAAATTTTAGGATTTCAAGGAATTATCTATATATATTTTACCAATTAATCTAATATATTCAAAGAATTGATCTATAATTCAGATAATTAATCATTAACAAGGTTTACCATATTAGAGAACCTTATTTATTTCTTAGGAGAAAACAACCAGTATCATTTGGAAATTTAGATTTTCTAATATCTATAGTTCAAATTTAATTAACTACAAAACTTAATCCCTTCAATTTTTTTTACTATCACACTCCTAAACCATGACCCTTAAATTATAAGTCATTAATATTTGATAAATTTAGCTTCATTCACTAGAACATTACAAAATTTACCAAGATTACATATCAATTACTTCACTAATTCATGAAAAGTAAGGGCTATTTGGATATCCTTGTAGAAATATTACATGAAATCATAATTTTATGGATTATCTTTATCAATGTATACTAATTTTTATAAAAAAAATAAGATTTATAATTATAGACATAATTATTAATCTTTCCAAGAGAATTATACAAATATTTATCTATCTAATCACATAATTGGAATGTAATTATTAGTAATTTATTGCATTATAATGCTTACAAGAAACAACAAGATCACTAAATTATATTGTACTATTCACAATTATTTAATCCAACAAACTATATAATTCATAATAATAGGTTTACATAATTCTCTTAATTTATAGACAAGTCATATTTTAGGATAACCCTTCTATCATTTCTTAATTTAGAAAAAAGAGTCTAAATATCATTCATCTCCTTCAAGGAACTTGGTCTCTTCTATCATACTCTCTTAGATTATCTAATGTAGTCTCAAGACTCATCTATCCCTTATATCCAAAATCATGCTAGGAAAAAGTAAATTTGGAATTCATCTAGAAAATTAGTTCTAATGGATACAAAATTAGTGCACCATGAATATAAACTAAGCATCATGATCATAAAATCAAGACTACATATAATTAAAACCATGATGTTAGATATCATCAAAGTGTAGATGAATTAGCTTAGAGGCCAAATCAAGTATTTGGTTTTCTTTTCCACCTAGCCACCTTCACATTGGGGTATTAAACTTCACAAAAGCATTGTCCGGGTGCATGGATCATACCAAATTCCATAATTAGTCTCACGAGGTAGAATTCTAGTGAAGTCAAAAAAATTATGACACTCATCACTCTAGTAGTATTAAACAAAATAAATTATAGCTTCAACCAACATATACACACATATGAATCAATGCCTAGATTCCAAATATATTAAAAGATATAAATAATGGGAGGGATACAAAAATTCTATTGGACCCAACCAAAGTGAATAGGGAAAAACTATCTAGCTACTACTATGATAGCCAATACCTCACTTCAGCATGGATTCCATAGCTGAAAAATGAATGACCATGGAGCTTATCTCTCCACCTAAAAGTTGCTATAAATATCCATTTAGGCATCATGTTTTATAAATAAATTTAATCTCCATACCACCTATGTCTTGGTGTACTTAGTTCACATAGTCTTTCTTACCACTAGATTATATGCATACAATAGTAAAATAAATTATAGCCACACACAAGTATTATATACTTAGGATCGATATCATAAGACATATTACATGCACACATAAATTTTACTTTAAAAAATTCAACAACATTGGGTTTCAACCCAAACATATATCTTACCAACAATTCTCTAGTCATTACTATGTGATCCATATTAATTTTCTTTGGTCTTAGAAACCTTTACATGTTGAATTCTCTAATATAATTTTTGAAGCTCCTCCCACTTGGATCTAATTGGTTGATCAAGGAAATAAATTATTTTTTTAGAATTCTTATTTGGGATTTTTCCTATGTTAGGGAATTATTTAATTCTTTGAACTCAACATGTCATACAAGCTCTTAACTCTATTTAACTGGTTGATCTTCTAGTAGTACAGTTGAGTGGATAATTTTAACTTCCCCTATGTGCTTATAATTTCCATGAAATCATGTTTAATTTACTCAAGGTGCATTATCCTCAATTTATATCATGAAATAATAATTATCCTACTAGTCATCTCAATCAACACATTATGCTTGTTGTTATTCCTTTTCTAGATGGCTTATTTAATATCACTAAGTATCATATAGAGATCTTGTGAGGCTATACACCTACCTTATACATGGATGGAAAATTCCATGTTCATACACTCAAGAATCCATCAAAGCATCAAGCTCCATATAAAAGTCCAAATAATAATTATATCTAAAATAATTATCTAAAGATTTGAAACATTAACCTAAAATCATCATCCCATATAGTAAACCACTTAATTGATAAAGTTATAGTCCAACATATCAAGAATATTAAATAATTCTTTCAGACATTACCCTCTTTATCTAAATTGATTGATATTCATTGAACCTTAATTCATTTTTAATAATCAAAAGCTATACACTATAGTGAAAATCAAACCATCAAATTTAAATTATCTATCTACAGGTGCTAGTTTTTAAGTTTAGGTGTGTTTTATCCTAATACTAATATTCAACCAAAATAAAGAAACACATGTTGTATTCTTATTAGTACCCATTGTCAAGGGTTGTATCTATGTGCTAACTTGATTATCAAACAACTTGAGGAAAATTAGGCCTAAGAAATCTTGTTATGGTAGTATATGTCTTCTAGGGTATCTTATGACAAATAGGTTGGAAAGAGCTAGGAATTTTTTATCTATTTTAATTATGAAGGAGCATAAGAAAATTCAAAGAACTTTTCTTTCCAAAAGAATATGGAAAGCTTGGGAGTCTCTTAAAAACTAGATAATCTAGAATAGAAATGGGATTTCTATAAAATAGTACTCTCTTTGGTTGTCTCCTATGATCAAGTGCTTATATATAATTTTAGCCAAAGTCTCGTGGATTCATTCTCTCAATTTTCATTAATGGATTTGATCTACGTTATAGCTATTTTCTAGATTAACTAGAAATTGGCCACCCTAGCCAAAAAAAAGGTGAACATAGGTTTCATAATCAAGATTTAGAATCTTTTCAAATTATTGTTGAGTCAATTCTTCCATAAATATGTCACAATATTAATTTTGCATGCGTTAGGAACTAATAAAAATATTGTAAAGGGTATCTGATACCCCTTTCTATAATTACAATCCTTGTAAAGACTACTCATGACTTTGTCCTCATCTACCTATGGTTTACAAAATTAATTATGATGGGGTGTCTACAATTCATGACCATTGTATGACCACATATTTCATGTGGTTTGTTCAACCATTTTAACCCAAACTTTCTCATTTTAATTTGTGAATTCTTTACTAGGGTATCCCTATTGGTTCTCATTTGATGTTGCTAATTTTTATTGTCAAATTTCTAGTCATTTGAAAAATCAAGCACCTCTTTTGGTTCTACCCATAGCCATAAGATACTTGATATAGATGTATTATTTTCTCTAGGACTTTAAAATCAAAGTTTTTTCCACATCACATTATTATTTTGGGAAATTGACCAAGAACGTTGGATACATTTAAAAAAGTGACATGTTTTCAAAGTGGATATTTTGTTCAATAATTGAAAAGGTAGGAACTTAGCTCTTTTTATGAGCTTCTATCAACTATAATTTTTCCTTGCATACTAAGTATATGACTTTTTATAGTATTCTTCAATAAATTGAGGTGCAAGTTAACAAGGTTTCCCTAGAAGTTGCCCATTTATAGACTCTTATTAAGTGTTGAGATAATACTCCTTATATAGTTACACTTGCGACCTTCCTCTTCTTATAGTGACACATCTCCTCCCCAATGATATAGATGTTATAACCAAATTGATTGTACTAGGCATAATTCTCATGGCTTACATGATTCTTCTCAACATAAAGGAAATGGATGTTCTTAATAGGCACATGAACCCTTTGTTACTTGTCAACCACATGATAGGGGTACCTCAATTTAGTGACATAATAGAAAAGTTCCTTGGTTGATTTCTACTATCTCTCCTATAATTAAATCCATGCAACCTAGGAGGAATAAAATGAATTAGCCATTATGGGTAGGAATCATTTCCTAATGACTAAGACATCCTTGATCACCAAGGGAAATCTTTGATCATGATCTTTGACCTCCTTCCACTAATTAAATAATTCTTATTGAATAAAGGTTTTGCTATATTTATTTCTTATTTTTTTATAATTTCTTCTTACCTAAAATTTTTAAAGTTTGATTCTTTCCATCCATTTTTTATGAATTAGTGTAGTATATCTCTTCTCTAAAATAATATAATACCCTCCTATTCATTTATAAAAAAATAACTCAAACACTTTTTAAATTTAATTTCAAGGAATAAAGTTTCAAAGTTCCTCAACTAATATAGACATTCTAAATACATCTACCTAAAAACACAAATATATCAATATTAAATTATTTTAATAACTTAAAAATATTTTATTTTTACTTTAAAATTATTTTATTTAATTCATATACATGAACATTTGATTTATTTATTTTATTTAAAAATTATTTTATTTTTGAATGTAATTTTCAATTTTTTTTTGGAAAAACCATCATTTATTATTTAATTTTTTTTTTGATTCAAAATATAATAAATATTAGATATTTCTTTTAATAATTTTATTTGTAAACATTTTTTTTATAAAAATTGCATACACCTAAAAATGGTCTAGATGAACTTGATTATTTAAATACAATTATTTGATTAATTAACCTTTATTTCATTTACTTATAAATAAATAAAAATATTTATTTATATATTTCACATTCTATATTTCTTCTATCTTAATTAAATAAACAAATTCAATAATTTATTTTAATTTAATTATTCAATTCTCCAATCTTAAATAAATAAACAAATTCAATAGTTTGTTTTAATTAAATTATCCAATTCTTCTATCCTATTTAAATAAACTAAAATGACATAGTTTGTTTAAATACCATCTCCCTTTTATTAAATAAACAAATTTCAAAATGTTTTATTTAATAATATATCTTTTCCCCCAAAAAATTGAATAAATCAAATATTCAATTGAGCACATTTCTACATCTTTTCTCTCAACAAAGTTGAAAGCTTCAAGTTGTATTCAATTGTTCTTTTCCAGTTAAACACATGTTTATAGCTTTTCTCTCAATAAAGTTAAAAGATTTAACTTGCATTCAATTTTACTTGATCTTTCCAAAAAAACTTTTTATAGTTGAAAATGATTGGCTTCATGGATCCACACTTTCTTCCTAATCATTTGCCACAATGTTTTACTCAGGGAAAGCATTTCCCCTTCTTCCTCAACAAATTCTACATCTTCTACCATTGATTCATCCAAACTAAATCTGAACTATTGCTTGCTGCCACATTAGGAATTGTCTTTGAAAATCTATAAAAGCAACCTCTTGCTACAGGAAAATGATCCCACTTGCATGCAATTTTACTCTGCAGGAATCATAATAGAACATTTAGCATACAAAATCTAGCAATTATCAAATAAGAAGCATTTTAGCAATCATATTAGATTATAATCATGTCACAACATATCATATTAGTTGCATCTAATTTTATCATATCATATCATATCAACATCACAACATCATAGCTTTCATTATCAAAACCATATCTTCCATTATCAATCATTTTATCACAACATTTCACTTAGATCATCATTCTCATTCTCTAGGTTGTCATTTTAACAATCATAGTGCACACAATTTGAGAGCCACTTTGATTTAATAAATCCTTGGAGTTAGAGAGAAATGGAACAATTTTAGAGATTTTATTATGCTTCAATTAGATTAAATCTATTATTTGAATTCTCTAATAATGTTGCATTAAGGTGTGTCATTAGTTATTTCACTTACACATATTTCCCACTCACATTAATTGACACCCACCATGGGGAAAATCCCCATATTTTTTTTGGAAAGTGACTGAAGATTTGATGTGTTCATGTTTTAGGGTGATCAAGAGTTTTCACAATGCATTCGATAGATATTTCGATGCATCAAAACAATATTTCATTGCATCAAAGCATTGTTTCAACGCATTCAAACACTGTTATAACACATTTGACAATTATTTCAGTGCTTTCTTTTATTCTTTTAGCGCATTGGAGTTTTGCCACATATGCTTAAAGGTTTAGCACATTGGACTGTTATTACAGAAAAATGAATCATTTTAGATATTAATCTATTTTCTGTGCTACAGGTATAAGGTATGCTAGTCAAAGATAGTTGTTGAAAAAAATTACGCTGGTCAAAGACAAATACTAAAAACTTACTAATAGTGTTTGCACAGTTTTTTTTTTTAATTCATTATTGCTATCCATTATTAAGTTAGGCATCTAGCTTAAGTAAAAGGATAATTGAACCCCTTGTTTACTGTGGTTGAAGTGATAGGCTTATGCTCTCCCCTCCATTGGGTGATCAGAATGCTAGACTCACTTTTCATGCTTTATTAACACCTTTAGAGGGCCTATCATAGTGGGAAAATGTACTCACCCTACGAGAATGACCTAAGTGGGAAAAACCAAAGCCAAGTTTTCCAACCCACTATAATCAAAAGTGAATTTGGGGAAAGTCCAATATTCGACAGAAGTGTGCAAGATAACCATCCCCAAAATCTTTGTTCTAAAGGTTTGGAGGTCTCCTGAGGGATTTTATTTGTTTTCCGCTCTAAATGGAAACCTTATCTATGAAATTTAAGTTAGAATCCAACCGTGTCAGTTTTTGAATGGTTTCTATATCACAGTGCAAGGGGAGGGAAGAATCTACCCCCAAGATACTCACCATATAACTATTAGAGACCCTGATCAAAATCGGAGGATTTGACTTTTGGTTAAGACTCAAAAGGAAAAAAACATGGGCGCCCTCTAGGGGGTGACACGACTATGTGAGCTGACATAGTTCCAAGTGTGGGTTGTGATATTTTTAGTGATCTTTTGAGATAGAAAAATGCTTGAACTATTTTTATTGTGTCATACTTATGAAAATTGAAAGAATCGGACCTAATTTTAGAACACACACTATTTGTTTAAAGCATAGAATTGAAACAAATGTTTGCAAACTTGTTACTGCATGTGTAATCATTTTCAAAATAAATAATCCAATTGAAACAATCATTTTCCAAAGTCCACAAGCAAACCAATCAGATACAATGTCATTAAAATCATAATTTTATACTATGGAGTCAAACAAATTCACTGTTTTGAACCAGAATTGAAAATAGACTGTCAAAAATCTAGAATACTCACAAAATAGTGCATTCATTTTCTATTGCAACACATCCACCTAGTTTAACAACGCATTGACCCATCTTTTAGCGCATTAGAGGAACATTCTGGTGCATAAGAGGAACAATCTAGTGCATTGAAAGAAAATTTTACTATATAGGAGTAAAAATACAACGCATACAAATATTTTAATGGTGCATTTACCCAGTTTTCTAGTGCATATGCTAATAATTTTAGCACATCCAAGGACTGTTATAGCACATTCACCCAAGAAAAAACCAAAGAGTTATTTTCACTATTTGTCAGACCATTTACACTAGAATTTGGATTTTTACTAGAATAAAACTATTTCTTAAATTGAAACAGAGTCTTAAAATTTCAAAAACGGAATCTTACAAAGTGAAATTCTTCAAATTAAACTTAGATCTACCATCCAAAAGTGTCTAATCAAACAAATCTGATTAAAAGCCAAGTTTCATTATCAAGATCCATCATCCTACTTCAAGAGATGAAGTTGTATAATCATGCTTTTCAACTTAGTCTGATCAATAGAATATATCATTCTATTTAACTCAATTTAACACCCTTGACACTATATCAAACCAAGATCAAAGTTTAGTGGACAATTATAACACTTTTATGCTAGTTTTTACAAGGTCACAAAGACAAAAACTTCAAGAAAAAAAAAAAAATGTCTAAGATTGAGGAGAATCTATTCAAAAGATCCAACCAAAATGACAATGAGAAAATATCTGAAGAAGAACAACAAAATGTGCAAAAATACCCCAAATTCCATAAGTTTATGGAGAAAATTCTAGAAAAAGATGGGGAAAAGTAATTTTTGATGTTAGTTGATTTGGGTGTTAAAATTCTAAAAGACTTTGATATCAATATACTGATAGGAACATCTAAAAAAGTTGAGACTAAATCACCAAATACAAATGAATTAGATACAATGAAACATCAATTACAAACATTACAACAACAATTCAAAGATATGAAAACAAGGACAACTAAGAGATACCTGCTACAAGATATTTGTCCACATCCTTTTGCTCAAAATGTGAACATGATCCCATTTCCAAAACACTGTGAGTTCCCCAAGTATGATAAATACAATGGGAAAACAAATCCTCTTAATCATGTAAGAGAATTTTGAGCTATGATTTTAGAGTTTTCTCATGAAGATACATACTTAATGAGGCTATTTCCAAGGAGCTTAGGTGGACAATGTATGGAGTGGCTCTCTAATTTAACTCCAAGAATTAGATCCTTTGAATATCTGATTAACAAGTTTATAACTCAATGCTCATACAATATACAACATGATATCACAATGAAAGATCTTTGAAATACTAAACAAAAGAAAGAAGATATATTTCTCTCATTTTTGCAAAGATGGAGAAGTCTGTTTACAAGATATCCATGTTCCATACTTGAAAAGGAAAAGATGGAACTATTCATGGATAATTTAAATGAGGACATGAGTTATAGACTTGAACTACAATGTCCACCTACATTTGAAAAAATGATAGAAAATGGTCTCAAGATAGAGGAAGATTTGGTCAGAAGAGTTCTAAAAACATACAATGAAGGATCAAACAATGCCAATTCCTCTAATCACAACAACAATGAAAAACCCAAGTTTTGGCAAAAGTATAGAAATGATGGAAACAATGATGTTGTGACTGAATGCAAAACATGAAACCAATATTCAATTTAATGATAGCTGCAACTAAAACAACCCCAGAAAACAATAGAGGCAACAATCTAAATGAAAACCAAAATAACAATTCGAATAATGCTGGATCTAAAGCATCACCATTCCTAAAGTCATCAAATCAGAGGAAATTCATGCCTTTAGGACAATCAATGGAATCAGCATTCAAGGAACTTATTGAATATAAATTTCTAATGTCACAAGAAGCACGAAATTGGATCCACAAGTCAAACCATTTTGGTGGAATGACACACATTATTGTGACTATCATAACAATAAAGGTCACAAAATGAATGATTGTTGGCAATTGAAACATTTCATCCAAGATTTGATTGAAAGAAATAAAATATTTTTTGAAGGACCACAGACAAACAACGATCATGGAGCTTTCAAAATCCTTTACCCAATTATGACAAAGGTGAACCATCCTCTTCAAATGGTAAAGGAAAAAGTGTAAATTATGTTTACAAAACCACTATTCTCAATGTCAAGGTGGTTGGAGATCAAGCAAACGACACTCAAATCAATGATAAATGTGACCTTGTTGCTGCTGAAAATCAAATAAATAAAATTGCTGCTGCTGATAATTATATTAAAGACATGATTGCAGCTGATTATCAAACTCATAAGGAAGAAATTTATGACAGAAATAGCACCATTACATCTGATCGTCAAACCACAAACATGGCTGCAAGTAAAAATCAGATTAACATCATAAAAATTAGAGAGAATCTAGAATATCAACCGGTTAATGTGACAACAAGGGGACAAGCTAAGGTAATACTGAAAGGAGTTGCAAATAAATCATCTGATGCTCCTTCTATAATCAAAACAACTGCTGCCCCTACAAATCAATACAACATAATCAATCATTTGAAGAAACTACCCACACAAATCCCAATATTGGAACTCTTGAAATTATCACCAACACACAAGAAGATCCTAGAACAAGATCTTGTTTCCACAACAGTACCCAATAACCTAGAAGTTGACCAATTCCAAGCTATGGTGGGACACTTAACCGCTCCTCACTACTTATCCTTTTCTGAGCATGATGTTGTATCACTAAACTATCCACACAATGTTTCCCTCCACATTGAAGTTCTTATTCACAAACACCGAGTAAAGCGTCTTCTTATAGATGGTGGAGATGGTTTAAATATTTATACTTTAAAACTAATTCATGCACTAGGATATTCTGATAATTCTATTGAACCAAGAAGGAAAATCACAATAAAAGCATATGATGATGAAGAAAGATCTTGAAAGGGATTGATTATTCTACCTATCCAAGTGGGACCGATTGTGAAAGACATTATCTGCCAAGTGTTAGACAAAGATCTGACATATAATATACTTTTGGGATGCCCATGGATTCATGAGATGCAAGTAGTACCATCCACCTATCATTAGTGTTTGAAGTTTCCAATCAATGGATAAGAAATAACCATTTCAGCTGATTCAAATAATCCCCAACAATGTAACATTCTTAAGGCAGCTCAAGATGCTTTTATTCCTCATAACAGGGAAGCTAACACTCCAAATTCATCAAACAATGAGAAGAAATCAACTATTGTGTCAAAATGGGTTGAAAAGAAGGACCAATCAAAGGATAAAGGTATTGCTGATTTTAATATAGCGAACAGTGAAAACTCTTTATCAAAACAATTCAATAGGAAGATCAAGTTAATAGACAAATGCATGGGAGAGTATTCCATTCAACAATCTTCATGTCTTTCATAATTGCTGCCTTCACCAAGAACTTATGGATAACCATCAACATCAATGCAACAATCATCACAACCTACTATAGTCCTTGATGTCATATTTGTAAAGGCTGGCACTTTGATTGAAGAATTAGAAGATACGACTATTCTAAATTGGCTCTACAAAGATGAGGAAGCATCTACATCAACAACCCCTAATATACGAACAAATAAATATGGAAAAGGAAAGACAATCCTAGAGAAGATGGGGTGTGAAGAACAAGGACCTATCAGAAAAAGGAAGGATGACATTGTAGAACCTATTCAACCTCTCACACTTCAAGCCAAAGACAAAACTAGATTAGGGTATACAAAAGAATCAAAAGAAGAAGCAACCTAGAAATTTTTCAAACGAATCCTACAATTGCAAGCTAGTGATTCCTATGAGACATAATCTAGGGAGTACGAGTGGGATTCACTATCTAAGGTATCCTTTGAAGACAAAAAAATGGATGTAATACAAAGGTATACACCTACATGTGAGGAGGGACAAAGCTGAGGTACTAGACCCCTTGTGTTTGGATAAAAAAATATCAATGACTCAAGTGATGATGAACAAATTTCGAGCAAGACAAACTCGGAGGAGAGTACCATCATAAATTTTGACACCCCTACCAAAAAATTTGACGATATTGCTATTCATATTTTCACTGTTGTTGACCTTCATCAATCTAATGATCTATTACCCTTACTACACCTCGAGCTTATTGACTGGTACCAAACTGAGCCTAATAACATTCCTACCTTTGTGAATGATGATGCCATTGTTAACTTTCTTTGTTCTAATGAACTTGACATAAGCTCTATCCAAAAAAATAATAATGAAGCTTCAAGTCAGGGGGTGTCAAATCTTTCAACTACAAAAATGAAAATAAAAACAAAGGATCTAATGGTGAAAACCATTTAATGGTAGTGTTAGATCTAGAAAAAGTGAAAATAAAGAGTGCATCTGAAAGTGAAAACCTCACTGAGGCACTAAAAGATGGGGGATTTGACACTCTTCTAAAAACATTATCATGAGAGATCATCAGTTTTGGTTGAGCCAACTCAGTCTATCAATGTGGGCACTACAAACAAAGTAAAGACATTGCATCTGGCAGCATCAATGATTGAACAAGAAAACCCAACATTCACTAAGTTATTTGAAGAACGACAAACCAACTTTTCTTGGTCTTACTCTAATATGCCAGGCTTAGATCTAGAACTCTTGACGCATCATCTATCTCTACCTACTAGGGTGAAACCTATCAAGAAAAAGCTAAGAAAAATGCATCCACATATCGCCTTGTTAGTGAAGGAAGAACTCAAGAAATTATTAGATGCTAGTTTCATTAGTCCAATTGATTATGCTGAGTGGATATCAAATATTGTACTTGTTTCTAAACTAGATGGAAGTATTAGGATATGCACCGAATTCAAGGATCTCAACAAGGCATTTCTGAAGGATGACTTTCCTTTACCAAACATTGACATAATTGTAGACTTGACAGCTGGACACACTATGTTATCACTTATGGACAACTTCTCAGGTTATAATCAAAATAAGATAGCACCAGAGGATCAAGAGAAGACAACATTCACCTGTCCATGGGGAACATTTTTCTGGAATGTAATGCCTTTTGGGTTGAAAAATGTAGTGTCTACATAGCAAAGAGCAATGACCACCATCTTCCATGACATGATGCATACTTTTATGGAGGACTATGTGGACGATCTATTTGAAAAATCATATAATAGAGAAGGACATCTTGAGATCTTGTTTTAACATCAGATTAAATCCAAAGAAATGTGTGTTTGGTGTAACATTGGTGAGAATTATAGGATACATTATTTTAGAGAAAGGTATTAAAGTAGATCCCTCCAAAGTCAAAGCTATTATGGAGATGCCGCCACCTAGAAACATTAGTTAGCTATGGTCTCTACATGGAAGGCTTTAGTCAATCCAAAGGTTCATTTCTCAACTGGCAAACAAGAGTCGTCTGTTGAATCACTTATTACATAAGAATGTCTCTTTCCAATGGGATGACAAATGTGACTCTACTTTCAATCAACTAAAGCAATATTTGATGTCTCCACCAATACTGGTGCCACCTATAGAAGGAACACCATTACTAATTTATATAGCAACAAAAAATATTTCATTGGGCATTTCATTGGCACAAGAAAGATATTTACTATATTAGTAGGACTTTGAATGGTTATGAGATCAATTATAAATTTATTGAGAAAGCTTGTTTGGTGGTAGTATTTGATACTCAAAATCTACACCATTATATGTTAACTAACATAGTTAAACTCATAGCAAAGATCGATCCACTGAAATACTTTCTTAGCAAAGTTGCTTTAATAGGAAGGCTAGCCAAATGGGTCATGATCTTGAGTGAGTTTGATATACAATATGAAGATCAAAAATCCATCAATGGACAAGTAATAGTTGTTTAGTTAGCAGAAGCACCTCTATAGGATGAGCAACCAATGAACATTGAATTTCCTGATGCAAATGTTCTCACCATCACACCACAATAATGAATTCTATATTTTGATGGTTCATACACACAACATGGATCAAGCACAGGGATCTTATTTGTCACACCTCAAGGAAACACCATTCCAAAGTCTTATAGACTCAGTTTTCCTTGTACCGATATTGTACTTGAATATGAGGCATTAATCATTGGCATCAAAGTAGCACTAGAGTGGAATATCACATAACTATAGGTATATGGATATCCATAACTGGTCATCAATCAGGTCAATGATGATTATCAAACAAGGGATGACAAGTTGTTTCCATATAAGAAAATGATGGATGATCTAAAAAAGTACTTTGTCTAGATCATATTTGAACAAATACCAAGGGGAGATAACAAAGTTGTTGATGAAATGGCTACAATTTCTTCTCTCTTGCAGATATTGGAAATTCGAAGATGTTATGAGTTTATGGTGGAACAAGTGTCTAATCCTTTCCATGATAATCTTGAATCCCAAGTAATATGCAATATCGTTGACCCCGAAACCTCCATCTATGGTAAGATTTATACTTACTTAAAAGACAATACCCTCCCTCCCGATCTTTCCTGAAACGTAAAACAAAATATCATTTTTGCCAAGCCGCATAATATACCTTTATTTCCGACATAATTTACCATCGAGGTCTTGATGGTACTCTCCTACGATGTCTAGAACGTAAAGAATTTGAGTTAGCCTTGCATGAGATTCATGAAGGTATCTATGAGACTCATTCGAGTGGTTTAACTCTAGTGAATAAACTCCTTCGTTTAGGGTATTACTGGAAAAACATGGAGAAGGAGTCTTATGTAAAGAAATTCCAAAAATTTCAAATCCATGGCAACCTTGTACATGTACCGACACAAGAACTACAACCTTTCACAACAACATGGCCTTTTTGTCAATGGGGACTAGATCTGGTGGGTAAAATCCACCCCTCTTCATCAAATGGACATAAGTTTATCATTACAACCACATAGTACTTTACTAAGTGGATTGAAGTTGTACCCCTAACAACAGTCAGAAGAAAACAAATCTCATCTTTTATCTTAAATTACCTTATCTATCGGTATAGTGTTCCTCCGTCCATCATCATTGACAATGCTAGACCTTTTAAGAATCAATATGTCCATGACCTGTGTGAGAGTTTCTATATCCAACATTATTTTTCAACATCGTACTATCCTTAGGGAAATGGCCAAGGAGAGGCTTCAAACAAAACAATTCCGAAAATCTTGAAGAAAACGGTCAATGATGCTAGACAAGATTGGCATGTTTAGCTGAATCTTGCTTTATGGGCTTATCGAACTAGTATCAGAACACCTACAAGCGCTACACCATATGATTTGGTATATAGATCAGAGGCTATTCTACCTATTGAGGTAGAAATACCATCACTTTGTGTGTCACTAAAAGGGATCATATCAGATGAAGATTATCGAGTGTCTAGACTTTAGGAGCTGGAATTGTTAGATGAGTGTCTTCAACAAACGGTGGATCATTTGAAAGAATACCAATAAAGGATGTCTAGAAGCTACAATCACATAGCCAAACCAAGGGAATTTCAGATGTGTGACTTGGTCTTCAAAGAAAACCCTCACAATCAACAAGATAGTGAGAAGAAGGGTAAATTTGAACCAAATTGGCTGGGTCCTTTCATCATCATATTGGTCTATGGATCAAGAGATTACAAATTGTAAACACCTAAAGGGGATCTGTTTGATGAGCCTATCAAAAAAATCCACCTTAGAAAGTTATATACTTGAATTATCTAGTGCATGGAGAAAGTTCTGAAAATATAAGAAAAATACAAAAAAGTGAAAACAAAATAAATCATTGCCTTGATGAAAACCTAGAAAATAGGCATCTTGGTAACAATAAAAAAAATCATAAAATATAAAAAGTGCAATAAAGACAAGTAATGAAAGCCTAGCAATAGGCACTATTTTTGATAGACTAGTTCTTCCATATATTTGAGCATGCCTTGGCTGATCATTTTCACCATCATTCTGCTAATCATCAAAGAATCTCATGTACATATCCTAACAATGCGGTCATATATCACCCTAGCTTGGGGGAAAAATCCTGAACTCACTGGGGGTAATAAACCAAGGGCTAAAAATAAATAGGAAAACAACAGTATGACAACACAACAAACATATTGACCATAGGGAACATAGCATTGAACAATCAACAAATCATCAGAAGATCAAACTATCCAATCCAACAACTTGAATCAATCAAACCAAATCAAATCTAAATGGATGATATTCTTTTGAATCATACTTTTACTGCTTCATCTTGAGTGTTCAAATGTTGTACTTTGATTTCTGTTATCATATCTTTGGAGAAACTCAATGATGTATTGAACTAGAGAAGGAAGGAAAGAGTAATATTTTTCTTTGTTTGTTGGCTATGAATTGACCATTATTCTTATGTGAATTGTCGTGAGACGTGCTCTACCAAGTATCACTGATGACATTTCAGATTCACATAAGAAATTGATTGACTCTTGTCTATTTTACGCAAGAAATGCTCAGGTCATCTAAGTTTAATCATACCTCGATGCTTGTGTTAAAATTGCAATATCAAAAATAATGAAAGAAGTACTCAGGTCATCATGGTCTATCTTATACCATTGATGCTTGTACTCACTTTCAACATTTTAAAGGCTCAATGATGATAAAAAGAATGCTATATAGATTGTTAAGATGACAATTTTTGCATAAATAGATTTACATACTTAAATTAGATTGCATTCATATAAGATTTTCTTTAGAAGAATAGATTGTTACGAGGTTACAAATATTTTCAAAGATAATGTTATCTTTCTCATTTATAGGACTGAGTATACTTGACATAAACAAAAACATTAAACATTCTCATGAGGTTGCATTATCATTTAATACATCTAGTTGATAAGCATATCATCATTCATCTATACATCACATCATTTATTTTGCATCAGAATACACTAAAAAAAATCACGCATATAGGTGCATTATCAATAAACTATCATATCATACATTTATCCATGCATTAGATCATATACATTTGCATTAGATAATACAAAAAAAGATTGCATAACAACATCAATTTGTATTATAACATCAATCATTCATTTATACATTTGATCACATATTTGCATTCATAGATCATACATTTATCCATACATCACATCATATACTTGCATAAGATAATATCAAAATAATTTGCATCACATATCATTAGCATTATCATATTCATCTCATGACATTTCAAATTAACATTACTTTAATATTGCATCCATACATCATAGATCCATCAATGCATATTCATAACATCATCATATAACATCACATGGCATAGAGAATATAAATGCATATATCATAGATAACCACCATAAAATCAAATAGAATGCATAATAGATCATGAATCCGCCACATATCATATAAATCTCAAAAAAAAAAATCATACTGTCAAGTATACAATGAAGTTTGAATAATGTCAAGAGATACAATAAAAAAATGGTGGTAGGTCAAAATCAGAGTGTACATCATCAAATATGTAAAGTAGGATCATAGAGCTCCCCCCAGGACTTGCTTGTCTCACAAGACCTCCTACACCTGAAGTACCTACACTGGGTGAACCTGTACCTAGATCTGGGCTTGGATCTCTATATGGAGGTTGTACCAAACCCAAGTTCGTCATCTGAGAGTGACTGCATGCTGATCTCGATGCGGCATAACTAACTCTCTGCTCTAATGAAACAACCTCATGATATCAGCCATGATAATACTTGGTCTCTCAAGCAACTTTGGTAACCTTGACCATCATCACACCCATGGTGGTCCCCTCAACCACTCTCTACAACCTGTCAGAAAGAGCCACTGCCTGCTCACTAGCCTATCTTGTTGCATCTCTCTCAGGTTTCAACGTGGCCACCTGTGCCTATTCTTGGGCTAATAATGCTTGGACCTATGCTAGCTACCCTCGAAGAGTCTGCACCTATACTTGCAAAGCAACAATATATGTCTACTACTGCTACAAGGGTACCCCAATTTACACACATAGTTGAGATGCAACCACCAAAGATCTCCTCCATCGAGGAACCATGAAATCATTAACGACAAAAGCTACTCTATCAACACCTTTTCCACCATCTCTACCACCACTCCTGTCTCCATCATCACTGTCGTCATCATCATCATCATCCTCATTGCTCTCCATCTCATCCTCTACCATCTCCTCCTCTACCATCTCCCCCTCTACCATCTCCTCCATCTCTCATCCTCCGCCTATGGCCATGAGCATCTATTCTCTCATGCTCATCCAACAAAGGCACTACCTCATCTAGGCTAGATATCAGTGGGATTAGATTTAGAAACAAATATTGTGTATACTCCTCTGAAAACCCTAACTCAACTACCTCTAGATGATATTCCTAGATGATCGACTGCAACCCCTGATACTCCTCAACTGCTGCATCATAGGATAATGTGGGTCCCACTCTAAGGAATCCATCTACCATCGTGCATAATGTTCGACACCCTATGGCATACCCTACAATCTACCATACTACTGCATAACCCTCCTCAAAAGGAATCTCTCAATGATGAACCGGGTCCTCTCGATTAGATACATGGACTGGCAAAGATATGGAATCTCAGTATCATCCTCTACCGAAGCCTCACAACCAATGTAATGTTTCCATACAATTGCCTCAAGATCATCCAACATCCTCCTCTAGTACTCCAATTTTCCCAGCCTATGCTGGACAACTGGACCTGTATAACCATGAACATAAGGTCTCCCGACTAGCCGTTGTCTATCAACAATGGGGCATGTGATGGCAATATGCTCCCATGCCTAGACCTATAACAATGTCACTCCAACCAACAAACTGCACCCTCTAAGGTACACAACTTGGTGTAAATCATGGTATAGGTGGGCTAACATACACATGCCTAAAGCATATCTAGTACCCTACTAGATCATCTGCTCCAAGATCCGACCCCATCTGACTGAAAGTCCCATTGACCTACGGTCGGGATATAGGAAATCTCTGATAAAACTTGTAAGCACAGATGGAAGTGTAGCATATGCATCAACCATCTCCCTCCAAGGAATCTCATAACCACAAATCCTCTCATCCTCAAAAACCCTACGCAAGGCATCAATACCTCCCTTCTTAGTATGATCATACAAAACTAGCTCTCTAACCATAGGTATCCTCAATGTAACACCCCTCTGTTTTGCTCTTATGTTAGATTAGATGCTTTATTATTTGATCATAAATTCTTATTGAGTGATATGAAATATGTGTGTTATGAGATGTAATTTCCTTGATGTTATACTTGACATGCTTTGATTAAAATAATGTTGGTTTATTATGACATGATTATTGCTTATGAATTTTATTAATGATAGAAGTGTCAGTTTGGTGATACTGTATTGGAGAACGGGACAAGATTGCATCACTTGCTTGCAAGTGCCCTGCGATTATGTGATTTCCTCTTCACGGTGTATTTTATAATAATTTTATATGCATGTGCTATTGATGCCTTGGATATAGGTTTGTAGGTACATGACATCGACTCTACCTGGCTTCACAAGTTTGAGCCTGTCGACCCAATGGTATGATGATTGGGAGATAGTAGCTAGATTACCTGTGTCAAGTCTACACCCTAGCCTTAGTGGGTCGTCAGTCGAGTCAATTGTGTCTTTGTGGTGCTTGTTTTAATATTATTTAATTCTGAGGGTTCATGATTATGGAAATAAATGTTTAAAATTATTGCTTTATATAATGTTGATTTTTATTTAATTAATTTTTGACTTTTTGATAGAAGCTTTGTATTTAAATTAATTAATTTGATTTAATGTATTTAGTAAATTAAATTTAATCCATTGGATTAAATTTATTTATTAAGTAATTAATTAAATATGTTTATTTAGAAAGTTGATAAATGGAATTTAAATTGGAATTAGAAGTTACTAAATTTATGTTGAAATTAAATTAGTATTTGGAATTAAATTGTAATTAGAAATTATTTCAACATGCAAAAGGCTTTGAGAAAATATCTGGTTGTTGAGAAGATATTTTGAATGTGACATATGTGTGAGTAGAATTAATTATTATTTTTTGGTTGAGAAATTATTCAAAAGGGAGGAATTTAAATGAAAAAGGAGAGAAGTTTCTTCACGGGAGATTTTTTGGAGAGGAAAAAGATATTATTTTTGAAATAGGTTTTTGGTTGAAAATTGATGAAAAAGCAAAGGGGTTTTCAAGAATTTTGGGAGTTTCTATATTTTTACATCTTCCTAGAAGTGGTGATTTTGGGAGAAGCTTTGGAAATTATCTCTGAAGGGGAGGCTTTGCTTCAACTTTCTTTTCTTCAAGCTTGAGGAAAACAGGTTCCTTCAAGTTCTATTTTATTTATTTAATTGTTTGAGAAAGATTGTCTATACAAAATTTAATTTTGTAGAATCTTTGCTTAAAATGGTAATTGAGATTGAAAGATTGCTTGTACAAGAAGTTTTTGTGTTTTGGTTGTAGAAGCTTTAAATTGTTTTCAAATTTGTAAGGCTTCTTTATTGTTGAATTGTTGTGAAAAAAAAACTCAAAGGAAAACAATCTGTGATTTAAGAATTTTGTTTTAGGTTTTGAAAGCCTCTGTGTAAATTTAGAGGAAAGAGATTTTTGTAATCTTCTGGGGTTTGTTTAAATTTTCCTGTTGAAGTTTTGTTAAATTTTATTGTAGGAAGTCTGTGCAAATTTTCTTTAAAAAAATAAAAAATGAAATTGAAACCCTTTCATAAATCTGAGAAAACGGTTATTATTATTGTGCAAATTTTTCCTGAAAGAAAAATGATTGCCCAATTAAATATTTTCCTGTAGGTGTATATTTTGAAAAAGATTCCTCCAATTTATTTATTATGTTGAAATCTTTGTTTATATATATATATATATATATATATATATATATATATATATATATATATATATATATTAAATTGCTCATATATATATATATATATATAAATTATTTAAAATATATATATTTTATACTATTCGTCGTCCGTACGGCGTCCGAAATTCGGTGAAGTAAAATCGCTCATGAATTTTATCTTCGGGTTTAATTGTTAATGGGGGAGGGTTGGGAGGCGCTGCCTCCACCGCTACCCCCATGAGGGGACGACTATGGAGGAAGGGCCTCCGCAGCCCCCTCCTCCCCTCTCTCCATGGGGCCGCACCCCCTATTTGGGTTCGGCTGTGCATAGCACAGCCGCCCTCAAACATTGGGGATTCCCTTTGTATTGAGGCTGCAGCATAAGAAACTCAAGCCAGCCAACCCCTCCTTTAATAATATAAAGCCCCCTTCCCTTGTATTAAATTTAATGCATTTTGTTATTCTGTAAACCTGCGTCCATTTTCAATATGGAGTATAATTTGATTATTTATTAATTCGTTGATTATTAATTTTGCCTTTATTAAGTTCGCTTTTATAAATTCGTTTGATTTATAATTTTGGATTTGGTGGTTTTAAATGTAAAATATATATGATTAAAAATAATATATATAAATATATATATTGTATATATATATATATATATATATATATATATATTTGTTAAACTATATTATTGCATAGTTTTAAGTGATAGATAATTAATGTTATGGAAATTTATTAATTATATATTTATTTATTTTCAAAATATCATTTAAAAGAAAAGGTTGCATGCATATTATTTTAAATTGAAGAAATACATATACATTATTTATAAATATTTTTCTAGAACTGCAGATTAGATATTTAGATTGGTTACATTTGTTAAATAGATGCATGTTCGAGTTCAAGTTGAAGTTAATTCCAAAATGAAGAATTCTTGTAATGAAGATATTGTTTTTGTTTATGTGGTCATTGGATTAGATGCATGTAATTGCATGTATTAGGTGAAATTAAAATAATGTGTTTTTGAAAAGAGAAAGTTATAATTTATTTAAATAATGTAATCCGTTTGAGGAAATAGATATTTTATTAGTATTAAAATTGAGGGAATTGGAATAGTAAATGGAATGATGTTCTTATAGTTTTTTAAGTTAAATTGAGATATTTGAAGAGTTGGTTAGTTAATTGGATGAATTTTCTCCTTCATCTTTATAAGGGTTCTTATTTAATTAGAGAAAATTGTGTAACTTGTCTTAATAATCCTGCTTATCATTGAATGTGAAAGGATTTAGTAAATCCAAATCTTAGATTTAATTATTGTGTTGATTGCCTATGTGGTTCGTCTAATTGCAATTAGAGGAAATGAATATTTAATTAAGTGTATTATGGGAATAGGTATTTAAAAATATATACAATATGTTGGTAGGAACAAAGGTTTTAATATTTTAAATTGAGGAAATAAGGGAAATGGTTGGTGTGATGTTTATCTATGTTTGGAAGAGCCTTTTTAATTAATTAGTTAAATTGGGATATTTGAGTGGTGCGAATTGTTATAAGTCATTTCGTTGACTATATGCAAGGTTGTGATAAATTAGAATATTGTAAACATTAAACTATTATGCCTTTATGATGTGCTTGAGATATCTTATGTGGTATTTAGGGGTAATTGAAAAGAGGTATTAGATGAGGTATTGTAAGTCTTCCTATTTGGGGTATGTGATCTTTTGAGAGTTTTTATTTCATGGTCTTGTCTTTTGTAGTTCTCTATGATAGTAAGGTTTGTTGATTTCAGTGACTCACCCGGTTTCTTCGAACGGGGAATGGTTTGATCTTCTTTGAAATGGAATTGTTGGATTATTTGTACCTCCTTAGTTTGGAGTGGTGTTGAGTCACATGATAGCCATAGGAGGGTGAAGCTCAATGGGGGTTGAGATCTGGAATGATTTGATAGGTAACTCATATATCTTGAGTGGCTTTCTCCTGGGTTAGTAGTATGCTTAGGCTACTGGTGAGTCATACTGTTAAACTCTTATTTCAATGTATTCTTGAGTTTGTGTTGTACTTGTGGTAGTTTTGGTTTAGAATTGAGTCAGCCTGTGACTCGAGGTTGTAGGGATTTTCCTTGTATCCTTGTTACTATCTCCTAGCATGGGGGGTGGGCCTTTGGGTACCACTTGGTTGGGAGGAACGTGCAACCTACGTCATTGGGTCCCCTATGTTTTGTAGATTGCGTTGCTAGGGTTTTCCAGTGGAGACCTCACAGTGGTTTCATTCTTTAGTTCAAGCTTTCAATTTACTTTCGATTAGCTCTTGTAAATATTATTCCCCTCATTTATTTAGGAGGAGGAATCTTGTAATTGTAATAGTTAGGTTTGATCTGCCTCATTCCGGGAATGAGTATTGTAATCTACTTTTAAGTTTTAATGTAATCTGGAACTTAATATATGTTATCCTGGTGTTAGAATCTTTAATGCTTTGTGAGTATGTGCAATTAAATGTATGGTTAATATTTTAATAAATGCTTTGAGTGCAAGTGGTGTGTATGTATGGGTTATCAATGTAATCTTGTCACATTACCTTAGAGGTTGTTGCGAAGTATTGTGCATCTTCTTTGTTAATAATGCACTTTTAAGAAAACAAAAATTATACGCTTCTGCGTTGAGTTGCAACTTCCTTTAGGGTCTCGTGGTAGGGCATTACATTCAAAATACGGTACACATCCTCTAAAGTCACTGACATCTCGTTGGTAGGAAGGTGAAAGGTGATATGCTCACTATGCCACCTCTCAGCTAGGGCTGTCAACAGTCCCTAATTAATCCTAATCTAGGGCATGTATAATAATGAGGATAATCCAAAATGGCCAATCACACCTATCTCAAGCTATGTCAGTTGAGGTATCAAATAAAATGTCCTCAGAAACTGCTCGTAAATCTGAAGATTTTCCAAAGGCTCCTATAATCATAAGATTCAAAAATTAGTCTACTTTTCAAACCAATAAAAAACAATCAGCATATCAATTTGTTCAGCTCCGATGAGACTTTGATCAAATATCGTGAGCATCAATCAATCAACCTCGCCTATCATGAGGTTAATCAATCAATCAATCAATCAACCTCGCCTATCATGAGGTTAATAAATCAATCAATCAATCAACCTCATCTATCATGAGGTTAATTAATCAATCAATCAATCAACCTCGCCTATCATGAGGTTAATCAATCAATCAATCAATTAACCTTGCCTATCATGAGGTAAATCATCAAATATAGTTGTTCCTCGCCTATCATGAGGTCAATTATCATCTAAATCTATCAAGATCAACAATAAAAATCACATCAAAGGCTAACAAGATTAAAAAAACATCAAAATCAAGGAGTTAACTGACAATTTCATCATTCTGACTTATATGCCCTAAAACAGTCTATCAAAGCGCTGAAAATGTCAATGTGCCATTTCAATCTATCAATGTACTAGAACAGATATTCAATGCGGAAAAATATTCTATGTGCCATTTCAATCTATCAATGCGCTAGAATATACATTCAATGTGCCAAAGGATTCTATGTGCCATTTCAATCTATCAATGTGCTAGAATAGACATTCAAAGCACCATCTAAATCTATGTGTTACTACATTATTTCTATGCGCTAAATGCCTACTTCTATATGCAAAACAAACAAATGTGCTAAAATAGCTATCTAATGTGCTACATCGGAGTGTCAAAGTGCTAAAAGAAAAAAAATTGAATTCAAATGTAAAAATGGAGGGAAAACAAAATTGCACGAATTACATGAGGTTTCTCGGGGTACATACTAGAGGTCCAAACGTTGTCAGGCGGTTGTGACACCACATGCGTTAGAACTGGTGTGTGTGGTAGGGAATCACCATTTTGCTCAAATTACAATATTTTCTCAATCATTATCAAAATCCAAATTCGAAATGCACAAATGAACTTCTAAATCAACTTTTTAACCTTTTAAAGGTTAATTAAGTGAGATTTTATGGCATTGATTTATTTTATTTTCCAAGAGAGCTTAATTCATTATTTCATCAATGGGGCAGCTTCATCAACATTTGTCGAGAGATTAATAACTTCATTATCAAATCATTGTCGACTCATCAAAAAATCATAAAAATTTAAAAATTCATCGATTTATCTCCTGTAGTGCCTCTCCACTTGGGTCATTGGGTTGATTGGGTAAGAGTTTATTTGGGTAGGTGTTTATTCGTTTTGGTTTGATTCATCAATTTTGATGGTATTATTAATGTTGTTTTATTTTGAGTTATTTATTGCCATGGTTTTAGTAATTTGTGTTAAAGGTTTTGATTATGGCTATGTAGATGTCGTTAAATAATTGCTTTAATTAAATGATATTCTTCGATGAGGGTAGTTAAATGATTAAATTGTAATTTTCATGAATGTCATTTATTCTTTTAGAAATTAAAATTTGCTAGTTAATATAATTAATGATTATTATTTTAAGTAGACATTAATTGCTTTAATAATATTTCATAGTTTAAATTATTTTGGGAATACCGTCTAATTTAAATAAATGTAAATTAATAAATTATTTTATTAAAAATTTAATTAAGACATTTGAAATTATTGTTATTGTGATTAATTATCACATTGAGAAGTTAATTTAATATTAAATGGTAAATTTAAATGTTGCATAGTTTATATTGTTTATTTATTTATTTTGGAATATTTATTATCTTAGAGTTAATTATATTGTTTAAATTATTGAAGAATTAGTTAGAAAAGGAAATTGGGTGTAAATGCTTATTTCAAATTGGAAGAAATGAAAATTATTGCAAGTGGCTATTTTCATTGGAGTAAAATTCGGAAATTGTTTACAAGTTTATGATTTTTTTCCTTTTTTGGATTTTATATCCAATCTAGTTGTTTTTCAAAAGAGGCTAGGGGAGAAAGAAAGCAATTTTCTTTGCAATTCACATTCTTTAGTTTTTCTAGAAAAATTGTGTTCTTAGTATTTCTTTTTGCAAATTTATAATAAAAGAATTATGAATTTTAGTTTTTTCTGGATATTACTTCATCAAAATTGGTTCTATAAGTTGTGGATATTTGAAATTGGTGGAAGAACATGGTTTTCTGGAAATGCTCGACTTAGCATTTCATCTCTGATTAATTACTAGGCAAAGGACTCCAGGTAGGAACAATAAACTTAAATATCTTGTACTTTCCTATTGAAAAGAGAAATTGAAAATTTGAAATTGTATTATGCTTGCTTGTCAAAAAATTTATGTAGCGAATAGTGCATTCCTGTGAGTTTTGAATTGTTGATATTGTGAATTTTTTGTCTTAAGTTGTTTAAATTTTGTCTACAACCTATTGTTTTGCCTACCTCTTTGTTCCTATCCAGTATCATTTCATTTATTATTTTAGATGTAAGAGTGTGGCTGGAAAATCATCTGGAAGCTCTTGTCATTTTGAATAAATTATTACCACTTTGATTCATCCATTGAAAATTCTCAACCAATTCCTTTGTTATTTCTCTTTACCAGAGATCTCCTTATTTTGTTTTGGTTGTCTCTCACGTTCTGGCTATTGTATTTTGGAGTGGTTTGTGTGTTGGTCTGTAACCGCCATTTTTTTGCATATGTGATTTAATATATATATATATATATTTAAAAATTTGCAACTTGCTGAGTTTTGTATCAAATTCCTTAAGTGCCTATTGTTTTCTGCTGGAGATGGCCATGAGTTTAATGCCTTCGGCATTACATTTTCTATCCCCATACTTCCTCTTTTCTTTTTGTTTGAGTGGTTGCACAACAACCACTATGGTGTTGTGTGCAACCACATTAGAGGGTTGTGCCCTTAGCATTACCTTGCCTGTCGTAAGTTATATATATATATGTGTGTGTGTGTGTGTGTGTGGCGGAGGGGCTGTGGGGGGGGGCGCTGCATTTTAAATCACTCTATTTTTTTATGAACTCTGTAATATTTAAATGGGATATTTAAATTGTGTTTTATTTTATATTTATATTATGAATATATATATGTATGTATGTATATATATGTCATTTCTATATGGAGTTAATTATTCATTTAAGTGTGTTTTTTTTGGAATATGTTGTAGTTGCACCAACAGAGTAATATAATTTAATATTTTTAAATGTCAAGAATATATACATATATATGTATGTATGTATGTATGTATGTATATGTATAATTAGTTATATATTGAAGTTGTACAAATGTGATTTTTACATCTGGATTAATTAATCAGAAATACAATTTTTGTAAAACTCAGATACAGAAAACCCTTATTTAGAAACAAATATGTAAACTTAGATTTTTTTGATTTGGAAAAATAAATTAAATGAGAAATTAAAGATCTATGTAAGATTAGTTTCTAAAAATATACACAAATCGTTTATAACTATTTTAATAGTTTAAGATAAAATGCTTAATTTCCATAATGTATATCGTGAGTTGGAATGAATTGTTAACATTGTAGTTTATCTTTATTAAATGGTTTTAAAATGATGGAATTATTAATTTTTATACCATATGTTTATTTATGTTAAACTCTTTATTGATGGAAAACGTTATTTTATTGGAATGACGTATTGTTTGAATGTGTTTTTTTATAAATGAGAAAATGGTTTGTTGATTTATTTATTGAGCAGAGTTATTTGTTGTACGTTTTGGAACTTTAATTTAATTCGTTTTGTGATTTAGGGGAAACTTGTGTCATTCCCATCCTTGGGTAGTTTTTTAATTTCCTCCAAAGGCTAGGGGAGATTGTGCATTTGTGCATTTGTTGTTGTACTTTTATATCTATATTTTTACCTTGAGGATGTGTGTATGGGTGGTACCTCCTTGATTTATGGTTTTTATACTTTATGTAGTTACGAGATGGTCATGCCTCATATGTTTTGTTTAATGAATCTCATTTATGTGTTTGAGTGATGAGGTACACCCATTTGCTTGACTTTGGTTTGGGTAACTGTAGGGGAGAGTGGCTCTTCATGGGGGGCAGTGTACAAGTGGTTGTCCATGGAAGAGTTTCCTTAAATAAGTGATAACCTAATTAAAGTACCTAGTGGGTTGGGTTAGTTAAACACATAACAAGACTAAAACATGTACCTCACCCCTATCATTAGTGCTCTCAAAGGCTAAGGAAAGGTGGGAAGACCTGGTTGGTAAGATCACTGCCTTGTCTCCATGAAAGGAAAGTGGCTCTGCATGAGTCACCCTATGGAGCAACGCCTTGAGATAGGCTGTCGTATTAACCATAGATGGAGGCGGCTCCTAGTGTTAGGTAGTTTGGTTAATCCACATTGATGGAGGTGGCTCCTAGTGTTAGGTAGTTTGGTTAATCCATGTAAGGCCATGTGATGACACTCTCCCATTGTGCATGTTGTTTTCCCTTGCTCTTGTTGCCTCTGGAGTATTATTGTTGTTGTTGTTTATGTTTTTATGTGTTTTTGTGTTGGGTAGTGTTAGTCCTTTATGTTTTTTGACCTTGTTGGATGAGGGTCCTCTTGTCATCTCCTAGCATGGGGGGTGTTACTTTGAGTTCACATGGTCGGGTGGAACGTGCTATGCACCCATTGGGTTCCCCACCGATGATTGTGATGTTGTAGAGATGTACCAGTTGCAGTGGTTCCTAAGCTTTCCATTTTTTGTGCTTTGACCTATATTTCCTTCTGATGGATCTTAGTATGTACTCTTTTCATTGTGGTTGTATCATACTTGTATTGATGTACACTTCCCATTATTATAAGGGAAACATATTTGTAATGTAATACTGGATTCTTAATGTGTTGTATCTATGGAAATATGTTCCACGAATGTAATAATGAACTTGGAAATTGTAATGCAATAATATGATATTCATATATTTCTTTATCTATCTTATTTATGATTAAATGTATGTTGTATTTTTATGTCTTTTCTTATTTACGCTTCTATCATTTATTTAATTTGGATTTGTTTAACGTTGTTGTTGGTTGGGTTCATTTTGAGTAGTGCACCATGTAACCCCATGGGATGAGGTTGATGTCATATGGTTTATATTAATGTTGATTATTACATAATTATGGTTAATTCTTAGTTGTTACTTTAAAAAAAATTCTTATGTTTATTGTTAGTTGTTGTGTCCTATGGGGTTTGTGTGGTGAGGCATTACATCTCTCGAGGGGGCATACATCCATTATCATTTAGAAATCAACGTCTGGGGCATGTCAGAATTTTTTTATCAATAGTAACAACAAAATTGAGTCTTTGAAGCAATATGTAAACACATCACTTCAAACAGGGGCAAAATGTATACACCTAAAAATGGTTTGGATAAACCTGATTAATTAAATACAATTATTTGATTAATTAACCTTTATTTCATCTACTTATAAATAAATAGAAATATTTATTTATATATTTCACATTCTATATTTCTTCTATCTTAATTAAATAAACAAATTCAATAGTTTGTTTTAATTAAATTATCCAATTCTTCTATCCTATTTAAATAAACTAAAATCACATAGTTTGTTTAAATATCATTTCCCTTTTATTAAATAAACAAATTTCAAAATATTTTATTTAATAATATATCTTTCCCCCCCCAAAATTGAATAAATCAAATATTCAATTAAGCACATGTCTACAACTTTTCTCTCAACAAAGTTGAAAGCTTCAAGTTGTATTCAATTGTTCTTTTCTAATTAAACACATGTTTACAGTTTTTCTCTCAATAAAGTTGAAAGCTTTAACTTGCACTGTAATACCCCTCCATTTTGCCTTTTTGGTTGAACAGTGTTATGTTCTATTTTGTTGTACTTTTTGTTTGTACCTTGACTTTGATACTTGGCTTTCATTTGGTCGCTATCTATAAAGTGATGTTAATGTAATCTTTTGATGTGATGATATTTTATATGATGTTATCTTATGGCATGTTTTGGATTAACAAAATGGATATTTGAATTAATGATGATTATGCTTTGAATTATATTAACATGTTAGAATTGTTAGTTATTTGCAGTATATTGGTGAAGAGGATGGTATCGCATCACTCGCTTGCAAGTGCCCTACGATTTTGATATTTTATCTTCACGATGTGTATTTTATGTTGTGGTTTACTTAATTTGCAGGTTGATAGGTACCGAACATCGACTCCACCTGGTTTCACAAGTGAGAGCGTGTTCATATCCAACGGTATTCGATTGGGAGATAGTAGCTAGGTTTCTGTGTCAGGTTGTCACCCTAGTCCTTATATGTCATCAGTTGTTTGTCAGGTTGTGTTGCTTCGGTTATCATTTTCCCCTCTTCGTTATTTAATTGTAAATTGAATTGGGTGATTTAAATGGCTTAATGTAATTAAGTTGTGGATTATTGTGTTCTAGAATTTTGTTGAAATATAATTTATTTTAATGTTAATTTAATTTAATTAATAAATAATTTAATCATTGATTAAATTTATTTATTAATTGATTAAATTTATTTGGGTTGAAAGAAGTTAATTTATTTTGTTGAAGTTATTGTTGAAATTGTTAAAATTGAAAATAAAGAAAATGCATAAAAAGTCAATTTGGAATTTGAAAATTGAAAATAATTAAAAGAAAAATGTTTAGAAAGTCAAATTTGAAATTGCATTCAAAATTCGAAAAAAATGAGATATTTTGGAATTTGAAAATTAAAATTATTTAAAAATTAGATATTTTCTAATTTTCTATTTTAGAGAATTTATGATGGTGGTTGAAGGATTTTAGGGAAAAATCCTTATGTTTGGAAATTTTGCTTCAATTTTTGGATCTTGGAGTTTTTGAAAAAGATTGAATTAGTGAGTGGAAGAATTCTTCAACTTTGTGGGTTTTTGGATTGGGTTTGTGAAAATTTGTGGGGCTGGATTTGGAAGCAAGGTGGGAAGCTTGGCATCATCTGGACCTCCTCAAACTCAGAGAAAAACCAGGTTCAAGTCTTTTAAATGCTTGTTTTGAAATTTTGAAATTTAAATATTAGTGGTTAATATCTTATGGAAAGAAATTTTAAATTTTATTGTTTGAATTCAATTAAATCAAGGTTGAAATTTTGTTCTTCAAAATTGCATGAAGACCCTTTTAGATTTAAATTGTTTCCAAGAAAATGATGTTTTTGGAATATAAATCATTGTTTTTGAATTCTTATCATTCTGGTTTTCTCAACTAATTCTAGTTTTAAAACCAAAAATGCATATATATATACATTAAAGGTGTATATATATATACATATATAGATATGCATATAATAATGCTTTTAAAAAAAGGTTATTATCAAAAAAATGTTATGAAAACCGAATTTATCTTGGGTGGATTTCATCTATTATTAAATCGCGCTTTTGTATAAAAAACGCAAGTCGTGTTAGGGTTAAGGAAATTTTTTTAAAAATATTTTAATGGGGGTCATTGGGGGCTCAACCTCCACCACGCCCATGGGAGGCGGGCAGAGGGAGCCGCGCCTAGCGTGCCCTCCCCTCCTCCCCTTACCTTTGCTCCTGCCGGCCATCGCTGCCCACCATGGGTGTGATGACTGTGTTCACACACAGTCGTTGCCCCCATTAATGGGGGTCGGCTGTGTGTGAACACAACCGACTGACCCGTGGGAGGCGTGGCCCCTGTGTTTTCCGCGGCTCCCCTATGTTTTCTACGGTCCGCAATCCGAGGCGACCGCCCATGAGGCCGGCGCGCAAAACAAGGAAATTACTTCGCCTTTTTTTTTTTATTTATAAAAATATATATATTTTAATATATGTTTTAATATTATAATATATATAATTTTTATATTATTATATTATAATATTAATATTTATATATGTTATTGCATAATATATAATATTATTTTATAATATGATATTAATATATTAATATGTATTATTTTAAGAATAATATGTATTAATTATTAATATTATACTGTATAATATTATAATATTATATAGATGATTTGTATTTTTATTTAAATGGATATATGCATAGCTGTGGAATAAATTTAAAATGCATAGGAGATTATTGTTTTCTTTTGAGCATGACTTAAGGTTAATTGGAGAAATGAAAACATATTGACTCTAGTTAAACCATGGTTTTGTTGTAAACAATATTTTAATGAGAATAGCGTTGGTTTAAAATATTATAAATATGCAAGTCAAGTTAAATATTTTTATAAGGTTATATTGAAATGTGGAAACAGTTACTTCATGTTACGGTGTTTTGATTAGTAGAAACAATTGATTATTTTATTATTAATGAAATGCAAGTAGGAGATTAAGTAGTAAATATTAACTTTCTCCCATGTCTGGAAAAGACGTATTTCGCATCGATTTATATAATGCAATAAAATCCTGAATGTTAGCATGAGGACATGGATTTAGAATATCCAAAGCAGATATAATTCTTGTTTGAATTTTATCTGATTCTTGTCATCATTTGGAAATTGAGTCTTTACATTGGACAAGGCTTCTAGTTGAGTTTTCCGTTTAGTGGTTGTCGTTTGTTATGTCAACATGATTTGTATTCCTTGGGTGGTGCATGTGAAGTTATCTGTTATTACTCGGTTTCTATGAACAAGTATGTTTTGTATCTCCTTGGTCTAGGAGCGGATTATGGGATCTGTGTCTCTTTGTAAGGAGTGGCCCTATTTTGTGGTTAGTGCCTCCTATGTTGGAGTGGATTTTGTTATGTGTGTCTCCTTGTTAGGAGCTGTCAGGAGTAGATTTGTTACCTTGTTACCTCTAGTGTTTGGAGAGGGTTTTGAACTTAGGTCACCTCCTGAGAAAGGAGTGGCTATAATACCTTGTTTGTTGCACCTTGTACTCTTGATGTTTGGATGTTACATATGTGTTGTCAAGTAGAAGTGTGGCTTCCATTGGGGCCAGAGCCCAGAAGAGGTAAGATTGGGTAACCTTTGGAAGTGGTATAACTAAGTGATAACTAAATTAAAATACTTAGAGTTTGGGTAATACTTCACATTAAAAAGATAAGTATCCCTCACTCATAAGCGCAAGGGCTTGTTTAGACTTGGGATGAGTGAGAAGGCCATGGGATGGCAAGGTCATCTATCTTTTCTGTATGAATGGTGTTTGGCTCTACATTAGTAAGTGTGAGGGTTGAGGGTCAGTTTGGGATACCTTCCTTACAATCCGCTAGGTAACTCAGGATGAGCTATGCGATGACACTCTGTCTAGGACAACAGTTAACCTTTGGTTTTGCTCTAGTAGGTATGAGGTCCAATGATTGGTTAGGGCCACCATCTTGACGATCAGTGTGGGTAACTCATTATGTACTGTGAGATGGCACTTTGTGTGACCATAGTTGGTACTTGTTTATTGTGGGTATGGTTTCTGTAACATACCTGATGTGTCCATGGTTGGTGTTTGATTCTATGTGGTATGGTTCTTGTAACATACTTATTCTGCTTTATTCGTGGAAGCATTGTGATCATGTAGTGTTGTAATTATGTTGTACTTGCATGGCATTTGAGTTGTACTTATGTTGTTCCCGAGTTGTTCTTTGGGAGGTTCTTGTGGGGTTCATGTGATTGGGTGTTTCAGTTTGATTCAGTTATGTTAGCCTATGTCTAGAGGTAGATGGTCTTGACTAGGATCCCTAGTTACTATCTCCTAGCATGGGGGGTGGACCTTTGGGTTCCACTTGGTTGGGTGGCATGCACCTAAATCCGTTGGGTTCATCTTCATGTTTGTGTGGATGAGACTTCCAGTTGGAGAGCTCACTGGTTTCAATATCAGTTCTTGCCTTATTGCATTTCAGTGCTTTCGTATTATTTTACCCCTCAGTTTTTATCGAGGTGGAGGTTGTAATTGTAATCTCATTATGTTATTGGACTTGCCTCATTCAGTGAATGAGTGTTGTAATCTTTTGTAATTGAATATTTAATGTTGGATTAATGCAATGGAAAGTTATCTTTATGCTTTGATGTAATTCATCTTCTTTGGATGTATGTGCTTTAAATATTGGTTAATTAATTGACATGGTTTAAATCATGTTTTTTGTTTGGGTTCTATTTAACCTTTGTCTCGTAACCTTAGAGGTTGTTGGCATTAGTTAGCGAACTTGCTTATTAATTATACCTAAAAAAAAAAACTATTCTAGTTAAGTTATTAAATGCAACTTCCTCTAGAGTTGCATGGTAGGGCGTTACATGCATTCAATTTTACTTGATCTTTCCAAAAAAACTTTTTATAGTTGGAAATGGCTAGCTTCATGGATCCACAATTTCTTCCTAATCATTTTCCACAATGTTTTACTCAGGGAAAGCATTTCCCCTTCTTCCTCACCAAATTCTACATCTTCTACCATTGATTCATCCAAACCAAATCTGAACCATTGTTTGCTGCCACATTAGGAATTATCTTTGAAAATCTATAAAAACAACCTCATGCTTTAAGAAAAGGATATCACTTGCATGCAATTTTACTCTGCAGGAATCATACTAGAACATTTAGCATACACCATTGAGCAATTATCAAATAAGAAGCATTTTAGCAATCATATTAGTTGCATCTTAATTTATCATATCATATCATATCAACATCACAACATCATAGATTTCATTATCAATATCATATCTTCCATTATCATTCATTTTATCACAACATTTCACTTAGATCATCATTCTCATTCTCTAGGTTGTCATTTTAACAATCATAGTGCACACAATATGAGAGCCACTTTGATTTAATAAATCCTTGGAGTTAGAGAGCAATGGAACAATATTAGAGATTTTTTTATGCTTCAATTAGACTAAACCTATTGTTTGAATTCTCTAATAACATTGCATTAAGGTGTTTCATTAGTTATTTCACTTACGCATATTTCTCACACACTAAAACTATATTATAAATTAAAATAATTTTGTTTTCCTTTGCACCACTAAGCCATTTGACTATTTCATAATGATAATCAATCTAAAAAGCTAGAGAATAAACTTTAAAATATATATAAAATAATTTTGAAAGTTTCTAAAATATGTAAAATATTCACTTTACTAAAATACTTGCACTAAATTTTAGAAAGAAACAACATAGTATTATACTAAATAGTATTATACTAACCATTTAGATCTAATAATGCAATGACGAAAATAGTCATACCACCTTTTAGATGCAATTTAAAAAAAATAGAAAATGCATATATGGCATATGTGAAAAGAACAAATTTCAATCATGAAAACCGCATGCATTTCATCCTAGGCTTAAAATAAAATGGAGTCCGAGTTTGACAACAAGTTATATGGTCAATATTGATAATATTGTCAAGTTGTAATAAACCAACAATATTGCTATAATTTTTTATTTTAGTTTACTCATTCATGCATAGAAATCCCACATCGATAAATTAGAGATGAGATTAGTGTGCAGTAGGATAAAATACCAGAGGTGGTTTTCATTATTCAATATAACATGTATTTTTATCCATCTTGAAAACAACAATTTGGTTGAAACATGATAATTGAAGTTTGGAGGAGGATATAGAAAAAAATGATGAAGTATGTTGAGACATTAAAGACAACAGGCATCTCATAGTGAGCAGATAATTTTCCTACCACAAGCATAATCACATATGTCGGTAGTCAATTGCCATTGTCTTCATAAAGATAATAAGAGGCCACACAATCATTTGGCTGGAATCCAGTTATTATCTTCTCCAAATCATAGAAAAAATGAAAGTTTTGTGGTTGAATGTTGCCAAAGATTGCAGCAGTCGTAATGCTAACATTATCTACAATTTGAACTAGTAGGTAATGTACTTTTAAAGAAATGTCATTAGATGACACTAAGGAAATATAAAAGGAATAATAGTGATTCTTAGAAAGCAAAACAACAGTGACATTACTTTTGAAATGAAACAATATAGTTGGGAAATTTTCCTTGTTTTGTGAGGAGGTGATCTAATAGCAGAGATCAAAAGCAGTGTAGTTCTCATACTCATGAGATTTGGAATAAGGAATTATTTATTGTAAAGTGCTGATAATTTTTTTTATTAAATGTGTTGGGAAGATGGGTGTAGGTGGTTCCAGAGTCAATAATCATACCTTCACTACCCTCTTAATAGAATCCATGCAAGCTCAATGGGACCTCTAAATATGTGTTGTCAATACTAGTTTCTTGGATACCAATATAGTAATAGTTGGGATAAATAGGATTGTCTAGTATGGAAATATTTTGCATTGGTCCACCATAAATTCTTTCAGGTGCACCCAACATCAAAGGAATCTAAACATTAGAAATATGTTCAAAATGATAGCTTATTAGATAGTAAGAGAATTGCATATAGCTAAACTAGCAGTTGAATGCATAGACATGCAATGATCAGTCGATAGGGTGCACCGTAAATGATTTATTTTTATTGATTTAATCCTTCAAGAATTTAAAACATTCATTCAAAAGAAATATGCATGAACATAAAACAAACAACCACAACACCATAGCACAATTTTTTTTACGTGGAAACCCTGTTAGGGGAAAAACCACGGTGGATGGTCAATCCACAATATGATTTGAGTATACTCAAATGAATTTTACAATATGGGGAATGCACTTGCATTCAAGCACACTACCTAGAGCTCACTACTCAAAGAAGACTCACTGTCTTACACAGAAAAATAGATTAATTCCATCTGAAAATTTCAACTGAGAAAATAGCATCTACATATGCTTGATTACAATTCTAGTTAGGCTCAACAATCAATCTTCTATCCTTCAAACTGATTCTACACTTCTCTTTTCTTCTCAGACTCGCAACACAAATCCTTTATGCACAAGTGTAACTGTGCATTATCGCTCTTCTGCTCTACTTTGATTTGTAACTCGCATCAACACACCTTCTTCTTCTATAAAATTTATATGAACGATCTCTTATATATATCCATGACTAAGAATTTAATCGCAATATGCTGGCTTCAATAGAACACACCAAATATTTACAACTATTGGCTCAAATCATGAGTAATCCTTAATGCACACCAACCAAAGTCAGCTATAGCATAGAAATGATCAACATTAGCATGTGTGAACACAAAAATACTTAAACAATTATTTCCCAAACATTCACGACATGTTACATTCACAAAGTCATATTTTGTATGGATAAAGCAGAGAATTAGCCAGTCGGATCTTCTAAATTTCACATAGATCAATACGAGGCATTGAGATTCATGGATAACACAAAGCATACATTGATCAACCTTCCCTGAGATACGCAACACAAAATATTAATAGAAAATATTCATGTGAATTGATGAACACAAAACTATCAGATGCTTTGTTCTTTGTTAACTATTTGCAATCTAATTGCTATTATGATCAGATGATGATGTGCGGATCCAATCACCGACTAGGGTTTCCATCAATGACAACACCAAATTATATTCACAGTGTCTCTTGCCAACAATATCCCCCTTTGGCATTGATAGCAACACTTAGTGAAAAATGACTAAGTGACAGATTAGTCCCAACATCAATACACTACCACACTTCAAAATTTCAAAAAAAAAACTCTCCCCCTGAGATGATTATACATTTTTCACTCTACTACTCCCCCCCTTTGATATCAATGGAAATGACAAGAATCTGCATATAAAAGATCAATCAAAATTGTTATAAAAGTATTGCTTATGTACAAACAGGCTTCTTCAACTTACATAAACTTGAAAATACCTACAAAATATTTCTTCAATAGAGTCAATTTTTTATCCCAAACCCTTTTGAGACTCTCTAAATATTTTATGTGACCACAAAACAAGTAGGATTATGTCTCTGTAGACTCAAGGTTCACTAGAACACCAACTACCTCAGCATCTTCAGCTTCCTTTAATGCTCTTGACATTATTTCTATCTTCAGACCAATTAGGCCTCTAAGTTCACATGCTCTTTCCACAATTCTGTCATTGTCATGCTTCAAGAACCTTATTTTGCCAAGTAGAGATATCACCTCACCTTCTAACTTTCCAACACCACCAGCTAAAGGCTCAAAAGCTTCAAAACTAGCAGCTAACTATTTTTCAAGATCCTTAACCTTCTTTTCATTGACCTCAATAAATTTAGACAACGAGAAACATGACTTATAGATCTTTCCACCTTTACATAGAGCACTCTAACTATTCTTCACATAGGTGGCTAACAAAGTTTTATCTTTAGCTATCATTTCTTTCAAACTTCTGAACCTTTTAGCATCAAATTTCTTATAAACTTTAACCATGGTTGACTTCTCAAGAGACTCGAATTGAGTATGTACAGAGTTGATGAGCTTATTTAGTTCATCGGAGGAGGAAACGGTCGGATCTTTGACATGAGTAGGCATTATCTTCTCCAGAAGTCTAGATGCAAGATTTAAGAGTTCACTGTCCTCAATGTGAGACTTCAACAGTTCTTCTCTAGCTTTCACCTGGGAAAATGATGCAACCTTCATTTTTCGAATTAGAGACAAAGTGGATAGGTCGATAGGACCTTCAACCAATTCAAGATCAAATTATTCCTTTTGTTCTACCATAAATTTTTTCATTGCCTCTACTATTGGATACTGTGGTTGTGTTGTTGATATGTGGTTGTCATTGATTTCAACACTATTAGCATTGATGTCTTGAAGGCTGTATATATCGAGGATATTGAGAAAATTATATTAAATATGTTGGAGGTTGCCTATGAAGCTGTGAAGTTCAGTGTGGTGAAATTTTTTGTATGTTGGTATTTAGAATTTGCACTTTAAATGGATTGTTTATCAGCCTATCTAGTTTATACTCTGAAAGTTTCAGAGGTGCGCATTAAGGTTGGAGCAAGTTGTGAGTTTTTGTGTTCCTACAGTTATTATGTTATTGTAGCTAGTGTTTCTAGAAGAATAGAATGTAATCCTAGTAATTTGAGTTGTTGTGATGCTACTGTGATGTTTTTTGATGTTTCTAGATCATGCTCTATCTTTGTTGCACGTCTGCATTGATCGATGTGCTCATGATTGAATATTTTTCCATTGTGTGTTTGGGTTTTCATGTTCTTGGCCAACATGATGGTTGTAGCATGTTGTGGATCCGTGTGGATTAATTTTTGAATGATTGGCATGTTCGAGGATGTTGTTTTAGGTCTTCATTATGTTGTGATTGACTTTGGTTGGTGTGCACTGAGATTTTTTCATGATTTGGGCTGACAATTTCTAATTCATTTATTCCTTTATTTTTGGTGAAAAATTTGTTGATGTAATTCCATAAAGTGGATATATAAGAACGTTTGTTTCTTCATTTTGAAGTATATGAGAGAAGTGTGTATGCAAAATATGCGAATAGAGATTAGATCATTCGATTGTAGAGTAGAGTGTGAAGAAGTTTGAGTGAAGTGTGAAGAAGTGTTTATGTGCCTAATCGGAACTGTCATCAGGCTTTTGAAAAAGCTAATTTCTTAGTTCAACCTCTTTAGATGGATTTAATCTGAAAGCTTTATGTAAGACAGTGTGTCTTCTTTAGGAAGTGAGCTCTAGGAAGTGTGCTTGAATGCATGTGCATTCCTTATTCATTTTCCTTATACTTTTAACAGGGTATAACTTGTGGATTAACCTCCACCATGGTTTTTCCCCTAACAAGGTTTCCATGTAAAATTCTTGGTGTTATGTGTGTTTTTGATGTGTTAATTCATGCTTTCACTGTTATTTATCAGATATGAGATTAAAGGTTAATAAGGTTAAATAAGTTTTAAATTATGTGAAAACTGATTCACTCCCCTCTCAGCTATCTATTCTTGTTTTTCCAAAAAATTGATATCAGAGTAGGTTCCTCTGAAGAAGTTAAATAGCTTGAGGTGATCTGAGATGGCATCATACAAGAAGGATAGTTCTATATTCGATAAAACAAACTACTCTTTATGGAAGGCTAGAATGGAGTGTCATTTGAAGTGCATTAGTGAACCCTTCTAGAAGATTATATAGAATAGATATTTTATTCCTCAGAATGGTCCCTCTACTCTTGATGAGATCAAAGAAGTTGAAATAAATATCAGGTCTATAGAAGCATTGTTGAGTGCTTTGACTAATTTAGAGATGAAAAATGTGATGGTCTAAAAACAACATATGAGATCTGGAAGAAGCTGGAAACATTGTATGAAGGAGATGCACAAATGAGATTTGCTAAGCTACAAAGTCTGAAAGGAAAGTGGGAAAACTTGAAAATGAGCGAAGATGAAAATATTATTTCTTTTATGCAAAAAGTAAATGAACTAGTGATGGGTATTAGATGTGTTGGTGGATTCTTGGATGAAGAAGATATTGTAACGAAAGTGCTCATATCATTGCCTACTTCTTACAAAATGAAATCTTATGCTATTGAAGAACTCAGGATAGTAACAAATGTGACAAGAGATATGTTGATTGGTAAGCTTGCTGCCTTTGAACTAAGTGAATTTGGTGATTCTACTCCTAAGACAAAATTTACATTTAAATATATTGTATCCGGAAGAAACCAACATAGATATTATCTAGGAGAAAGTTTCAGAAAGACATTCAAGTATGAAGATGAGATGAAATAGATTGAAGATGAAGAAAGAGAGTTAGAAGAGTTGGAAACATTGATTGTGAAAAGAGAAGCCATAGGACAAGGTAAGTATAAAAGAAAGTTTCCCATTAAATGTTTCTCTTGTAATAAGATAGGTCATTTTGCATCAAGGTGTCCTGAAAGAGTTCCTAGGTAAAAACCTGACAAGCCTATATTTCAAAAGAAATGTTATTATGCTAAAGAAGGTGTTAATGATGATGAATCTAATAAAGAAAATGGAAATGAAGATGGATGGGTATTTATTTCTATCAAGAAAAATGGTCTGGTTTCCACTGAATCAACTAGTGATAAGAATATTGAGAAATCTCTTGCAACTAGAATCGAAGAAAAGGATGAGTGGGTGATTGATAGCGGATGCTCACATCATATGACTGGTGACAAAATAAAGTTTATAAGCTTGGAGAAATATGACGGTGGTGTTGTAAGATTTGGAGATAACAATGATGGTGTGATTTGTGATAGAGGAACTATTTCTCTTGGTGGTAAATATAAAACTGATGGTTTCCTTTATGTAGAAGGATTGAAGCATAATTTGTTGAGTGTTGGATATATGGTCGACAAGGGATACAATCTTTAGTTCAAAGATGGAAAATGTAGGATACTGGAAAGTTCTAGAAATGTAATTGCTTCAGGTACAAAGACAAGAGGTAACATTTTTCACTTGAGTGCTGCTAGTGAAAGTTGTTTAATTGCTCAAGTTGATGTAAGTTGGTTATGGCAGAGGAGGCTGTTTCATGTGAATTTTGATAACATTTTCAAAGTAAGCTCCACTCAAGCAGTTAGAGATCTTCCAAAGCTAGTGAAGCCTACTAACACCATATGCAAGGAATGTCAGATGGGAAAGCAAACTATAATTTATTTTCAAAGAAAACAACATCATTCTAATGGAGTACTAGAGCTAGTCATACTGATATATGTGGTCCCTCTAGAATCAAAATTCTACAAGGAGAAAGGTACTTTATTTTTCTTATTGATGATTAATCTAGGATGACATGGGTTTCTTTCTTTAGAGAAAAACATGAAGCATTAGAAAAGTTCAAAAGTTTCAAAGCTATGGCCGAGAATGAGAGAGGTTTGAAGATTAAATTCTTAAGGTCAGACAGAGGTGGTGAGTTCACTTCCTAGGAGTTCAATTCTTTCTATGAAGAGCATGGAATTAAAAGATAGTTATTTTCTCCCTAGACTCCTCAACAGAATGAAGTTGTGGAGAGAAAGAACATAAAAATTCTAGATGTTGCTATAACTATGATGTTGGAAGGTATTGTTCCTCATATCTATTTGAGAGAAGTTGTAAGCACTATTGTATATACTATTAAACGAGTAAATGTATATGGTAATTCTTGTAAGACTCCTTTTGAGCTATGGTTTGGTTATAAGCCTATTGTTAAATATTTCAAAATCTTTGGAAGTAGATATTATATCAAGAGAGATGAAGATATAAGAAATTTTGATGCTAGGAGTGATGAAGGAATCTTTTTGGGTTCCTCTACTAAGAGAAAGGCCTATCAGTGCTATAATAGAATATTGAGGAAAATGGTTGAAAGTGCAAATGTCAGAGTTGATGAGGACACTGCTAGATCATCCAAAAACTATGGATATGATTCAGATGACCAACATGATAGTATTAATAATGGAAAGAATTCTTAGAAAGAGAATCAAGTTCAAACTATTTTGATGAATCAAGAGAATCAAGAAGGAGAAGCTAGTGGAATTGTAGAAGAAAGAACATAAGAACCAAAAGTTCCAAGGTATGTAAAGCTAAATAAATTTGAAGATTAGATTATAGGAGATAAGAACAAAGGTGTACAGACTAGAAGAAGAATTGGAGAAGAATATTGTTTGATTTCCAAGATTGAGCCCAACAATATCAATGAAGCATGTAAAGATGAATATTGGATGGAAGCAATAAGGAAGAACTGATGCAGATAGATAAAAATGATACATGGATTCTTGTTACCAGACCTTAGGATAAAAAAGTGAGTGGAACCAAATGGGTCTTTCAGAATAAGCTGAATGAACAAGGTGAAGTGGTCAAGAATAAAGCAAGACTTGTATGTAAAGGGTACTCATAGATGGAAGGTATTGATTTTGAAGAAACCTTTGGCCCTATTGCTAGAATTGAAGCTATAAGATTGTTTTTCTTGCTTATGCTGCTTTTAAGAATTACAAAGTCTATCAAATGGATGTAAAGTCAACATTTCTAAATGGTGAGCTAGAAGAAGTATATATTGAGCAACTAGATGGATTTCAACTAAATGATAAGGGAGATATGGTTTTCCGATTGAAGAAAGCACTGTATGAACTCAAGCAAGCCCCTAGAGCCTAGTATGCTAGACTGGATAAATACTTGTTGAAGCTTGGATTCAATAAAGGTACTGCTGACACTAATCTATATTTTAAGATGGATCAGGCTAAAGAGTTGATTATTGAAGTCTTTATTGATGACATCATTTTTGAAGGTGATGATGACTTATGTATGAAGTTTTCTAATGAAATGAAAAGTGAGTTTGAGATGTCAATGATTAGAGAGCTGAAATTCTTCTTGGGATTGCAAATTACTTAGTTAGACAGTGGAATCTTTATATCTCAGTCCAAATATGTAAGAGAGTTATTGAAAAAGTTTGGCATGGAAGAATCAAAGCTAGTTGGTACACCCATGGTAATTAGATGCAAATTAGCAAAAAATGATGATTCTCCTAAGGAAAATCAAACAAGATATAGGTCAATGACCGATGATCAATGGATTACTTTATTTGACTTAGACCAGACCAGACATCATGAATTTTGTATGTATGATTGCTAGATATCAAGCTAACCCAAAGGAATCTCATGTGACTGTTGTTAAAAGAATTTTCAGATACTTGAAAGGGATAGTTGACTTTGGTCTTTAGTATCCTAAAGATGATGATATTAATTTGAGTTCCTTTACTGATGCAGATTGGGCAAGAGATATGTTGGTATTCAGAAGTTGCACTTTAAAGGGTTTTTTTACAAGCCTATCTAGTTTATACTCTAGAAGTTTAAGAGGTGTGCATCAATATTGGAGCAATTTGTGAGTTTCTGTGTTCCTACAATTATTTTGCTACTATAGCTGGTGTTTCTAGAAGAAGAGAATGTAATCTTGGTAATTTGAGTTGTTGTGTATTCTCCTGCAATGTTCGTTGATGTTTCTAGATTGTGCTCTATCTTTGTTGCACGTCTGCATTGATCGGTGTGCTCGTGATTGAATATTTTTTATTTATGTGTTCGGGTTTTCATGTTCTTGGCCAACATGATGGTTGTAGCATTTTGCGGATCCGTGTGGATTAAATTTTGAATGATTGGCATGTTCAAGGATGTTTTTTAAGGTCTTCATTATGTTGTGACTGACTCTGGTCGGTGCACATTGAGTTTTGTTCATGATTTGGGCCGACAATTTGTAATTCATTTATTCCTTTATTTTTGGCTGATAAAGTTGTTGATGTAATTCCATGAAGCAGATATATAAGAATGATTGTTTCTTAATTTTGAAGTATGTGTGAGAAGAGTGTATGCAAAATGTGTGAATAGAGATTAGATCATTCGATTGTAGAGAAGAGTGTGAAGAAGTTTGAGCGAAGTGTGAAGAAGTGTTTATGTGGCTAACCGGAACTATCATCAGACTTTTGAAGAAGCTAATTTCTCAGTTCAACCTCTTCAGATGGATTTAATTTGAAATATTTATGTAAGACAGTGTGTCTTCTTTGAGCAGTGAGCTCTAGGCAGTGTGCCTAAATGCATGTGCATTCCTTATTCATTTTACTTATACTTTTAACAGGGTATAACTTGTGGATTAACTTCCACCATGGTTTTTCCCCTAACAGGTTTTCCACGCAAAAATATTGGTGCTTTGTGTGTTTCTGATGTGTTGTTAATTCATGCTTTCACTGTTATTTATCATATATGAGATTAAAGGTTAATAAGGTTAAATAAGTTTTAAATTCTTTGACAACTTATTCACCCCCTCCTCTTAGTTGTCTATTCTTATTTTTCCAACATTTTTAGCTTCCACTGGATTTTCCTTCACATCATCTTTCTTTTATTCAACCACTATTTCCTCAGCTACAGGTTCTTGCTTATTTTCAGGAATCTCAACTTTCTCAACCGATACAATTTGAAGAGCATCAATCTCCATAGGTATTTTTGTATTATCCAAAATAGGAGGAATCTGAGTATCCTCAACGATATCATCATTTACCTCTTCATTCACCGGATCAGATGCAATACCTTCAACATTCACTTCTTCAACTACAACATCAATTTTGTTACTTAACAAAACTTTTCTCAAAATTTGTTCAATTTCTTCTGCATCTTCTTTAGTCTGACCAATCATGAGCTTATTCACTCTTGTATTGCTCTTGAATTTCTTTTTAGCTTTATTCAAGATTTCCTTCATTTATTCCATAAATATCACTAGACATAACTCAACAAGAATTATTTCTCTCATTTTCTCTTCTTATGATCTAGCATTTACTCTTCTCATTTCCAAAATCTCATACAAGCTTTTAAGTAAATTAGGAATTATTTCAATAAGAAATTTATTGAAAATATTTAAATTCTTTATTGTTGCCTCCTCAAGAGTTCTTTGGAAAGATGTATCAAGGCTTTCATACCATTTACAAAGTGGATTAAGATTACCATCCTTAACTAAAGATTTCTCAACTTCTTCTACTGACATACTTGGTTTGTCAATTCTTGCCTTCTTCTTTTCTTTGTCTTCTTTACCTGAGGGATTTTTTTAAGTAATTGTTGCTACCTTATTACCTTGATGCTTGATTTCTCTAATTCCTTCATCAAATTTTGTTTCTTCATCTTTAGAGACTGCCACATAAACTCTTTTTCTTTTATCCTTCTTTTATTTTCCTTCCTTACCGGATGTATTCACTTGAGTTTGCATAGGAATTGGATTTGCTACAGGCATAGGTAGTGATGAAGAGCTTCTTGTTGACCTAGTTCGGGCAGATGGTGTTACTCGACTAGCAGATTAAGTTTTTGCTGGCTCTTTTTCTGCTTTGACTTCTTCTCTCTTCCTTCTAGCTTCTTTTAATTTTTCTACAAATATACCCATTCTTTCTACAAATATTTCCACTTCTTTTCTAAATCTTTTGACTATCATAGGTTTTCTGAGTTCATTATGTACTTGTATATTCTTTTCTGCATAAGTACCAAATCTATCTTCTACCAAATCCAGAGGCTCATTAGGTAAATGTTGTGCATACATTTCTAGAATGTTCTCCTCAACTTCATAACCCATTGGCATGATCTAGATTGTTCTAGGATCAACAACTTCCATCATGCATTGATCAATGTCTACCATAAAATATATAGTATCCTTATATTTCTCCATAATAGAGGTAGGAATTCTTTCTCTAGCATGCATCATATTCTAAAAATTCTTGAAGTATCCCTAGATTGTAGTTCTTTTGGTTTGACTATTTCCAATTCCATACAACATTTCTCTAATTTGAATAGCTACAGGATGACCACCTTGACAATGTAATTTTCCAACACTTAGAACTTCTTTCATGAAATAGAAGAATAAACATAACAACAAGTTACCATACTTAAAGGTATTTTTCTTGTCCTTTTTGATCTTACTAAGATTTGCCATCACCTAACTCCTGATCAATTCACAAAGATCATAGTCTACATTCTCCTTTACAATTTGATAGGTTGCATAAATGGTTTTACCAGACATAGAATTGTCCTGACTTGAGTGATATATCCTATAACAACTGATCATCAATGTAAATTTCACATTTATTTCAATGATATCTTTGATCATATTTTGAACCTATTGCATCAGTCACAATTTGATTGTTTACGAACTTCAAAATCAACAATCCATTGAAAGAATTTAAACTTGTAATGGCACTTATAGCCTCCTTCATAATCTTGAAATGTATACTTAACCACATGAATTCATCATGAACTCGACTCAAGATGTAATGGACCCATTCACTCTCTTCAAACACAGGGAATTTAACAATCTATGTAAATTTCTTCTCTTCTAGGGTTTTAAGTTTTGTCTTGACACATAAATCTTCTCCTATAATGTTATTATTATACAAATTCAGTAGCTATGAGCTTCCTAGCTCTCCAATGTTTGCGTGAATATATGCCCTAATATCTTCAGTGTGTAAGATGTCATATGAAACAGATTAAAAAGCACCTAAGGGCTTGGTCTATACAAACTTGAAAGGATGCCACTTGAATTTGGTATGGGGTCTGTCCTTGACTTCAACTACCAAAGGAGTAGCCATTTTCACCAATTCACAAATTCGTAGGGTTTTTCCGATAAATACCTTTTCATCAGATCCAAGTTTGATTTTTGAAGGCTTCTTCACACTTGAATTTTTCCTCAATTCACCAAGGTTTGACTCAGAGCACTCCAAACTTATTTTCTTCAAAATGCAAAGTGATAAATGAAAGATAAAAATTACCTTTTATCACTTGCACACTCAACCCTTTTTGATGCAATAAATTCTCTTACCCTAACTCATTCGGTTACCTTATTTCCATGTGTTGTGATAGATAATTCTTCTACGAACCTCTAATACTACATAATACTCTCTCCAATAGTTTTAACAAAATTTGTAGAGCATCAATGCACTTACTAAACTTATCCACATCCCGGTGTCAGTTATCAGCAGGGGGTTAAGATATTTTCTTGACAGCTCCCCCTAGGCCAAAGGCCTAAAACTAATTCATGAAGGAATTACCATAATCAGATTTTGGTGCTGGTGTATTTTCTTCATCAGAGGGACTTTTCTTCACCCATTTCTTCTACATTTTCTTCCTGATCACATCTATAGTGACTTTTCCTTTTCCCTTAACATCCTTCTGCATGTTTCTCCTTCGATTTACCAAACCTTTTCTATTCCAACAGAATCTAGCAATGTGACCAAAATTGTTGTAGTTATAACACACAACATTTTTTTGTCCAAACCAGTTGTTGCATTGATTTTCTTTTGATCTACACTAGTTAGCAGTATGGCCAAATCTATTGCATGTATAACATCTAACATCTCTATGAAATTTTTTCATCATATTTTTGCATTCCTTTGACTTGTGACCAGACTTATTGCAATTAAAGAACTGACCTGAGAATGATGGACCACTTGGATTCATCCTATTTCTACACTAAGAAGCCATATGACCAAATTCATTGTAGGTAAAATAGTAGCCATTGAATCTTTGAGCATTAGGTTGTCTTACCAGATTTCTTCCAGCTCTATTTATCTAATTTTCTTGCCTAGGTTCCCTTTGTCCAAATCTGGAACTTTCTCCCTCTTCATAACCAAGATCTCTCTTGTCACCATTTGTCCTCTGACTATTAATTTGTTCATCAAGCTTGGATAAGCTAACTTTGAGATTTTATTTATACTCATTTGTAGTAGCAAGTTCATCTCTGAGATAATCAATCTTCTTTTCATGTACTTCCTCATTGTTTTTATATTGTTCCAATTCATTGTCCAAACGACTGCATACTTCAGATTTTTCTTTTAGAGACTATGCAAGCTTCTCTTCATTATTCTTTATGTCTTCAATCTCCTTGGTCATCCTCATCATGATAGATTCCATTTCATGCTTTAGGATAGTATTATCTCTGGTAATATTTTCACATTCTTCTATATTTTCCTTTAGGGCTTGAATGAGTTGCCCATCTTCAATTCTTTTACTATGATTCTACTTAATCTGATCACAAATTTTCTTTCTCTTCTCCCTGGAATTATTGATTTTATCTTTCAGTGACTCAATGAATTCTCAACATCCGTGAGGTTTTCTTGCGATTTTTAAATTTCAAATTTTGACTGATCAAGATCATCTACGACCACAATAATTTGTTGTTGAAGACTTCTTGAATCCATTGAAACACTTTTCAATATCTCTCCAAGTTGTTATACTTCCTCTTTTGAGGAACTAGCTCTGATACCAATTGTTAGAATCAAGCAACACTAAGAGGGGGGTGAATCAATGTTGTGAAATTTCTAACTTTATTGATATGATCCTTCAAGCATTTAAAATATTCATTCAAAATGAATATAAATGAACATAAAACAAACAACCACAACACCATAACACAATAATTTTTATGTGGAAACCCTATTAGGGGAAAAACTACAGTGGATGGCCAATCCACAATATGATCTAAGTATACTCAAATGAAGTTTACAATATGGGGAATGCAGTTGCATTCAGGTGCACTGCGTAGAGCTCATTGCTCAAAGAAGACTAACTATCTTACAAATAAAATCAGATTAAATCCATCTAAGAATTTGAATTGAGGAAGTAGAATCTACATATGCTTGATTATAGTTCTGGTTAGGCTCAACAATCGATCTTCTATCCTTCAAACTGATTCTACACTTCTTCTTTGTTCTGCTTAGACTCGCAACACAAATCCTTTATGCACAAGTGAAACTATGCATTATCGCTCTTCTTCTCTGCTCTGATTCATAACTCACATCAACACATCTTCTTCTTCTATAAAATTGATATGAACGATCTCTTATATATATCCATGACTAAGAATTTAATCACAATATGTCGAATTCAATAGAACACAAAAAAATTTACAACTGTCGTCTCAAATCATGAGTAATGCTTAATGTGCACCAACCAAAGTCAACTATAGCATAGAAATTATCAACATCAACATGTACGAACACAAAAATACTTCAAAAATGATTTCCCAAACATCTGCGACATGTTACATTCACGTAGTCAGCTTTTGTACTGATAAAGAAGAGAATTAGCCAACCAGATCTTCTAACTCGCACACGGATCAAACAAGGCACTGATATTCATAGATAACAAAAAGCATACATCGATCAACCTTCCCTAAGATACGCAACACAAAATATTGAAAGAAAATCTTCATGTGAATCGATGAACACAAAAATACCAGATGCTTTGTTCTTCCTTAACTGTTTGCAATCTGATTGTCGGTATGATTAGATGATGATGCATAGATCCAATCATCGACTAGGGTTTCCATCAATGAAAACACCAAATGATATTCGCAACGTCTCTTGCCAACAACATATCCATACAAATACATGGCAGAGTTAAAGTTGTGGATTAAACAATATCTAGGAAAAGTATGGAACATTAAAGAATTCTCCTTTTTTAAGGACTTATTAGTAACATCTTTTATTACTAATGTTGAATAAAAAACTATTCTTTAAAAAATTCATTCTATTAGTATAATCATCTCTTTGATTACTAACATTGAATAAAATAGTATTCTTTAAAAAAATTAAAAATTATTTGAATATTAGTTATAGTTGTCATCACAAATTATGTTTTCAAACAAGAAAGATGTTATAAGTAGTATCTAATCCATAATTTTGTGAATAAAACCATTTTTGTGCTTATGATTTATGGGTTAGAAGAAGAACGCAATGAAATGATACACATATTTTGCATTGTTAAAAAAATTGAATTAGAAGGTATGCCTTGTTTTGAGGCAACATGAGAAACATGTTATTATAGAGTATGACATGAGAAACATATTTTTTGCTTCCATACAACTTGTTATGACATGGAAAACATGTTATTATAGCATATGTTTGTCAAAGCTAAAGTTATACAAGGATGTGTGTACACATAAATCTATGTAACAAAAAATATATGGCGTTAAAATTAAAATGAAAAAACCCACGCTTGTTTTCCTCCCTACCATATTGGCATAATGAAGCCCCATGGACTCTAGCCAAACCCCTGAGCAATAAAAGGATGAAACACCCATGAAATATTTTGTGGAGTTTCATCATAGATTACACAATAAAAATCTTGGGGAAACTCTAGTGTTTCATATATAATATCTGATATTGTTGTGTTTTCTTTGATGTAGCAACTTTAAGGTAAAAAGGTATCCTAGTTTTTGAATCCTTTTGCATGCTTAAACCTAGTTCCTACAAGTGAAATACAAGGGTATGCTAGTGCACAAGCAATCAAAATAAAAAAGAAATCATAAAAAGTGAGTAAGTATATAGGTAAAATTAATATATACAATGTGAAGCTAAAAATAATCAATAATTTTTACAATTAGTTAACCAAATCTATCTATTGACAATGGGGAAGTTTGGTACTTACATATAGTGTTGATCATGTTTAACAAGGACGAGATGCATTGGATCGAGTAGTAGGAGTATGAAATAATTTGAAATAAAAAGTGTACAATACACTAATTGTGTTGAATGCCTATTATATATGTGCATCAATATAAAATAAATAATATACATATACAATAAAAGAGGTTAGCACTATCTATTGTAAATAGAAAAGTTTTTGTGAAACATGGGCACATATAACAACCAATAAGTAGAAAGGAAAAAAATGTAATCATGCACAAAAAGAAAACCAGGCCAACCATGACATTGTAAATGGTTTAGTTGAATGGAGAAACATACACCATTTTCATGTGCTTCTAGGGATAAATAATGTGATGCAATCAACAAATTGTTTGTCCTCTCAAAAGCACATGACAAGGGTGTTCGATTAGCATCCAAAATCACGTAAACCCATGCTCATTCTCCTCCCTACCATATTAGCATCATGAAGCCTCATGGGCTCTAGCCAAACCCTCGAGCAAAAAATGTAGGTAAGGTTCATGGAAAATATCATAGACTCTTGTTGTATAAAACACAATAACAAACTTGGGGAAGCGTAGGTGTTTTGAAAAAAGTTTTGTAATATTGGAGTGGTTTTTTTGGTTTGACAAGTTGACAAGAAAACATATATCCTGGTAAAGAATTAGCATAATGGGATTTGAAGACGGCTAGAAGAAGATGGATAGATGGAATATATAGAACAATGTACAATAAGTAGAAAGGTCCATCTAACCTCACAATGCGAATTTAAATCTACCTATATTAAAAACACAACTACAATCTAAGGAAGAATATAGTAAAAATGGTCATCAAATTGACAAGACAATTGTTATAAAGACTGTGTACTAATAAATAATGAAAATTTTACTTTGGCAGATTGAGGAAAAAGAATATCATTGAGAAATTCAATTCAAAATTCAAAATACTAGCTACTAGATAAAATTGAGAAATTTTAAGAGAAATATTAGTAAAATGCTTTAAGAATTAGAGATAAATGATAGATGATCAAAAACCACATGAAACATATTGATACAAGACAAGTAGTCTATGTAAGAGTTGTCTTGTCTAATGAAAATTTCTCACACGGGCAAACACTTACCTTCTACTTCCGTGTATTGAGGCAACCAACTGCACCACCGCCAGTGTATGCAGGCAAGAAGCTCTACGGTTGTCATAAGTAGCCCTGAGTAATTTGTTCTAGGGAGCTTGAAACAAATGAGGAAAAAATAATATCATGTAACATATTGATATAAGATTCGAGCTACATTGTTTGGTAGTAGTCATTGAAGACAAATAGAGGAATTGTATAATAGGTATTAGAATAACACTTGTTTGCTGCTAAATATTATACATAGAAAGCAAAATTGTATTGAGTTCCCTGAAACATAAATAGATACATATACACATATATATATGTATTCAATTCCTTGATTGATATATAAAAGTATACATATAGGCAGATATACATATCGATATATGCAGATGAAGAGAACTATGGCTCATTTTGAGAATGTAACAACAATATATATATATACATATGTATATCTAAGCAGATCTATACACTATGTTTATTCGTATTTATGTAGAATGTGATTTTAAATAGAGTTTAAAATAACATGTATAAGTATTTTCTATGTTGTGAGAAAAATTGCTACAATATAGCCATAGCATTGAGATGTTAAGAATAGACCATTTAATCGTTCAGTATGTGTACAATATTCATAATGCCACAATGGCTCTTCTGAAAATGCAATTGAATCTATATATTTTTTCTTGCATATTTTGGAGTATACTTTCCCACATTGCAACATTGAATATTGCATTTACTTCCTGTTGTGCTATCACACCACAATGCCAGGATGATATATATTTAAATACCTATATATAAATTCAGATATATATGCATACATATATATATACATATATATATGCATACATATATATATGCATACATATATATATACATATATATACATATATACATGCATATATTCTAAATTTAAGCTCCATTATTTGACACTAAATATTATAGAGAAATAGGTAAATTGTAAAAGAACTATTACCAAAACAATGAAGAACCACATACATTTGATTCTTAAGTATTATCCTAATACCTCTTACAACTGTTACATAGACTGCTAGTCTTGTACCAATATTTTACATGATATTCTTTTTCCCTCATTTGTTTGAAGCTCTTTATAAATAAATGTTAATTGTCGTTGTTTTTTGTTTGTATGGCAAGAAAATATATTGATTAAGTTACACTGTTGAAAGAGCCATTGCGGTGTTGGTTTCATATTAGACTATTGTAAGAATCATCACCCCCAAGTCTGTTCTATAGTAGATTTGAGGGTTTTAAAACTATTGTGCTCTGGAATTTGTAAGTCATTTTACATGGGTATTTTGCATAAATGATTTGTCCATAATATTGAATACCAAGAAATATAGCTTGAATTTCCAATTAAGTCTGTGGTGTTATACACATTTTGGATAGATTATTGCATCATATAATTGTTTCCATAACATACAAAAATAGGCATCATCATAAAGAATTGGGTTTAAATAATTGATTTGGAAAGTTGAAAGGATAGTTGTATAAGTGTGGAGAAATGTAGCCAAAAAAGTAGAGTATGTTCTATATTTGTAGTAGTCAATATATGATGGAAGGAAAAAGAAAAAAACCCATGCTTGTTCTCCTCCCTACCATATTCACATGATAAAGCCACTTGGGCTCAAGCCAAACCCCCGAGAAAGGAAAAGAATGAAAGACCCATCAAAAATTTAATGGAGTGATATCATATATTAGGAAAAGTGGAAGTAGGGGAAATTTCGGTGTTTTCATATATGATTTCTTCGATTGTGGCTTTTTTTTTTTTGGAACAACTTCAAAAAGGTGGGATGGTGATAAAAAGTTGCCTAGAGATAATTTTTAATTATGTGGGCTGGCAATGGTGGAGTTGATGTGCTCGATACACAAAATTTGAATGGTAAGTGTTTGCTCACAGGAGGGTTAATGAATTTTGTCATTGTTGTATGAAGGGGGCAGGCAAAGTAAATGTGGGCAGACAAAGTAAATGCAATATTGGGTGTTGCAATGTGGGAAAGTATACTTTGATTAAGTTGTATTGTCGAAACAACCATTGTCTAAGAATTTTCTTGAAGTTTCAACTAGGTTTTCTGTCAATCTAGTTGTGAATTGGATTTGCTAGTATCGGGGATGCCTCGATATGCAAAATATGAATGACGAGTGTTTTCTCAAAGGATTTTTAATGCATTCTAGTGTTGTTGTGCGATGGGGGAAAACAAAGTAAATTCAAGAAGACGAAGTAAATGCAATTTTGAGTGTTACAATGTGGGAAAGTATACTTTGATTAAGTTGTATTGTCGAAACAACCATTGTCTAAGAATTTGCTTGAAGTTTCCACTAGGATTTTTGTCATCCCAGTCGTGAATTGGATTTTTCGGCACTAAAGATGCCTCACCTAGTGGCGACTTGACTGGGTTTTTTTATGGCGACATGGAGCTTGGTAATTACATGGGTTGGTGGCGGTGGAGTTGGTGTCCTTGACACACAAAATTTGAATGGTTGTGTATAGTATTTAGTAACAAATAAGTGTTATTCTAATACTTCTCATACAATTACTCTATTTTTTTTCAACATATATATGTGTATATGTATCTGTTTATGTTTCGAAGCATTGATTTTCACATACACTTCACATTGTATGTAATATATATATCTAATATGACAGTGAAAGGAAAAAGCACAAATCACACAGATTTTGTGCTCCCCACCACATTAGCATCATGAAGCCTCATGGGCTCATGGAAAATTGTCAACCAAGTAAAGCATGAAACACTGATTACAAATTTGATGTAGTTCCATCATATATCACACAATGACAAAGTTGCTAAAAAATTTGCATGTTCCAATATATGGATTCCTTTTGCTAGCATTTTTTCTGCTACAATAAATTTTTAAAAAAGAGAATGCTAATAAAGAATTGCGAAAGATGGAATTTGTCTATAATGTTGATAAATATAGGAAAAGGAAAATATACAAGAGGACTTGCTTCAAAGAGAATGAATTTTGTAGATGAAATACATAAATAACATTAAAAGGAAGACATCAAAGCATACAATGTATACAAATAACTTTATAAACATACTTGATTTTTGTATGTACTGGAATGTATCTAACCATGTAGAAAGAAAAGGGGTGAATGTATAACTTTGGTATGTACTAGAGGATATCTAGCCCTACAAAAAGAAAAGGGGTGAATGTATAAGTTAGAAAAATAAACCTTGATTATGGTTACAGTTATGGGCATCTTTTAGGCACAAATTATTCTATAGATGGGCTTTGTAATGCCCCACCAAGTAACCTTAAAGGAAGTTGCAATTAACATCATAAGCGAACCAATTTTTTTTTTATAAAGTGCATTTAACATACACATTCACTTACTAGTTAACAACAACCTCTAAGGCTACAAAGTTAGGATTGATTAAACCCACACATACATATTACATATAACCATAGCCTTATGAACTTTATGAAATAAACATCATACATCATAAGAATACCACATAACATAATAAGATAATCAACCAAGATACAATCTCATAAACATTATCTTAAACCAATAGTTACATCACTCATTCCTAAAATGAGGTAGTAGTACAAAAGATTACAATTACAAAATTCCACCTCATAAACATAAGAGGGATAAAATAACTTATACAAGTTAAAATATTACAATACAAGATAATACAACAAGAACTGCGAGCTGTCCATCTGGATGTCTCGCCACCAAGTACTGAAGATTGATGGGGACCCAACGGTTTTGGTGCATGTTCCACCCAACCAATGTGGTACCCGAAGGCCCACCCCCCATGCTAGGAGATAGTAACCAAGTAACATGGACAAAGATTCTACTACCTCTAACTAAAGGCAGACTCATACTGACTTATACTATTATAACCAACCAAATGAATTAACAAGTACAACTCATTCATTATATAAGTACGAATCAAATGCAACTCATTCACCATACAAGTACGAATCAAATACAATGCACGTACAAATCTAGTACAATACAAGTACAAATCAAATACCATACATGTACACATCAAGTACAATGCAAATACAACTCCAACATCACTGACATAGGTCACATTGCTTCTAGACATAAAGTAGATCAAGTATGTTCAAATAACCATACACATAACATAATTAACAACAGTTGTCATAGATAGAGTGTCATCACAAGGTTTGTCATGAGATCTCCTTTGGGCATTCTTCATAGGCTCCGACACAAGTAATCCTGGTGGCCTCAACCGAATCTCGGCACTCATACTCACTCATGCGGAATCAACTACCTCTCGCAAGAGCAAGATAGTTGATCTTGCCATTCCAGGCCTTCTCACTCATCCCAAGTCTAAACAAGCCCTTGCGTCTATGAGTGAGGATTAAATTATCTTGATTAATGTGAAGTTAGTCCTAATCTTCTAAGTACATTATTTTAATTATCACTTGTTTAAATCACTCCTGAAGGTTATCCAGTTTACCTCTTTGGGCTCTGGCGCCTAACAGAAGCCACTCTTCTATTCAACAACACACATCCAAACAATCCACCAAGGGAACCACAAGTGCATACCAACTAGGTATCATAATCCACTCCAACACAAAGAGGATACAAATAATAGAAACTCACTCCAAACATCTTGGAGGAAACAACACATAGTCCACTCCTTTCAAAGGAGGTACAAAAGATCTCACTCCAAACATCTTGGAGACAACAACACATAGTCCACTCCTTTCACGGGAGGTACAAAAGATCTCACTCCAAACATCTTGGAGACAACAACACATAGTCCACTCCTTTCACAGAAGGCAACAAGATGAAACCACATAACAAGGTCACTCCATACAAGGAGACACGGATCCCATAATCCGCTCCTAAACCAAGGAGGTGCAAACATCCCCGTTCATGAAAATCGGGTAAAACTGAAAAGACGCTATGCACTACCCAAGGGAAACAACTGGATGACATAAAGATTCAATAACCCTTATCCTCTAAGTTCTTCTGGAAGACTTATAATTTAGGACTAACACTAAATCCTAAAACCAACAATGCAACATGACGACATAGCAACAAAATAATTCAAGTCATCAATCAAATCTAATATTTGGATTTCCTAAATCCATACTCATTCAATAGGTAGTGTTGATAAAGTCAAAGACATGATAAGTAGATCATCTAAAATAATCATAACCCCTATTTCCCTTTTCATTATTGGAAATCTAAAACAATTAAACTTACTTCCCTTTACTGAATACAAAGAATTAAATCCTTTAAGATAAGCATGAGGAAGATACTACTTTTGGATATACTAAATCCATATCTCTTTCATAATCCAATCACAATGATTCAATTAATCTAAATAGAAATTAATAAATAATATAATTGATTGCCTCATCAATAAAACTTCTTAATTTACTTTTAAATCAACACAAATCCATGCAAGTAAACTCCTTCCATTTCCTAACCAAATTTTACATCTCATTCAATTTTCTATTTAAAAACATTCAATCACTTTAATATAATAACATATTGTTTCTCTATCCATTTTCCATATACACTAATCAATCCATTTTTAAATCTCTATTCAATAATACATTGCATGTATCTCATTAAGATAAAATACGATAATAAATTTTACACTGAGTATATATATCTATATATATGCTCCATATTATATAGACACCATTAATATTCTATTCACAATGACTAGATTTCTCTATGGAACTAAATAGAACATAATAACTATTTGCCTTTTTTAATGTAGTTAGTTCCTAAATTTACTTATAATGCAATCTAACACTATTGCAAACAATCTTTTCCAATTTTCTATCCGGAGTCTTTGTCTCATCAACCATCCATTTAAAAACATGAAATTTCATCAATGTATAAAAATATCTTTTGGCTTGTCTATTTGGCCACACATTCATATTGTTTATAATTAAATCTCATAATTAAAACAAACATTTAAACATAAATATTTCTATAATTCTTCAATATATTTAAATATCCTTTTCCTTATCAATTTTGACCATACATTCAAAACTTATCATTTAAATTCTTCATGCAAAGCTAAATTACACGCACTCAAATAAAACAAGGTAAATACTGATTGAAAATACTCATGGATATATATCTACATTTCAATATGTTTTCTTCAATCATATTAACAAAATAAATATTTTTTCTTTTAAATCAAGTAATTACTTCTATTAAAAAATATCTTTCTCTATACATTTTCTACACATACTAATCATTTCTTTTAAAACACTAATAATACCCAATTTGCAAACAACAGAATAAAATAAGATAAAATATTATTTATTCTCTCAAATGGATATATACCTTCACTATATATCTACTAAATATAAATTAATATATTTAAATATATTTAATCATTAACATATCTTCTATCCTTTGCAGAATATCAAATTGATTAATTCAAAATAAAATATCCTTTATCATCAATATTCCAAAATATAAATATATTTTTCCAATTAAATCAAATTAATAATTGGACCTTTTACATATGAATTTAAATTCCACAATTCAATTTTAAATTATGCATTCTTTAAATCAAATATTTAACTCCTTCAATTAAACTTTAACATGCCATTTTAAAATAACAATAATTTTCCCATATGTTTATAATTATAAATCCACCAATCTAATATACAAATTTTATTTAAAATAATATAAATAAATATAATACTTTAGTATTATAAATTATAATATAAAATATTATTAAATAATATTTTAATATTATAATAACAATACATAAAATATTAATATTTATAAATATCAATTTATTATTATTATATTTTCAGAACAGCCATGGGAAAATAATTTAACAGCAGTCTCATGTTTCAAGCATAACTCAAAAACTACAATCTGAGTATTTGCAATTTTTGGACAGGGTTAAGAATATATCAAAATGCAAAAACCCTTTAAATTTCTTGAAAGCCCAGTTTGTGAAAGTAAAGTTATAAGCGACGCAATCAGACCATTTTACCATGAAAATATAACTATACTGCAGATTTTAAAATCCGATTTTTAATAATAACAGAGGGTTTCATTTTCTAAAAACATTCTAAATGTCTTGTTCAATCTCTATGTTTAATTTCAATAACAATAAAATCAATTTCTCCAAATAATTTAAATTCAACTAAGGTTTTCACAATTTTCACTTAAGAATTTTCACAAGCAAAGGCTGTAACTTTGTTTAATTTCTTTCTTCTAATATCAAATTTATTTTCTAAAATAGATTTAACAAACAAATCTTTAATCATTACTATTTTAAAGAAAACAATCAAGATCAATAAAACACAAAGAGGAAAACCTGGTACAAGAAGCTACAGGAAGAGATGAATTTCTGATGCAAGCCTCCTCCAAAGATTTCCTGAATTTTCTTCAATCCTCCAATGAATCCAATCCAAAATCCAACAAATGCAAACAATCTTTCTTTCAATCAATTCTACAATCAAACTTTCTTCAAACCCTTGTGCAAATTTTCCAAAATTTCTTTCCTACTGTAAAAATGTATTTTTTTCTAAAAACTTTCTTTTTTTAAAATTAAAACATATATTCTTATAAATCAAAAATACCTAATTCAACCCTAATTCACATTACATGAAAATTAGATATTTCAATTTCAATTTCATTTTCAATTTCAATTTCACTTTCAATTTCAAATTTCAATTTTAATTTCAATTTCACTTTTCAAAAACCCACTTTCAGTTTAAAATGCAATTTCAAATAATAAATTAATTTCCAAAGTTGCAACCAATTTCCCAAATAAGCATTTAATTACAATTTCTAATTTAATTATCACACGTTGGAATTAAATTCCAAAATTAATTCTAATTCTTTTATTTTCTTTCATTCTCTTGCATCACGTTTAATTAATTAATTTAATTATTTAATAACTAAATTCAACCCCTTGGATCAAATTTAATTAATTAAATAAACTAAATATAATTAATTAATTTAAGTATAAACTTTTATCCACATTGCATTATTTAAATTAAATAACCATCAACATGATTTAAATGCAATTATTCTAAATATCTATTTCCAAATCAAGAATGCTTCAGAATTAAATAACATAACAAAGACAATGACTCGACACACACAACTGATGACACACTAAGGCTAGGGTGTAAACTTGACACATGTTACCTAGCTACTATCTCCCGTTCAACTTAACCGTTGGATCGACACGCTCAAACCTGTGAAACCAGGTGGAGTCGATGTCATGTACCTGCAATCCTGCAACCAAGTAAACAACATCATACAATATATCCAGCATATAATACACACCGTGAAGCAAGAATTATAGATTCACAGGGCACTCGCAAGCGAGTGATGTGAATTCGTCCTTTTCACCAATACACTCATCGAAACTAACACTTCCATCATAATCCAGTAATCTCATAATAATATCTCATGTTAACTCTACAACATCATTAATCCATAATGCATGTGAAACAATAATCAGATAGCTACATCCCACAATAATAGTTGTCGCTCAATAGTAGCAATCAAAACATCATAACAAAATGTATCCAGTATCAAAGTACTGCAACCAACATAGCATAAAGCAACTTGAACAAAAATCAAAACGGAGGGGTATTATAGGCTTCATATCTCCTTGTCCATCTATGCTTGCATCGAGGTCAACATCGTATTAGTGCAAAAAGATTTTTTATTTCAATCTATTAAAATATATATCAGTGGTTAGATGTCTATGGAATAGTTGAAAAGACAGCGGGAAAATAACTTACAACAAAATTAAGGGGACGAGAAAGTGCAGATTGCAAAACACAACACTTGTTAAACCATCCAATCCACCAACTAGTGGAGGTGCATAGTAGTTTTTTACCATTTTGTACCTGTTGAGCGAGGAAACCAACTCCACCACTACCAACCCATGTGGTCAACAAATGCCACCATTGTTGTGAACAGGCTAGGCAAGGCCTCACAAATTTCATGGAGTGTTATTATATATTAAGCAAAAAATGCAATGTACATAAGACTATATATTTCTGAAATCAATATAGAGGAAGAGAAAAATAGTAAAATGCTCAAAAAAAAATTCTATAGATCAACATTATACATACACATACACATACACATACACGTACACATACACATACATATACATATACATATATACATATACAAATACATATACATACATACACATATACATATACATACACATATAATTTTTTCCCTTTGTTTATTGTTTGTAGTTATCTTTGTGCATCATTGGTGTTATACTCATTAGCATATGAGCAATTGCAGTTAAATCTTCATTCTTTCATCAAAAAAATATGGTTAGGGTTACTAATCTCTCACCTTTTCAATTCTGCATGTACTTGGCACTAAATATTACAGAGTGTTGGTGTAATTAAATATTTTGTACCTTGTCCTAGGTCATAATTACACCTTAGTTAAGTTTACTTAGGGACCACATAGGAGTTGTTGGAGAATTTCCACCTTTGGTGGACTTATCTTCTTATTACTCTATCACCTCCACCTTTCATGGACATATCATGTGATTAGGTTTCCACCTTTTGTGGTAGATCCACTATTTGTGGTGGTTATCACATTATCACCTTTCCACTTTAGGTGGAGTGATAGCTTTTCATTGTTGTCTCATGTCATAAGATTACGACACTTGTCATAATCTTATGCACTCCTATGTTCTCACCTTGGCTATATAACCAAGGGGTCTCTACTACATTTGTATACACATTCATTCCATTATCATTGACATTGAATACAGTTTATTCTTGTCATATTATTTTCTCTCTTCTTTGTGCTTTCTATTTGGTCCATAGATCTTGGCATCCATAGCCAATTCTAACACAGAGAAATAGAGAATATTTTCCTAGGGTTTTTAATGATGACCTGGAGCTTACCTCTTCAACAAACGATGTTCCTAAATGTTGCTCATTGGTCAATAAGGATTTCAAAAAAATTATGAATTTAGAATTGACAAGGCAACAGTTGCATAGTAAATGTTTTTAATAGCTCTTTTACAGTTTCCCTATTTGTCTATAATATTTAGTGCCAAATAATGTAGCTTGAATTTTGAATTGACAAACAAACTATTATATAGATTGGTTCAGCTATGATATAATTTTGCCTCTATCTTAGTTTTATATTTATTAGACCTAGATGCACATATATATTGTACTTTTTTCTCTAGGCTAATCAATCAATTGGTTGATTATTATTTAGTTATTTTAAGATACACATGCATAGAAATACATCAGAGACTTGAAGTTGTGGATTAATAAATATTTATGAAAAATAAGGAAGATTAAAGGATTCTCCTCTAAAGAGTTATTAGTCATATATTTAATTACTAATATTCAATAAAAACATATTCTTTAAAAAAACATCAGTCCATAACTTTAGGTATGGCATCTTTTTCCCAATGCTTATGTGGTAGTAGATAATTTATTACTTTGATGTTATTTATTTTCATTTTTTTTAATTTGAATATTAGTTATGATGGTCAAAGTAATTAAACACAAACATATAACAAAATATATATGTATCCATGTGGATATAAATTTATATATATGGATGATCACAAGAGGAATAACATGGTTTGAACATTGCAATATATAAAAATATATATACAAGTATTGTACAAATTTCTTCGTTAACCATTTTCAGTATTTGACTATTGTTATATGTTTTCCATTGAAGATAATAGTTTTATTCAATGATTATAAATGAAAGAAGGGAATTTATAATATGCATAGAAGAACTAAAAATTCCGCCATTTAATAGGAATCAAGAATAATAGTGACAATGAAAAGTAAAAACAATCTGTGCACCATGTTAAAATCAAAAGGATGGGAGGTCAATGAATGTGCATGTTACACCCCTCTGTTTTGCTCTTATGTTTAGATTATGATGCTTTGTTATTTTTTTATCGCTATGTATAGAGAGATGTGGATTATATGTTATGATGTGATGTTACTCTATCTTGATGTTATCAATTTTACATGCCTTTGATTAGCATAATGATTATTTAGAATAACATTGTTATTTGTACATGAGTAGATTATATATGTTAGAACTTTTATTTTTGTGATAGTGTATTGGTGAAGGGGACGAAATTGCATCACTCGCTTGTGAGCTCCCTATGAATCTACGATTCCCTTTTCATGGTGTGTTTTATTATAATGTATATATGCATGTTCTATATATGTCATGTTTACAGGTTTGCAGGAACAAGACATTGACTCCACCTGGCTTCACAGGTTTGAGCATGTCCACCCAACAGTAATGTTGATTGGGAGATAGTAGCTAGGATTATTGTGTCAATCCTTTACCCTAGTCTCAGTGTGTCATTGGGTCTAGTCAGTTTTGCTTGTTAAAATTTGTTTAATTTTGCTTTGAATGATTATGTTGAAAAGTTTGAAAAAAGGAATTTAATGGATTTAATTATTTAAAATGATTATGAAATTAATCTTATTTTAATGTTAGAAGTTATGAATTAATTAATTAATTAATTAATTTTAATTGGTAAATAGTCTAATCTTAGGATTATATTATTTATTGATTAATTAAATTAGTTTAATTAAGTTAAATTTGAAATGGTAAATATTTATAATTATTTAAATGTTTTAATTTTCAATATCTGGAGGATTTTATGCAAATTGGTTGTTAAAGATATTTTTGAGGTTTTACATGTGTTAGAAGAAGTAATGAGGTTGTTGAAAATTTATTCACGAGGAGAAGATTTTGGCTTTAACGGAAGAAGTGAGAAGCTGCTTCACGACATAAGCATGGGGATATTTTGTGTGTTGGGAAATAGATTAAAAATATTAAAAATAAGTCTTTTGGTGATTTTGCATGTGTTCTAGAATTTTTTTGGAAGAATTGTTGTAGAAAGAAGTTTTGTGTTCTTGAATTTTTAGAAAATGTTATTCTCGGGAGTTGTTGTTGTGTTCAGGAAATTGTATTGTTCTGAAGGAAGCTATTGTCGATCTGGGAAAATTACTTGGATTTGTGGAGGAGGCGCTGCTTCAAAATTTACAAATTCACAGGCATTAGACTACAGGTTCATTCTTTAATTTTTGTTTAGTTTATATTGAAAAGCTTCTAGTTTAGATCCTCTCTGTAAAATATTGTGTATGCAAAATTTTAAGTTTGAGCTTTATTTTAAAACATTTAATTGTCATAAATGAAATTTCTCTGTAGAATAAATTCCCCTGTAGATTGAAATTCTCTATGGAAACTATAGAAAAAAATTTAATGGGGATTATTGTGAATTTAGATGAACCCAGAAGGGAACACTTAGGGATCTGGAAATAAAATTTTAGTCAAGAAGGAATTTAGATTTTTGTAGAAAAAATTCTCTTGTAGGTTGAAATCTTCTCAGGAAATTTCTTGTGAAACTAATTTGTGATTTTTTTTTTGTTCTTTCTTCTTAAGATTCCTTTCTGGGAAAAGTTAAAATATCCCTCTGTAATTTGTTTGAGAAATTCATCTGTAGAATATTCTCTGTGAAATTTGGTTTTCCATAGTGTTTGTAAAATTTTCCCTGTAGAATTTATTCTGGAAATTATTTCTCCAATTTCAATATTTGTTTAATCAAATTGATATATATATATATATATATACATATACATATATATAGACATTTATGGTGGTATATATATATATATATATATATATAGTATACTATTGAAATTTTTATTAAGCTTTTGTAATCATCTGTAATCGCGGTACGATGAGCTGGAAGCAATTTCTTTGAGGAGAGTTTATTTATATATTTTTATATGTTAAGATTTGGCGGGGGATTTAATCCCCCACCATACCTTTATTGGGAGGAAGCGCTGCCAAAGGCAACACTACCCCCAAAGTTTTTGGGTCATCCAGTTGTACAGTGTACAGTCCAACAACGATTTTAACTGATTGCATTGATTAATGCGCATCCACCATAATGTTATTACGAAATTTGATTTGGTTGTTATCTAATATTTAATAATATATGGTATAGATATATATTATATTTAATATGTATATGTATATAAATATATATATATATATACATATATATATTTATTTGGTTTTGGATAATAATGTATTTCTTTGAATATATTTTGAAATATATTTAATATATATATATTTTGGGTATATATATAAATATATAATTATGTATATATTCAATGTATATATATTTATATATTTAAATTTATAATTAATGATTTTATTTGAAAATTGGTGCATGAATATATGCACAAGTAGAAGAACTGGTAGATGAATTATTTCTGTGAAATTATTATTCTTTTAAAAGTAATCGAGGAAATTGACTTACTGATAATTTAGGATTTCCCTTCTCTGGTTGTGAAGAGGCTTTAATTTAATTTAATTTTATTTCTTTACTTGGGTAATTATTTTTACTGTAAATTCAGTGTAGATAGGAAATTGGATTTAATATATATTTGAAAGTAGTTTATTTCGTGTATGATTGCCTTGGCATGTTATTTCCTCTGTTTACTTTTTGGGGAAATGGTTTAGAAATGATTTAAGTCTTCTAGTTGTGATTTAGATTTGGGGTTTGTGAATTATTTTAATGTCAGCTCTTTTTGTTACCCTTGGTTAGTGTGTTTCCTTTATCATTGATTACCCGGTTTCCTCGAATGGTAATGTTTTGCCTCCTAGGTTTGGAGTGGAAATTTATTTTGTATTGCCTCCTAAGTTTGGAGTGGTTTTGTTCCACATGTTGACAATAGGAGAGTGGTTCTCGATGGGGGCTGGGGTTTGAAAAGATTTGTCAAGGTAACCCATGCACCTTTGTGGTGATACTTCTCCTAGGTCAACAATATGTATGGTTCACTGGTGTAACTAGTTATTTAACTCTGGTAGCATTGTACCTAATGAGTTAGTGTTGTACTTGTGTTTTTTAAGTTTAGTTTTGTGTTAGCTTGTGTCTAGAGGTAGTAGGTTTGGCCTTGGATCTTTGTTACTATATCCTAGCACGAGGGGTGGGCCTTCAGGTACCACTTGGTTGGGAGGAACATGCACCCTACACTATTGGATCCCCTTTATTCAGATCGTGATGGTGAGATTTCCAGTGGAGAGCTCATGGATTCCATCTTGTTTATTTCATGGATTGTTTATTGTTATAGATGACTCTTGTACTTTTATTACCCCTTAGTTGCATTCTAGGTGGTCTCATGTATTTTGTAACTCATATGTATGATCTACCTCATTTTGGGAATGAGTGTTGTAAACCTTATTTGTAAATTAATGTATTATTGGAATCTTGATGTATATTTTATCTATGTGATGTAATTTCTATGCTTGAATGCATGTAATTTAATTCTTGTTTAGTAATTAATTAAATTCTTTATTTGAGTATTGTAGATGTTATGGATTTAGATGTAACCTTTGTCTCATTCCTTAGAGGTTGTTGTGATAGTTAGTTTACCTTTCATGTTTACATTGCACTTAAAATAAATAAAATAATTTGTATGCTTTCGTAGTTGTTGCAACATCCTTTAGGGTTACGAGGCGAGGAATTACAGTGCAAATATATATATATATATATGCAAACATAGGAATAAATTGTGTTCATATCTATAAAATAGAAGTCTTAACATCCCATAATGAGCATTAAAAAGAAAAAAGTAGGAGAAATGTTGGAAAGTGCAAAAGAGCAATCAAAGTGTAGGCTTGCTAGTGAATCCTTTTTCTAGAGCAGGGGTAGATATCTTTACTATGTATGAAAGCAACAGTTTACACTCTACTTCAAAATCAAATTTTGTTACTTTCATAATCATTGTTTTAAGTCGGTCATCAGAATTGTAAGTATCTATTTTGATGAAGATACTAAAGATGTATGGTTTACAAACAAGGAATTTAATAACAACAATAGAATCTATTGTAGACTAAGAGTTTTCTTGCAACATGTAGAGGTCTTTTGCTGGAATTTGCAGTAAACCAGTGGCAACTTCATCAAAAGAAATGCACCAAAGGCTAGATGATTGATCTTACAACTTTAATTGTAGAAGATAGCGATAGTTGCATTCCACAATTTCCATCTAGCAATGATCATAAAACCAAACATCAACATATGGGGTGTGTGCATTTTATTTTGCATTCTTTACCATTAACCAACAAGGGGCAAGCAGGATAACAAAAAGGCTCAGTTTTTGAAATTTGAATGGTTGCTTTAAAAATGGCTTCAACAGTTTCTAGCAAGCCAAGGCAGTTGTTCAAGATGAATTCAATAGTAACTCTATCATTTGAAGGATGTAGCCTACAAGGTACAAAAGAAGATGAAACCATTTGTTCTACTTTGATTGATCCCTTGGATCTAAGAGTGTTTGCCTCAGGAATAGAAGGGTTAATATCAAGGACTATTGTTGTTGATATGTTGATATCTTTACCATTAAAGTAGCCTACATGGCCACCCTGCACAACAACTATGACTATATCACCAGAAAGATACATCCGCTCCAAGGCATCACCTTTTTCTTACCAACTTGGGCCCCACAAATTGACATCAATGAAAGAAGTAGAGATATCATATATTTTAATAGTTCACTGGATTGTTTCCGATCCATTTTTCCTACGAATAGTTGATATGTACCCAAAATGTACTACAGTTCGAATAATATCAACCAAGCTATTATCACTATAATTTCTTATGTCACTAATTGGTAGAAATGCAAAGATTTTTTTTGGCACAAAAAATATCGTCTAAACACTTTTTTATTGTTGATTTTTCATCCAAAATAATTTCAAGGTTATTATTTAATTTATTAAATTTTTTATTTTCTTCCTTCATCGATCCTCTTGATATTAAATAAGTTGCACCCACCTCAACTCGACCGTAATGAAGTTTATCAATATCATCTAAACAAGTAACACATATTTTTGTCCCCTCCATATCTATAATGCCAAAACTAAAAAGTTGTCCTTCACCTATTTGTTTGTGGAAATGGTACATCCCTCTAATATGTGTTACACACCCTTTCACTATCCAAATTTTTTGATAAATGTTCAAAGCTTTAATAGGGCTACCATTTTGGAGGGCTGCTTTGTTTTTTAGGGGACAACTACAAACCAAATTTAGGGGTTCATTTAGAAAAAGAAGGCGAGTCTAGCCCCAACATTTTCTCTTCTTGCTGCTTGAATAGATACCTAGGGGTTCCAATGATTTTACAATCAAAATTAATCATAACTAAGCTGAATATGATTAAGGCCCTAAAAAAGAAGCAAAACAATATATTGGACACATTATATTAGGCGCATACAAAGGAGAAAGAGAATTTTTAAAAATAGACAACAAAAAATGCATCCCACCTTGAATCTTGGACATTCTTACAGACATACTCTTTTAAACATACAAGGGACCCTATTTTCAAGGCACGTAAAAACAAAAAAATCATAGCATTTAGAAGGCAAGGTTCCTATTTGCATATGGTGTTCATCAGAAAAGACAACCTTGTATCGCTCAACCTGCCCTTCATCACCGCCAATGTTTTTGAAGGACAAAAGTTGAAGGACTGGAGAGGTAATGACATATCTAGCATTGATGGAATGAATTGAAAATGAAGTCAAAGTTGGTTGTTTCTTTGCAGAATACAAAGAATAAAATGCACATCATCACACCAGGAAAATGCACATCATCACACCAAGAAAATGCACATCATCACACCAAATGAATAAAATTAGTAAGGAAAACAAAGGCTGCAAAGAGATATTTTTATGTGTTTTAAAAAATCAATGCATATGTACTTCCACATCTATATGCTTTAGTAGGGCCAACCATGTGTGTATACACCTAAAAGGCCAATAAAAATGGAAACATAAATAGTGAAGCGTGTGCAGTGTATCTTTTTGTATTTGAGAATCCTAAAAGTAAAGCAACTGAAAGGCAATGTTCAAGTTTATTACAAAAGAGGAAGGAACCAATAACACAAAATTTGTAGTAGGTATAAGGAAAAAGGAAATACAAACTTACGAAATTAGGATCTGGAGGCTGGTGGATGGCACCCTCAGAGCTAGACTCCATAGTGGGACCTATGGGAGGTGCCACCAAACCAATTACCAAATCAATTTTGAAGGGCTCTAGAGACCCATCCAAAAAGCCTGATCCTGCAGACATAGTTATGGAACCTTTTAGAGGGAGGAAATTTTACAATTATAGTTGACTAATTGGCACCTCAATTTCACAATAAAAAAAAAAATTAATGTATTACAACATACAATGCTAACTGGTAGACAACTTATAAATATTGATAATCTACCAACCATTTAACTATTTTGAACTGCAACAACCATGTAAAATGAATTACTAATTTTGCATAACAATAGTTTTAGCATAAACAATAAATAAATCATTTATGCAAAAAATCCATTTAAAACATATCACAGATTGTGGAGAACAATGGTTTTAAAATCCTCCAATCTGCTATAAAACCAATCATGGAGCTAAGTACAGGTTACTGATACTCATTAGATTTATGATTACTATTTAATGTGGGTTTGGTGCCAAAGAATGTAGCTCAAATTTTGAATTGAAAATCCAACTCTTACACAAAATCTTTGTCTTGTATGAATATGTTTAGTGTGGGTTTTCGATCATCTTTGATCTATGTATCATTCTTAAGTATTTTTATAATAGTTTTTTTTGTTGCCTTCATCTTTTTTAATGCAAACAATAGAATATACAACAACAAGAATGAAAATGATTAAGTACATATATGCATTGAATTTTCCCTTTGTCTACACATTTTAAAAAAACACATATAACTAGCTATATATATCCATATGTACTTCTGGTGGGGGGTTTCTAGGGGATTTTTATAACAATATGGAGTTTGCTAATTACGTGGTTTGGTTGTGGTGGAGTTGGTTGGCTCAATACATGGAATCAGAATGGTAAGTGTTTGCTCACATGAGGGTTAATGCATCTTGGTGCTACTGCACCATGGTGTTAGGGGAAGTAAATGCAATATTCAATGTTGTAGTATGGGAAAGTATACTCCAAAATGTGCAAGAAAATATAGCAATTAAGTTGCATTTTCGAAAGAGGAATTGTGGTCCTTTGGTATTTTTTACTCTTTTTAAATCAAAGTCTACATAAATACGAATAAAGATACGATACACATATGTTTCGATATACATGTGTATATATAAATTACTATTGGATTATTAGACAAGCTACACTATTCTTGGTCCATATACATGGATATATACATCTACCTATATGCACATTTTTAAATATAAAATGGGGAACTAATACATATATATATGCATATATGTATCCGTCTATGTAAAAGTTGGAAGTAGTCCAAAGGTATAGATCAATGCCATGGTTACAGTTTATAGCTGTCTACAAAAATTTAGAATTTACAAGAGCTAAACCATGACAATGAACACTTTTTTACAGCGAGTTTGGAATAGATGAGGTAAAAAAAATATAATGAAACATATTGATACAAGACAAACAATCTATGTGAGAGTTGGCTTCTGAATTCTAAATTCAATCTACATTATTTTGCACTAAAAACTATAGAAAAATAGGTAAATTGTAAAATAACTATTAGGAATATACATAAGAACCACAGGAAAATAACAAATGATAAAAAAAAGTCAACTTTTAAATATGGAGTATAGAAAAGGAAAACTATGATAATGAACAACTTGTTATGGGTAACTGAGAAAAAATAAATCATGAAGAACACTTTGTTATCTCACAAACTTCAAATAGTTGAGTTAAAAAGAACATCATGAAACATATTGATACAAGACATATAACATGTTCCATCCAAACAAAATAACCATGGAAAAAATTTTAGAATTTTAAAAATTGAAAATAATCCTTGTTACAAGAACAATAGAATATTTTTTTATAGATAAGGGAAAAAGAATATCATGAAACATATTGATACAAGACAACCAGTCTATATAACAGTTGCCTTGTCAATTCTAAATTCATAATTTTTTTCCAATTCTTATTGACCAATGAGCAACATTTAGAAACATCCTTTGTTGAAGAGGTAAGCTCCACATCATCATTAAAAACCTCAAACAACTCTTCTCTATTTATGTATAATATTTAGTGCCAAGTAATGTAGCTCGAATTTACAATTAATGTTGTGGCTTTATAACCACTTTCCATAGATTATTGGTACCCATTACGTTTGCAAGTTTTATTTAATGTGGGTTTACTACCAAATAATGTAGCTCAAATTTTCAATTCACAAGCCAAATCTTACAGACACTGCTTGAATTGTATGAACAAGAAAATAATGGATGATAAGAAAGTCAACTTTAAAATATGGAGTATAGAAAAAGGCAAACTACGATAATGATCAACTTGCTATAGGGAACTAAGAAAAACAATATCATGAAGAGTACCTTGTTATCACAAACTTCAAATAGTTGATAAAATAAGAACATCATGAAACATATTGTTACAAGACATATAGCATGCTCCATCCAAACAAAATAACCATGGTAAAAATTTCAGATTTTTAAAAATTGAAAAGAATCCTTGTTACAAGAACAATAGAATAATCTATCACAGATAGCTTCAAACAGATGAGTGGAAAAGAATATCATGAAACATATTGATACTCAAATAGACAAGGGAAAAAGAATATCATGAAACATATTGATACAAGACAACCAATCTATGTAACAGTTGCCTTGTCAATTCTAAATTCATAATTTTTTTGCAATCCTTATTGACCAATGAGCAACATTTAGTAACATCCTTTGTTGAAGAGGTAAGCTCCACGTTGTCATTAGAAACCCCGTGCAAGTCTCATATATTTCTCTATAATATTTAGTTCCAAGTAATGTAGCTCGAATTCCCAATTAAATTTGTGGCTTTATAGCCATTTTGCACAGATTATTGCTACCCATTGTATTAACAAGTTCTATTTAATGTGGGCTTACAGCCAAAGAATTTAGCTCAAATTTTCAATTCACAAGCCAACTCTCACATACACTGCTTGACTTGTATGAATATGTTTAATGCGGGTTATCGATTATCTATCATTTTAACCTATAATTATTATGTAAAATACAATAATGAACAGTTTGCCATGGGGTACTGGGAAAAGAGTATCATGAAGAATAGTTTGTTATTGGGTACTTGAAAGAGAGGCAGGAGAAATAATTTTTATAATAGTCTTCTATCAAACCAACACCATAATGGTTCTTTTGACAATGCAACTTAAGCAATATATTTTCTCGCACATTTCATAGTATACTTTCCCATACATATATATACACATATGTATAAATATGTACATATTTATATATACATATTTATATATATACATATATATACATATAAATTTATACATACATATATGCATATATATATACATATATTCTAAATTTGAGGTCCATTATTTGGCACTAAATATTATAGATAGATAGGTAAATTGTAAAAGAGCTATTAGGAAAATACTGAAGAACCATAGGGAAATGAGAGATGATCGAAACCCAACATTAAATAGAAATTTTAAAAAGGAAGAAAGAATATCATAAAACATATTGATACAACACAAGAAATCTATGTAACAGTTGGCTTATCAATTCTAAACTGGAGCCACATTATCTGGTACTAAATATTATAGACAAATAGGGAAATTGTAAAAAAACTATTACAAAAAAATACACACATACATTCATAAATATATACATATATACATATACACATTGCTATATACATACACACACACATATATATACATATGCATACATGTATATATGTAATGTTGCAAAATTGCACCTAGGGGAAATTCCACATTTTCGTATCTTACCTAGCATTTATGACACCCTAGAAACATTAATGGAAAAATGTCATGAGTTAGAATTTCATGATTCTGACTCCATGTGGACACATGGCAAAATGATAGAATCCTAACAGAGCATTTCTTGAAAATCTAGGCTTCGGATGCCTACCCAGCACACAGACGTTCACGTGACGCGCTAGTGTCTTGGCAATATTTTGAGTTTGAAACATTGAAATCTAGAATCCTAACCTTTGTGATACATGTCCTAGTGGTTAGGATTCAAGTGTAATGGCTCTGTCACCCTTGCATGCATGAAAAACCCCTTTTGGCTCTCATTTTGGGATTGGAAGTTATCAATTGAAGCATTATCACTACTTTCTCTAGTCTTGGGTAAGCTCTATCCTGGAATAGAAACACTTCTACATGCAAAGCAATTCCAGAATGAGGTCCCTCTAGTATCTACAAGCTCTCATGCAAGCACATTGTGGTACACCCGTGTGCTTCGGAAGAGGGTCTTGACCCGTGGGTAATGCTCTCTCTCTATCACTCTTTCTTACTAGTTCATTTACTACTTGTGGTGCAGGCTCTACTCTGAAGTGGGTTTTTCTTTCACTAAAAACTTTATTTATTTCCTTTGCACTATTTTCCAAACCTAGCTATCCATGGAGGTGGGAACACCAAAACAGGGGTTTGACTGAGGCAAACCCCTATACAACCCCAACCTTTCCCCCTTGATCTTTTTTGTGCAGGTAACGAAGTGAAGCTTGGAGTGGAGATTCAAACGCATGATAGAAGGTAATCTTGTTTCAATTTCCTTTGTATTTCCCTTTAGATTCTAGCCTTTTGTTGATTATTTGGCCTCATATGTATTTGACCCAAGCCTAGAAGTGAGATTCAGGTCAACCTGCTTGAGCTCCTGAGTTATTTACGGCTTAGGATGTCAACGCATCTTTTATATGATAGCACGTCGCGTTGGTGTTCTGAAACCGCTCTGACATCTTTTGGTTGAGAGATCTCTAGCCAAAGGTAGAAATCTTGAAGTCTTTCTCTCTCGAGGTTTGAGATTTTTTTCTCACTTTCCTTTACAGTTTTATCGATTTGTTCAAGTTGAGGTGTATAAGGGAAGTTTGTTCCCTGGTGATCTCTTGAGAATAAAGAGACTTGTGAGCAACAAATCCCTCTTATATCACATTTTTGTGAACTCGACGTGAACCGTCAGTCCATTTTCAGAATGTCACATATTCATAATAATCCCTTTATTAAACAAGATTTTAATATGTTGGAAGATTCTCCAAATGATTTCTTAGAAGAACTCTTCGCTATCTGTAAATCCTCTAATCAAACTCCTTCCTTGCTAGTTGAGGAGTTGGTAAATGCTATTGTAGTTTCTGTGGCTCCTCCAAGCCCTAAGAAACTCATCATTTACATGACCCCAGCTGATCCATCCCCTAGGGAAGACTATTCCATCTATGGGATTTCATGTCATAGCAATCCATCAAACATATATTAAAGGTTCATGAAAGCTACTAACTCTATTTCTTATAATGTTGTTAGACATATGTACAATACAAGGAGAAACAAACAAAACTTAGAACAACAAGCTTTTATTCCTACATCGCAACCAATTCAAACCCCTACTTATTTACCACTGTCTCAACCCAACCTTCCTTTAGCTCCTAAACCCACGATCATAGCACCAAGTGATTATGATCTTGTCGAGAAACTTCGTGTTACTCTGGCCAAGATCTCACTTTGGTATTTTCTTCAGACTGCTCTAGTTTATCAAGAGATGCTGTGGGAAGATTTAAAAAATATTCTCTTGCTTGCCTCTGCTAGGCCTATGGACGTTGATGCGTTGATGGCGCATATTCAAGTGGATTCGCCGAATATTACTTTCCACCCACAAGAACTCCCGCCTACGGATGTGTAGAAGCAAGCGAAGCCTTTGATGATTATAGTTAATGTTAACAACATTAGTAGTAGGCATACCCTCGCTGACACTAGTTTAGCTCTCAATGTTTGCGGTATAGACCTATTACCCAAAATTAAAGTTGACTCATCTTCTTTAGTAGCTTCTTCCTTGTATATTCATGGGTTTAATAACACTAACCACCAAGCTCTAGGTTTGATAATATTACCTTTGCAGCTAGATCCCGTTACCTTGCCTACATTGGCCTATGTGATGCTTGGCCTGTTACCATACAATCTTCTTTTAGGGAGACCTTGGATTCACACGATGGGCATAGTAAGCTCTACTTTACATTGTTCTTTACATTTTTTTGTTAACAATCAGGTGGTTACGGTTAAAGCAGATCTAGATGTTGTGCACCTTTTTTTTTATTGTTGCTAGTCATAATTCAACCGCATCCACTCTCAAGAATTGTATTCCTTCATTAACTAGTGATTCTATGGAATGTTATTCATTGATACCCTCAGTGGAATTTGTCCCCCGAGCAAGTATCGATCAAGATGAACCACCTAAAGTAGAAGATCCTAAGTCTTCCCCATCTTCTCCTTCATCTTCTCAATCAAATTATTTTTTAGGTGATAATTGGGGTTCCTTGAATTTCTCTGAGTTCTTCATAGCAGAGTATAAGTTAGACCCCTTTGGTATTGAATTTTCAAGTTCTACTGACATGAGGGTAGGTGACCCTCCCGTTGAGGAAGAGAAGTGTGATCCTTTCCAAGAAATCGCTCCTCTCCAGGAAACCACTCCTCCTCAGGAGTGTGACCCCACTCCTATAAATGAGGTTAATGATTGTGAATCGAATAAAGGAAGTAGGACCATTCCCATAAAAAAATTTGACATCCACTTGTGGAACAAGACACTCTACATGGATCCGCCCCCTCTTGAAATTCTACAAATGCGTTATGGGTTTGGTTACAAACTCGCTTCTTGATATGGCTATGGGTAGAGAGTCCTAGGATGTATTGACCAAGGAATCTAAGTCCCTATTCAGTTTAAGCAATGACAAAATTATTTGGGTTTGGGATGCTCTGTTGAATAGTCTAAACAAAATCCTTGGTGGAGTGTTAATATGATTTTAGTCAAACCATTAAGTTTGGTCCATCCTAAGTTAATAGAAGAGGACAAGCCGAGAATTTTCAATTGGATGTCTTCTCCTCGGATGAAGTGTTAGGGGAATTTCTAGGTTCTTATTCTCCATTGCTTACTTATCATCACAATAAATGACTCCCATATTGCTTGCATAAACAATCATACTTTGGAGAATCCATTTTGAGCATTGATGAGGAAGACCCTCTATCTAACGTCAGTGATGATGTGTTGATATCTCATCTCGAGGATGCAGTCCTCTCCTTAAGGGAGATACTATCAAAATCCTTGTGGATTCTAAATCTTTAGAAAAGGTAATCAAGGTTGGGGAGTGTCTCTCTTCCGAGGAAGCAAATGAACACTCTGATATCTTGTGTACTCACCCTAATATCTTTGCTTGGATGTATGAGGATATGCCTACATTAGTTGTGTCCTTATCGATTACGAAACTCATTATTCATCCATGGAGAAGCAATTCCTTTCTCTTGTATTCACTACACAAAAGATAAGACACTACCTTCTTCATGTTGAAATGCATGTCATAGTGAAAACAAATCTTTTGAGACAATTGTTCTCTAGCACTAACCTTGCTCGAAGATTAGCGAAATGGGTTATGTTGCTTTCTAAGTTTGATATAAAATTTGTCACTCAAAAATCAATAAAGGGACAAGCAGTTGCTGATCAATTAGTAGATGCTCCCTCATCTTGTTCCTTCCTAGGGTTGGATTTGTTTCCTAATGAGAATATTTTCACAATTAACTATGATCTTGAATGGAAGATGTACTTCGATGGATCGAGGTGTCAGACTGGTTCTGGAGTGGGTGTGGTCCTGATATCCCCCAAAGGAAAACTGGTCCCTCTATCATTTCAATTAGATTTTCCTTGTACTAATAATATCTCTAAGTGTGAATCTCTTATTGTTGTCTTATGTGCTGTGATTGCACTAAATATTAAACATTTTCGTATATTAGGTGACTCTGAACTTATTGTGAATCAAATCATGAGAACTTATCAAGATAAACAAAGTAGATTGTTCTGATATCGAGACCTCACTATGTCCTTGCTTAATCAGTTTTCCTCTTTCACAATAAGTAGTGACCCTAGGAGAGAAAAAAGACATGCAAATGCCATGGAAAGCGCCGCTTCCTTGGTACCTTTAGAAGATGATACGAAAGAATATCACTTTTTGGTTCAAGTTGCATGAACCCTGACGGTTTCTGATCAACCTGAACTTGAGTCTCTGGTTTGTTTTCACGCAGACTCAGGAGAGTATTTCTCTAGTTTCTACAATTACTTGAAGACTGGAAACTTTCCCAATGATGTGACAAAAAATGATCCCACTCATATACGAAAGCTTTCAGTGTGTTATGTTATCCAATTTGACATTCTTTATTGAAAAGATTATAACGACTTATTGTTGAGATGCCTCAGTAAAGATAAATACCTCTTTCCCTTAAAGAAGCCCATTCAAGCTCTGGGGGTGGATATTTTGGTGGTAAATCCCTGGTGAGAAAATTGGTACACATGGGGTACTATTGGAAAATGATGGAACAAGATTCCTTTGACTTTGTCAAGAAGTGCCTTCAATGTCAAGAACATAGTTGTCTAATCCATGCTCCTGCTAAGGAGTTACAAAATCAAACTTCTCCATGGCTATTTGCAAAATGGGGGTTGGATATCATCGGGAAAATATCACCTCCTTCTTCCAAAGGACATACCTTTATCATTACCGCTACAGATTATTTCACAAAGTGGGTCAAAGCTATTCCACTCCGATCTATGAATGCTGAAACTATTTGTAGCTTTCTCATGAATAATATCATTTCTCATTTTGGATTGCCTACTACACTTGTTTATGATAATGGTACACCATTGAAAAACAAGGAATTAAAGCAGTTCTTGGAGACATTTCATATTCAACACAGTTTTTCTACACCATATTATCCACAATCCAATGGTCAAGTGGAAGCTTCTAATAAAACTCTTGAACTTATTCTTTGTAAAACAATTAATAAGCATGATAAGGATTGGCATATTCAATTAACATACGCTTTGTGGGCTTATCACATGAGTGTTCATATGACAATGGGAATGACACCTTATAACTTCGTGTATGGTACCGAAGCTATCATGCCCTTGGAGTTGGAAATCTCGTCCTTGTGGGTTTCCCTTAGAGGGGTAATTGACGATGAAACCTACCGAGCTAATCGCTTGCATCAACTAGAGATTCTCAACAAGCTCCATCTAAAGGCCCTCGATCATCTTAAGGCTTATCAACGGTCGTTATCAAGACAATATAATCAAGGTGTGCTTCCTAGGACCTTTAAGCTAGGAATCCTGGTTCTATGTGAAAATCAATGAAATGTAAATGTTCCTTTGATCAAGAAGGGAAGTTTAGTCCTAATTGGTTAGGTCCTTACATCGTGATTTCTATGTATGGTTCGGGTGCCTATGGATTATCATATATGGATGGAACACCTTTAAAAGAACCCGTTAATTCGATGCATCTCTGTTGATACTATGCGAAGTGTCCTAATGTGTCACATGTGTGTTCTCCCTAAAAGGTAGTAATACCACATATATTGACATTGCTCATTTTCAAATTATGATTTTTTTTGTGTTTATGACATGACCATGTCTGTGTGTGTAAAATAAAATATACATATATGTGTCTAAGCTATGCTATGTATCCATACATCACATTACATCTTTTAAAGTAATTAGATCATCACTGTATTTAATTAACATGTAACCAAATGTGTTTACTAAATAATGATTAGCATCTAATGAAAATATACATCCATATAAGCAAATGACATCCATAGCATGAGCATACATGAAAATGGAAATAATACACATATACAAGGCCATGATACTGAAACCGATATATGTATGTATATATATATATGTCCAATGTATAAATCAAATGTCGTGTACATGTATCAGGCCAATGCTATAAAAATGAGTGAATGTTGAATATGTGTCTATACCAAAGATCTACAAGTATATATGTATATATATATACAACTATAAAAATGATATAGAGAAGAGGGATTCCTATCCCTGCGGTGCATGGCTCCCTGAGCCCTCTGGCTCTAGCAACTGTGTTGGTACCTTGCGAGGAGGCTGCATGATAGTCTGTGAATGGGATCGATGTGAGCGTGATATAGATAGGTCCACCTGCATCCCTCTCAGCTCCCCCTACAATGAAGATATATCCATCTTTGCTTGGATTAGCTCTTGCTATAGTCGTTGAACATCTGTCGGGATCATAGCTGCCAACTACATGTCAACCTCATCAATGTGGCTCTGAAGGGTGTCACGTGCCACCTAGGTGGTATCAACCCTCCTCACTATCCTGTCTTGTTTGGCGAGCACCATCTACAACTCCCTCGACAGTTGATCTCATTGTCCCCACATGGTTGTTAGCTCTATAGTCAGTTGTACAACCTCCATGCCCCGCTCCTCATATGCGGTCCTCAAGCACACTATAGGCTCAAAAGTGTGGGCATGCCTCCTTGCTGACACCAACCAATAGGCCTTGAAAATTATCCCCTCGATCGGCATGGTAGGTGCCACCTTTGAAATACACTGAGCTATGAGCCTAGTCAATCCCTCTACATCCTCTGCAACCATAGAGAAAGAAACAAGACTCAGTATCACATGGAATATATAAATATATCATAAATAGAAAAATAAAAAGTATAAACACGAAAATAATGTACTATGTATACCTAGATCCCCTGGTTTGCATGTGGGATTGGGGTGTGGTTTGATGCTAGGGCCTGCACCACTAGTATTGGTGGCCGACCTTGGTGATGCTAGAGTTGTTACTGCTAGAACAGTGGGGACACGTGGTTTTGATGAGATAAGGGTAGCCACAGGGGGATCTGATCTCCTCTGCCACCTCGGCCTCACAAGCGCCACCACCTCCTCCTATGCCTAATCCTCCTCTGCACAACCCTACTAGTGGCCTCTCCTCCTATCTTGTGGGGGCTAGTGGGGCATGTCCTCCTCTAGACCAAGGTCCCCTCTCGAGGTGCCCTCACCAAAAAATGGAGTAGGACAATGCCTCTCCCACCACCACGTAAAATATGCTACTACCCATGACATTATCTATTGCCATCATGCCCGGTAGATCACAGTCGACCTCATCGTCATCTGAAGGGATGATGTCTATGATGGAAGGGTGAGGGAAATCTCCCACCCTTGCTACGTTGTGGTGTGCATTGATGTATGTGGGCACGCTTAGTGAAATGGTCTTAACACGACCATGTTGTTGCATGAATCGAATCTAATAATAAGGAACAATCACAAAATCAAGATGACCAATGAAAAAATGGTCCTGCTATAGGTTCTTCAGGAACCTGCTATCGTCAACCCACCTAAAATATTGGTAGGGTCTCCAAAAAACTTCTCCCATGGAAATAGTATCAAACTGTAGCCTCCAAAACTATAAGTATCCAAACTACCACTGGCCTGTCATAGCATACCAGTGAACCATGGGAACCTAATACGGTCATCACTAGGGAAACCTAATTGGTCGAGTGCACATAATATGGGCGACAATCCACACCTACAAAAGTGTGCATGTTGTGAGACTATGATACTCATAGTGCATGTATCACCTGAGCTCCTATTACGGGTGCGCTAACATGCTACATCCCCAAGAAAAAATAGTCTAATGCTCTGCCATCTCTCTAATAGTAGGGATGAGGCCCTCATGAAGGTGTGAGCTTCGCCTATCTATGGTGATGCAAAAGGCAACTATGACAACCATCACCTAGTGTAGCAATGGTTTCATGGTCCTCACCTGGTCATACCAATGCATCCAGATGTTACTAGTGTCATCACCATTGTCTATCCTCCTTGTGTAGTAGAGGATTCCCTTGCTACGCTTTTGTCCCAATCAGGTGTCATCCAAGGCCACCCGATGTCTACGAATGGGTAACCCGAGGATCCAATAGATATCCTCAAGGGTGATAGTCATCTCTCCACATGGCAGCTAGAAAGATGATGTAGTGGTGTCCCACCACTCCATCAGGGTGGTGAGCATCCTCTCATGATATCGCATCTTTGGCATAGTGAATACATGACAGAGACCGACCCTCTCTAGATGTGTGATCTTGTCTTGGGAAAGGTGGCCGCTCTACTCGTGGATGAGCTGGAATGATCACCCTTCAGGATGCTCCTAGATCTCTGAGTACTCCTATAAAAATATAAACAATTCTAAGTCAAAAACATCATCAAGATAAGAAAAAATACTAAAGGACATATGCGCACCGCGTAGACATCTATGCACCACGTATGCTTCTTGGACTGCTATGGTCACCCAGAGGATGCTAGCACATCCTTGGGATTAAAACATAGAACCGGGACCCTAGGGCACGTCACATATGACAACGTGTATCGAGGATGCGCATGTGAATTTTGGATGCCTGCGCAGCTTGATGAATGGAAATATGCAAAAACTTGACTAAAATACATGAAAAATGAGGCTTAGAGGCCTATCTAGTCCACCTCATGGCCCTCGACAATGTCCTCACGTAGCTGCTCTAACCTCGAAACCTCATACTCTCTCCTACTGGACATTTTTCTGACTTTTCTCTCACAAAAGTCAATAATTTACTCATAGTGAATAGTGAAAATGACCCTTCTAGGGGCCCACCTAGGTATATATAGGCCCCTTGGGGCCCTTTTTCCCTAGAGTTTGTGGCTCCCTGGTTTCTCCTGACTTTACCCCACCACGCTAGGGGAAAACTCAAGAGGGGGCATATAGTCACCTCTTGATCATATTTTTCCTCTGAACTAATGGACTTTTCTTGATAATTCTTCTCTCTGTGGTAGTTTCTTTTGATTTTTCAAAACTAACTCAAAATTTTAGTTTTGTAGGATATAGTTTTGAACAATTTTTCACAACTGTTGTGTTGGTTTTTGTTGAGCTCAAAAGCTGGGGGAATCCTCAGTACTGGTTAGCTCAACCTCAGTGACCTCTGTGGTCCCTCTTTCTGGCATGCACTTCCATAAAATTCATAATTTGGGTGAAATTTTTCTTCTCTACTTTAGTGAGGCTAATTTTTTCAAAAATCAAACCCACTAAAGTGGGGGAAAAATGTAATGTCATAGAATTACACCTAGGGGAAATTCCACATTTTTGCATCTTGCTTAGCATTTATGACACCTTAGAAACATTAATTGAAAAATCTCATGAGTCAAAATTTTGTGATTCTCACTCCATGCGAACATATGGTGAAACAAAAGAAGCTTGATAGAGCATTTCCCAAAAATATAGGCTTTGGATGCCTGCGCAATGCACAGACATCTGTGTGACGCACTAGCATCCTGACAGTTTTTTGGGTTTGAAACGTCGAATCTAGAATCCTGACCCTTGTGACACGTGTCTTGGTGGTTAGGATTCAAGCGTAATGGCTCTGTGTCACCCTTACATGCATGAAAAACACCTTTTAGCTCTCATTTTGGGGTTGGAAGTCATTAGTTGAAGCATTATCACCACTTGCTCTAGTCTTGGATAAGCTATATCCTAGAATAGAAACACTTCTACTGGTAAAGCCATGTTGGAATGAGGTCCCTCTAATAGCTACAAGCTCTCAAGCAGCTACCAGATCTCACACAAGCACGTAGCAGTGTGCCCATGTGCTCCGGAAGAGGGTCTTGACCCATGGGTAACACTCTCTCTCTCTATCACTCTTCCTTACTAGTTCATTTACTACTTTGTGGTGTGAGCTCTACTCTGAAGTGGGTTTTTCTTTCACCATGCACTTTGTTTACTTCCTTTACACTCTTTTCCAAACCTAGTTGTCCATGGAGGTGGGAACACTAAAATGGGGGTCTGACTGAGGTAGACCCCTATATAGCCCCAAACTTTCCCCCTTCATCTTTTGTGTGTAGGTAATGAAGTGAATATTGGAGTGGATATTGGAATGCATAGTAGAAGGTAATCTTGTTCCAAGTTCCTTTGTATTTCCCTTTAGATTCTATCCTTCTATTGATTATTTGGCCTCATACACTTTTGACCCAAGGCTAGAAGTGAGATTCAGTTCCACCTGCTTGAGCTCCTGAGTTCTTTACAACTTAGGACACTAGCACATCTTTTAGATGACAACGCATCGCGCTTGCATCTAGAAACTATGCTAACATCTTTTGGTCTAGAGATCTCTAGATAGAGGTAGGAATCTCAAAGTCTTGCTCTCTTAGGGTCTGAGATTGTTTTCTCACTTTCCTTTACAATTTTATTGATTTGTTCAAGTTGAGGTGTATAAGGGTAGTTCATTCCCTAGTGATCTCTTGAGAATAAACAGACTCGTGAGCAACGAATCCCTCTTATATCAAAATATATATGCGTATATCTATACAACTCATAGATTTTAGAGCACAATAGTTTTAAAACCCTCCAATCTGCTATAAAATAGACACAGAGCAAGTGATTAGTACAATACTCTGCTATCAAACCAACACAACAATGCCTCTTTTGATAATACAGCTTGATCAATATATTTTCTTGCACATTTCAAAGTATGCTTTCCAATACACACATATATATACATATACATATACACATATATACATACATATATATAGATATACATAGATATATATATATATATATATACATATATAGACACATATATACTCTATGCATATTTGGTGCTATACACATTTTGTACAGTTAGTTCCTTGGTATCTTTCTAATTTATTTAACTTTAAATCCTTACAAAGAGGATGGTGTAGATTGTGAACGATATGTGGAATTCAATGCCTTGAAACACACATAGATACATATACGCATATATATATATATATTGAAGACAAATAGAGTAATTGTATAACACAAATGACAATAACACTTAAGAGCCACTAAATTAGTATAGACAAAATTTAATTTGAGAAAAAAAGAAACATACATCTAAGTAGGTTGAATGTACATATGCATATATGTATATGAATATGCATATTCATATGTGTATACACATATTCTTATCTATATGCAAATGTATCTATGCATATGCAATGCATTTTTGGTGGAGTGTAACGAATGGAAGGTACAGTGCATTTTTTTTCTTTCTTGGAGAGTGTAATGTTGTTGGTACTTATGCATCTGCATCGTTCCTTCCTTCGTTGCACCCTCCATCTAAAAAATATTCACTTTTTTTGATTGCATATACATATACATATAGGTATAGACATATCAAATAATACTATAAAGTGTAACAAAAAACTCACAGATCTAAGATTCAGTGTAATTGATGAAAAAACTAACCATGCATCCAGCAAGGCCCAATACAATTTCTCACAACAAAAATGACACAAGCAACACACCTACGGGGCCGGTGCCCGAGGGTTGTCCAGCAACCTAGGGAGAGCTAGAGTCCATTATCAAAAACTGGAGAAAAGAATATCATGAAGAACAATTTGTTATAGTGAACTTCAAATAGATGTGGAAGTATGAATATCATGAAACATATTTATATAAGACATATAACATGTTCCATACAAATAAAATAACCACAACAATTAACACTTTATTATAAGCAGCCTCAAATATATCTGTAGACATGCAAAATTGACATCATGCATTAGTCACATTTTCTTATTCGCCCATCAAATTAAATAAATCAAGTTTATTTGATTAATCTCCTAAGTTATCTCTTTAATTAAATAAATCAAGTCTATTTAATTAATCTCCTAAAGTCATCAATTTAAATTAAATAAGTTCATCTTTTTTCGATTTAACACTAACATCATCCTCTTTGATTAAATAAAACAAATCTTTATTTAATTAAATCTAAAATCTTTTTCTTCTCATTTTGATTTATTTTAATCCCAACATCTGAGTCAAAATTCAAAATCACCTAATCTTCTATTAAATTAATCAAACCATGATTAATGATAATCCTAATCCTCTTTTCTCTAGATTTTGCAACTTGTGCACATAAATCAATTTAATTGATTTATTAATTCCTCATTTTTATTCAAACTTGGCATTTAACTCATCTTTCATCCCCCCTAAACATGTCACTTTATCAAATTCAAAATTCAAACTTGCACATTGATCAAAATGTGCTCAACCTCCCTCTATTGGAATGTTAACAAGTGGCACAATGCCATTGGATCATGTTTTATCCCACATTCCTCCTATCTTGAATTCTTCTATCATTCTATTCTATAAATAGAGACCCTCTCTATTGATTGAATCCTACAACACTACGACACAACTTGATACACAATCTCATGTATTTGCACTATCATCATCTTGGAATTCATGCTTATCAAGAGGTGGGAAAGGGCATCCTTTCCACATCCTAAGGGGCATCACTCCCACTATGTGATAGATTTGCATATTATTTTTAATGTTTTTATTCAACTTATTTGGTATTTTAATCTACCATTAAACATATTTAGTATGATGCAATATTTCATAGGGATGCTCAACATACTTCTTTCCGCTGGGCATCTGAAAAAATCAAAAAATTTCTAATTTCAATCTCAGTGGCATCATTCTTTGAACCAATGCAACAATTACATCGCTTCAAAGAGGGGCAAAATGTAGACATGCAAAATTGACATCATGCATTCCACATATTTTCATATTCGCCTATTAATTAAATAAATCAAGTTTATTTGATTAATCTCCTAAGTTATTTATTTAATTAAATAAATCAAATTTATTTAATTAATCTCCTAAATTCATCCATTTAAATTAAATAAATTCATCTTTATTTGATTTAACACTAACATCATCCTCTTTGATTAAATAAAAAAAATCTTTATTTAATTAAATCTAAAATCATTTTCTTCTCATTTTGATTTATTTTAATCCTAAAATCTAAGTCAAAAGTCAAAATCACCTGATCTCATATTAAATTAATCAAACCATGATTAATGATAACCCTAATCCTCTTTTCTCTATATTTTGCAACTTGTGCACAAAAATCAATTTAATTGATTTATTAATTCCTCATTTTCATTCAAACTTGGCATCTTTTAGGAAATATTCTCCCAATTTGAATTTTCCCTCCCACATGACTTGTCCATCCAACAAAGCATTTAAGAGCTCTTACATGTCTCTTACACAATTCAAACTTGGCATTTAACTCATCTTTCATCCCCCCTAAACATGTCACTTCATAAAATTCAAAATTCAAACTTGCACATTGATCAAAATGTGGTCAACCTCCCTCCATTAGAATGCTGACAAGTGGCACAATGCCATTGGATCATCTTTTATCCCACATTCCTCCTATCTTATATTCTTCTATCATTTTATTCTATAAATAGAGACCCTCTCTATTGATTGAATCTTACAACACTACTACACAACTTGATGCACAATCTCATGTATTTGCACTATCATCATCTTGGAATTCTTGCTTATCAAGGGGTGGGAAAGGGCATCATTTCCACATCATAAGGGGCACCACTCCCACTATGGGATAGGTTTTCACATGATTTTTAATGCTTTTATTCAACTTATTTGGTATTTTAATGTCTCATTAAGCATATTTAGTATGATGCAATATTTCATAGGGATGCTTATTTTGTTATGTTTTGTTTGATTTCCATGGAAAGGCTTGTCAAAAACTATTATTTTGCAGATTCAACATCCACAAGATCGAGGAAAAAGAAATCCATGAAACATATTGGTGCAAGAAAAGTAGTCTATCAAACAATTGTAAGAGATGTTAGAAAAACACTTAAGAAGAAGGCATAACTAACAGATGAATGGGAAAAGAATATCATGGGAAACACATTGAGAATAGAAGAGGGCAATAACTTGTAAAAAATGCTATGAAACAAACACCACAATGGTTGTTTCAACAATGAAACTTAATCAAAGTATACTTTCCCACACTACGACATTCAATATTCCATTTACTTCGGTTGTCCGTATTTGCTTCACCTGCCCCCATCATACAACAATGGAAGAATGCATGAACACTCGCATGAGAAAACACTTACCATTGAGCTTATATGTATTGAGGACACCAACTCCACCACCACCAACCCACGTAATTACCAAGCTCCATGTTGCCACCCAAAAACCCGGTCAAGTCTCTGCCGGCTAGGACATCTCTAATGCTGGAAAATCCAATTAACGGTTGGGATGATAGAAATCTCAGCAGAAAATTCAAACAAATAGCTTGCTAGTTGGAACATATTTGGCGCAACCTATGATTCTTAAATTTTTTCTAATAATTATTTTAGAATTTCCCTATTTTGTGTATAATATTTACTAGGAAATAATGTAGCTTGAATTTTGAATTGACAAGCCAAGTGTTACATAGAATTTGTTGTTACACCTTGTTTAGACATTGATAGAATTTTTGGTAAGAAAGAATATGTTGCAAACTCAAATCTATACATGCATTTCACTGACCTATTATAAAAGCACTTAACAATCAAAGGAAAATGAGAGATGTTTCAAAACCCACATTAAATAGAACATTAAAATATGGGGAATAGAATAGGAAGAGCACAATAATGAATAGTTTGGTATGGGGAATTGGAAAAAAGAATATCATGAAGAACACTTTGTTATGGGGAAGTTCAGATGGTTGAGAAAAAACAATACCATGAAACATATTGATAGATTAGGAAAGACAAATTTGGAAAAGACATATTAAGAAAACACTTAAGAATCAAAGGAAAATGATAGATGTTCTCAAAACCACATTAAATAGAACTTTAAGATATGGACAATAGAAGAGGAAAACTATGATAATGAACAACTTGTTACGGGGAACTAAAAAGAAGAATATCATGAAGAACTTTTTGTTGTGGGGAACTTGAAACAAATGAGGGAAAAATAATATAATGAAACATATTCATATAAGACACTATCATCCCACATAATTAGTAAGATCCACCACCTACATAAATAGACTTGGCCAGTTTGTTCCAGCGACCTTCAAGTAGATCAGGGAAAAAATGAATATCATGAAACATATTGATACAAGGTTCAAGCTATGTTCTTTGTTAATAAATATTGAACAAAAGTACAAAAATTGTATAAGATGTGTTAGAATAACAATTATTCTCTACAAGTCATTATACATGGGTATTTTACGGAATGATTTGTCTATAATATTTAATGGCAAGCAATGTAGCTCAAATTTATAATTAAGTCTATTTCATTATACATGTTTTGCATAGATTATTGCATCATGTAATTGTTGTCATAACCTAAAGAAAATATCATGAATAAAATATGAATAATAGAAGGGGAAAACTATGGCAATCAACATTTTTTTATGGGTGACCGGGAAGAAGAATCTCATGAAGAACAACTTGTCACAGCGAACTTCAAAGGCATAAGGAAAAAATAATATCATGAAACATATTCATACACGATAGATGAACAAAAAACCACATTAAATAGAACTCATAAAGCCAATAGGTAGAAATAATCTATGCAAAATAAGTGTAACCCCATAGGCTTTATTGAAAATTTGACCTATTATCGAGCACTAAATATTATAGACAAATAGAGAAACTGTAAAAGAGCTATTAGAATAACACTTAACAAACACTAAACTACTTTTATCTCCAATATTACTATGATTTCATACTATCCCTCTACATATATATATATATATATGCAATTACTCCTATATTAATCTACAATTCCTCCTAAGTTAATGGGTATAACACTAAAGATAGAAACATATAACAAGAAGAAATTAACAATAATTTAATCATCTATGAAAAAAATCCATGTAAAATGACTTATAGATTCTGGAGAACAATAATATTTCAATATTCTTATCATGACATGGACCTTACCTCTTGAACAAATAATGTTCCTAAACATCACTCATTGGCTAATAAGGATCAGGGAAAAATTATGAATTTTCCTTTGAACAACGCAGGAAACAAGAATATCATGAATAAAATATGGAGAATAGAACAGGAAAACTACAATAATCAACAGTTTGTTATGAGCAAATGGAAAGAAGAATATCATGAAGAATACTTTGTTATGATGTGCTTTGAACACACAAGGGAAAAATAATATATTGAAACATATTCATACAACACAGATGAACATAAAGCCACATTAAATAGAACTCTTAAAGGTTCATTCAAAATTCGAGCTACATCACTTGGCACTAAATATTATAGGAAAATAGAGAAATTGTAAAAGAGCTATTAGAATAACACTGAACATCCAAAAATCACTAACCCTAACCATTATTTTTTGATGAAAGAAAGAATATTTAACTGCAATTTCTCCACCCATAAAGAGCGATAATCTCTTTGAAGTCTCCAAAATGGGTATAATGCCAAAGATAGAAACATATAACAAGAAGAAATTAATAATAAATTAATCATCTATGCAAAACACCCATGTAATAATGAGTATAACCCCACAGGCTTCATTGAAAATTCCAGCTACATCACCTGACGCTACTTTCTAATATCTCTTTTATCTATTCAATTTATTTGTTTGAAGTTTCCGATGGGATTTTCATCAGGCCAACCATGAATAGGATTTGTCATGTAATATTTGTTTTACAATTTCTCTATTTGTCTAGAATATTTAGTGCCAGGCAATGTAGATCGAATTTTATTGATTAAGTTTGTGGTGTTATAGGCATTTTGTATAGGTTATTGCTACTCATTGGCTTTACGAGTTCTATTTAATGTGGGTTTCGTGCCAAAGAATGTAGCTCAAATTTTGAATTGACAATCCAACTCTTGCATAGATTGCATGTCTTGTATGAATATGTTTAGTGTGGGTTTTCGATCATCTGTGATGAATATGTTTAGTGTGGGTTTTTTATCATCTATGATTTACGTATGATTCTTAAGTGTTGACAACCACCAAACCAATTTTATCTCCAATATGTTTATGATTTCATACTAACTGTCTCCATATATATACTATCACTCCTATGCTAATCTACAATTGAATAGAGATAACTAAAACAACAAATGAAGGGCGATAAAATTACTAACCCTAACCATATTCTTTGACAAAAGAAAGAAGATTTAACTACAATTTCTCCTATGGTAATGGGTGCAACACCAAAGATATACACAAATAACTACAAACAATAAATGAAAGATGCAAAAAGATTACTAAAAAAATTAACCAAGGGAGAAAAAAAAATTGCTCCTATGTTAATCTACAATTGCTCATATGTTAATGGGTATAATGCCAAAGATGCACAACAATAACTAAAAAAATAAACCAAAGGTAAAAAAATTACTAACCCTAACCATGTTTTCTGACAAAAGAAATAGGATATAACTATAATTTCTCCATCCATATAGAGCGATAATCTCTTTGAAATCCTCAAAATGGGTATAACACCAAAGATAGAAACATATAACAAGAAGACATGAACAATAAATTACTCATCTATGCAAAATATCCATATCAAATGACTTAGCATACAGATGCACAAAGATAACTAAAACAATAAACCAACAGTGAAAAAATTACTAACCCTAACCATGGTTTTTTATGAAAGAAAGAAGATTTAACTACAATTTCTCCATCCATAAAGATCGATAATCTCTTTGAAATCTCCAAAATGGGTATAACGCCAGATATAGAAACATATAACAAGAAGATATGAACAATAAATTAATCATCTATGCAAAATACCCATGTAAAAGGACTTACAGATTTTGGAGAACAACATTTTTCAATCTACCATAAAACGCTTCAGAAGCCATCAATTTTTTGAATATTCTGCTAACAAACCAACCATAGAGATGATTTTTATAATAATCTGCTATGAAACCAACACCACGATGGCTATTTTGACAATACAACTTAATAAAAGTATACTTTCCCACACTGCAACACTCAATATTGGATTCACTTCATTCTCCCACATTTACTTCTTCTGCCCCCATCATACAACAATGACAGAATGCATGAACACTCTTGTGAGCAAACACTTACAATTTAGCTTCCATGTATCGAGGACACCAACTCCACCACTGCCAACCCACATAATTACGAAGCTCCACATCACCACAAAAAACCTATTCAAGTCACCACTGGTTGGCACATCTCTAGTGCTAGCAAATCCCAGTGGAAACTTCGAACAAAATATCCTATCAGCTAAAAATGAGCTCAAGTGTGAAGGGAATGATAGAATGATAGAGCACCCTTTCCAAATCCTATAGTTCCAACTACCTCATTGTGTCACATCCTCATTGAAAGGACATAGAGAAGACCAAAGAGACAAATTGCATTGAAGGAGCATGGTGTAGGAAAGTAAGGGCTCATCATCCATGTCATTAAGGGCCATGGAATCCCTCCTTATCTAGAAGAAACAAACCTGAAGACCATGGATAAGAGTACTTTATATAGTCATTGACCCCCCTCCCATGCTTCTAGTAACAAGTAGGTTCAAGCATATTAAATTAGAAATGATAGGAGAAGAGGAAGGGAGTAGACAAGGTCCATCTATCAACATGTTAAATCCAAGGTATGGGCATGTAGATGTTGGGTGATAGATCACTATTATCATGCTATTAAATAAATATGGCATTCCAGTATCTAGACAGTCCAAAATGCTAGGTCATAGGGAAAGAGGCATGTGGGAAATATTTTAAAACCCTGATGATCCCCTTCTTGGAGGACACAAATGATATTTTAGAGGAAAAGCATGAGCAGGCATTAAAAAAGCTCTCATAGCTCCCTTAGTTGCTCAATAAATTCCAAGTGGATGAATGAGGGATGAAATAGCATAGGAAGAGTATACAGCAGAGGTTGATAAGCTAGAGGAAGGTGAGGGAAAGGGTATGCCTGGTAGGTGTAAAGCCAAAATCTACAACCTTTTTCAGAATTCACCCTACCTGTGCCAACATGGGAGATTGGAAATAAGGACACAAGGAAAAGGAAGGCACATAGATTTGGACAAAAGGTTAAGAGAGGTTAGGAGGTGCATAAAGAGAGGGAGTTGTGTGCAAAAAAAGTGAATCTCCACATCTTGTCTCAACATCCTTCCTATCTATACAAAATATATGCACAAAATGGATTTGTTGAAAAGGATTTAGAAACTATCAAACAAAAATAGTGGGTGGGTGTGTAGCTAGATTCTACTACCATTTCCCACAACATCCCTACCATGTCACTATGAGAGCTTCCACATGTTACAGATTACCATCAAAGCATTCAAGATAGAAAAATTTGAAAGAGGATAGAGAAGTGTTAGGGAGTTTTTTCTAATGCCATAGTTGCAAATTCCTTCAAGGATGCATGTGAGCCATTAACTACTTTATAGTATGTGTGAAGGAGATGAGGTGTCATGGTTTGAAATTCTTGGCAATATATTCACAAAGACCTTAGAAAAATTTGAGGAAACCTTGGTTGTATCCTCCTTGCCAAATCCCAAATGAGAAATAAGAGCCACTAGGTAAGTAGATATTATACATTATGTGAAATAATAATGGATTATAAATGATTTACACATTATCCAAAATAGTCCACTATGGATGGTGTCATGAAAGATATCTATTAGATTATATTGTGATGTAGATGAATGATTAAGGACATTCAAATTAAGGTATATAGTTTCTTTTACTTGTGGGCATTCATTTTAACTTTAGTGAATTATCCAATCAAGATTGACTTTTGGTATGACTTTAATAGTTATAAGTCACCTATTTAATTTAACTCTTTGAGTTTTTTAGAGTAGGAGCTTAGAGTCTCCATTTTAGAATGTACTACATTATTGTTAATAGAACAATAAGAAAGGAAGGGAGTTAAAATAAAATGACAATGATTGTTGAAAAATTGTAGAAAATATTGATCACTATTATTGAGAATGGGGAGATATGATTAATTATTTTTTTGAAGTCATTATTTGATGAAATCTTTGAGGCTATGTGGTGTAAATACCAATAAAATGTCATTGTAGTCAATATCAAGTTGATAATTAGGTGAAGATTCACTTACTGTATTATGCCTAAGGGGTGATGTTCATTCTTGGAAGTTAGCCAAATAAAACCTTGCATAGATTTTCCTTGGAATATAGCTTTTTTATGTGGTGATTATGATTGAAACAATGTAATTCATGGCATAGTGTCTCGATCTAGTGATAAATAGGATTGTGCAAACAAACAAAAAAATCTTGTTAAATAATCAATCTAACCTTTTGTCACAGTGATGAACTTATAAGACATTTTGGTAATAAATAAATAAATAATCTAATAATTTACTATAAGAAATGGTCGATTATTTGAATAACTCTATTTTCAAAATTTAAGAGAAATAAGGTGGCAGAGAGTTCTAGATCAAATCTTTAGTTGTAAGATGACCTTAAAATATGAATCAAAAATCAAATATAATTAATGTGGACCTTGAATCTTGGTTGTATAATATTGCAAGGGAGAATTCATTTAGTGGCACTACAACCACACTTACTAAACATGTTTTTAATGCTAAAACTCAACACTTTTGTTAATCTGTTGATACTATGAGAAATTATTTATTTGGCTACATGATGTCTATCAACCTCTTAAATGTGAGAACCTTGATACTAAAGATATTATGTGAATGAAATAAGGATAATAGATCTATTATGAATCATAATATGGTCACATACTATAGGTGGAAGATAACTATCACTTAATTTTATTATGTTGTTGAAATTAAGTTAACAAAAAAACCTATGAGATCATTCTATCTCTTGTAACCTTATTGTTGACCATCACAATCATATTTAGTATAAATAAATTACCCAATCAACGAATAAACTATTAGAAGAATATGGGTTTCTCCATAGGGTAAAGGAAAACTAGAAGATCAAGAACATTATTAATGATATTATTAATGGGTTATGTTTTCAGGTATTGGTCTAATGGATATAGTGTTCCCAAGTTGATTAATTAGGATTCAGACATTGATTATAGCTTAAAAAAAACTTCTAAATACCATTTCTTTTCCTTTGAAGGTATCTATTGACCCCTTGATTATAAGAGCCTCATTATTGAACTTATTATATAAGTTTCAAATGGAAATGATTCCCTATGGGTTGTGTGAACCAAGGTAATTTGGTATTAGGTAATAAGCCTAGTTGGGCTAGGTGACTAAGATGAAAATATAAGAGTTAGGATGTTCTAACAAGATTATAAATAAATTGGGTGGAGATTGTTCCAAGACCTTGATATACTTAAAGGGAAGTGAAACCTTGGGTTATGGGGAAACTTGTGTGTAGGTCTTTTGAGAGACCTTGTGAGGAGAACTACGTGTGAATTTGACCCATTTGGAAGTGAGAATGTAGGCGTTCCTTAGGTGAAGGATGACCCTGTGACTTCAAGTCCATATGGGAAGGGTTTAGGGGGATAAATACAAGGGTTGGGGTTGTTCCTAATTGGTTTGAACTTCTCCCTTTAGTAGGCTTCAGTTTGAGGCTGAATGGGTATCAAATGGGTATGAACAAGCTAAGGGAATATAATATTGTGTATTTAATACATGATATACTTTTATATAATAGGAAAAGACTGACTAATTTACAATGGGTATTTGATTATATGTATATGTGGGAAAAGCCCATCTCATGTTGGTTCCATGTATCTCTTATGTGTCTATGTAATTCAACTCTATATCTATGTGTTTATGTATAGGTATGTGTATTTATGGATTGAGATTGTGATTCATGTTATGTATGACCCACCCAAGAGTGAACCTTCAAGAAATTTGAGCAGTGATAGGCAGTCATTGGACCATTCCAATGACTAATGTCTGGGCTACTACTAGGGATTAGTCTACATTCACATAGTTCATGAAGGTGAAGGTAGCATGCTATCCTAGTTATGATATGGCCATTGTGGTTGCATGTGTAGGGACCCATCCATGTGGGTAATGATGATCCGAAGCTAACTGCGTATTGAGAGGGTTCACTGGCTGTCACTGGTAAGCACATAAGTGACTAATGCTAAGTGTTACCTAGGATTGTGAAGAAGATAGCCGAGAATAGCACTAAGGTCACAAGGTGGTATATGTTGGGAGCTACTTCTTCCTAAGTGGATAGACTTGTCGTCGGTGGCTTATAGGCGACTGAAGTCAAAATTGTTAGAAACCCTAGATCAGACATGTAAACCTAAACACCTTCCACATAAGAGAAAACATAAAAAAGTAGAGCTTTGCATGCGAATGTGCAAAATGATATTATTCAGGAATTCAGTGTTACAATGAGATGATTTGCTTTATAAAAGAAAATAATGCAACCCTAATGTTGACCTAAAAATAGCTCAACTAAATAAAGCTTACTTATTAAATAAGTAAACTAATTATTACCTAAGCAAAACCTAAGTAAAGTTATGCAAGTGTAATTAAATATTAATTACACTAACACCCCCCCATAAGTGCAACTTAGGGAGACTAGATAAGCATGCACCTAAAACTAAGATGAATGAAAGAAAGCATGAATGGGTCCCGAAAACAAGAACTGATCAGGTACCCATGTACAAATGCAATAATGAGGTAGAGAAGGAAAACCCAGTGGGACAACCCCCCTAGAATGAGATGACTGCTACAAAGAAGCACTGGAAGAACACTGTGGAGTAACACTAGAATCGCAATCCGGCAAGCAAGGAAAGATACTTCTGTCTACAAGAAACCATATTGGAATCATAATGATGCAACAATAGACCCGATGCCACGAAACACTCGAAAACACCAAACTGGAACAACCTTGGAATCCATAGAGCAACACTAGATGAAATGATGATAGAATCTGGAAATCGTGAACCTTGATGCTGATGCCAAACTAAGACTGAAACTCTTCCATGGGAACAAGTACCATACAGACTCAGGAACAATAACCACAAATTTAGTGGCCCTCAAACTGAGATGGATCCGATGTGGATCACTAACCATAGGCTCTCAATCTAAAGTGTGAGCCAAAATGAATTTGGTATGTGTCAAGCTAAGACAAAATATGGCCAATAAGAAACTAAGAAACTAGATTACAACCCATGCGAGTTGTCATCAAAATACAATGAAGATTATTATGCAAGAAACCCCCCTGATGGAACTTTATATCATTTCATTTATTACAATCCCCAATGACTGCAAAAGGAGAGAATTTATAAACATGCATAAACAAAAAATTAAAAAAGACCTTAGATCTATGTAGAGGACTGAACCAGCTTTCCAATGCCGTAAGAATGGCGAAAAAAGGATCACCAAGTCAAAAGATATGCCCTCCGGAGTGAAAACTGAACATCTATCTTCAACAGGCGAAAAATCCCACCAAACAGAAAAATCTCTAAAAATAAACTACACCATGAGAAAATTGGGCTTGCCAGCTTTCTGGTGATATCTCGTTTCAAAAATTTTGCCTCTGGGATCAAAAGTTGTGATAAAATGAAAAAAAGGCTTGTAAGAGGGCAACTTAGGGTACTGCAAGACTAAACAGGTGCAAAAATGTAGCTCCTTTCGGCCTGGCCCCTGATCCGCCATATGACCATAGGTGGGGCTGGTGCTAAAAAGAAACTTTCCACCAGGTAAGTGGCAGGAGGGCGGTGCTAAGGTGGCACCACTCCTGGTGCTGCCGATGGTGGAGCCCCCTACAGGATAGCCCGCGGACATCAATGTGACCGAGGCGACGGGCAGAAGGGGCGCGGGGGTGGAGGAGACCGGCGAAGCAAGAGTGGGGCCGCTGACCGGAGTGGCCGGCGGGTGGCTGCCCGATGGTGATGACCATTTAAACTACGGGCGCAAAAATCAATGCAACTTTTGATTTTTTTTCTAGATTTTTGTGAGAAAAATTGCATCGGAATGCGTGCTAGGGAGGCCGTACGACCTCTCTGGCAAAACAATTTTGCCCTCCGAACCAACTTCATCAAAATCGACGAAACGAAAGGTGATCTTAGGGTTTTTTGGCCGCTGCGAACACAATGGTGACCTCCGCTTCTGCTCAAAATGATTCAAAAAAATGGCTACCTCCAGAGCTTCCAAAAAATCACCAAAACTGAAACCCTCACAGATCTGGCAAATGATGACCAAAATCTACAAAATAAAAGCCAAACCTGACTTTTTCCAGTGCTCTGAATCCAATGGTGAAGCCTGATCTGATCCAAAACGTTGCATAAATGAACTCAAGGCATAAAATCCTCGAGGAACCCCGAACGAACTCTTTAATGATTTTCTCCAGAATTTGAGAAGGGGCTGCATGTCAAGGCTCTAATACCATGTTAGAAACCCTAGATTAGACATGCAAACCTAAACACCTTCCACAGAAGAGAAATCATAAAAAAGCAGAGCTTTGCATGCAAATGTGCAAAATGATATTATTCAGGAATTCAATGTTACAATGAGATGATTTGCTTTATAAAAGCAAAGTATGCAACCCTAATGTTGACCTAAAAATAGCTCAACTAAATAAAGATTACTTATTAAATAAGTAAACTAATTATTACCTAAGCAAAACCTAAGTAAAGTTATGCAAGTGTAATTAAATATTAATTACACTAACAAAAACCCATCAAGTTTGGTAGGTTCACTACTTGGAGAAACCCTTGGGATGGTGGATGCACCTGTGGTGTTGTACATGGGATGTACTGAATCCTCTTCCCATTTTTTCAATGGTACAGAAGATCGGAGGAAAGGATATGACCCATGGTGTAGTGCGTAGGGTGATCCCACAATACTAGTTTACAACTTTTAGCCAAATTGGACACTAAACTGATTTTTTAAAACTAAATATTTACTTTCGGGCACCTATAGCGGCTAAATCGTGAGGAATTTGGAGATTATGCAAACTAGTGATTTGTGGCATATTGTTTGTGAATTCTAAATATGAATTTTTCAAAAAAATTGGAATCATATTGCACTTCTTTTCCATCTCCTTTGAAAACTAGTTTTTTTCAGTAAACACCATTGTTAATGAGTGACGCTCACCGTATAACACATAATTTTTTTTCCATGAAGGATAAAATTATATTTTTTTTGAATTTAGATTTGTAACTATGTTATCAAGTGCTTCAATTTGTTTCGTAGTGTTTTATTGGATATTTTTTCCTTAATCAAGTTTTGAAGACAAACAAATTATAATTCAGACATAGGCAGACCATATAAAACAACTTTTTTTGTATGTATCAAAATTCAATTTATTTATTTTGTTGGATCAAGGACATCAATATCTGGTGCACTCATATTTTTCAAAAAAAAATTGTAGTCATCTATTTTTCCACATGTGCAGAATAGAGAGCTTGATTTTTGGTGAAAAACCTACATTCACAAGAAATACAAAAATAAATATAATAATTAAATTAAATTTATTTAAAATTATAATTTTTGGGAAGCTTATAATAAGGACTACATACTTACAAAAACTAAATTTTAATTGAATTCATTTGATCCCCCAAAAGGTAAATCAAAAGTGGTTTTTTATCAACATTTTGATAGGTGTAAAGGAGACTCCATTATTGGTATGGTTTAAAACTAGTGGGGTTCTATCCAAGGTTGTCTGACCTAAGGTGGTTTGATCAAACCATATTGAATTGGAATCCTTAAAGTGGAACTTTTAAGGCTTAAATCATTATATTTTCTAAAATTGTGTGATTTCAGCAAAAATCAGAATCTCCTAGAAATTGTAAACCAACATTGTGCGATCACCTCGTAATGCATTGATATTCTTTCTATTTGGGATGCATTATGGACATGTGTTAGCTAGTGTGATGTGTTAACCAACCATTGTGGATGTGATGTATGTTGGAGCACGTCACTATGTATTTGTGATGTATGTTGGAGCTCGTTATTGTTTATTTGTGATGTATCATGGAGCTTGTTATTGTGTATTTTTTATGTATGGTGGAGCTTGTCACTATGTATACATGATGTATGTTGTAGCTTGATGTATGTTGGGATGCACTAAATTCTCTTCCTATTTATCGAATATTGCAAAATATTGGATGAAAGGATAGGACCCATGGTGTGGTGTGCAATGCACTGATATTATTTCTATTTGAGATGCATTATGGACATGTGTTAGCTATTGTGATGTGTTAACTAGCCATTGTGGATGTGATGTATGCTGGAGCTCATCACTATGTATTTGTGATGTATGTTGGTGCTTGTTATTGTGTATTTTTGATGTATGATGGATCTCATTACTATTTATATGTGATGTATGTTGGAGCTTGACACTTTATATTTGTGGTATATGTTGGAGCCAGTTACTAATGTAATTGTGATAGGCATAAGATATAGTAATTGTTGTACTTGTGATGTCCCTATGAGCTAATCCTTTTTGTACTAGTGATACGTATATGATCCAAACACTATTTTACTTGCGTTGTTTATGAGCTAGTCAGCTTGCGTATACGAAGGTACGCTCATGGGATTCATTGTGTATGATCCTTGGGATTATGGTATGATATGCCCCTTGTGAATATTGTAAATGTTTGTATACTAATTCTTGGTAATGTTTGGCATGGACCCAACACTTGATGGCAAGATTATTATCATTATATTATAACTGACTATGTTGATAGCTTACATGTACTAAATTAATAGTTATGGGTTAAAGGTGAGGTAATAGATCTCATACAAGAGGTGATATTGAACTCCCTCTATCATTGTGGGGTGACTACAAAGCCTCTAATTTCGCATGAGGGGATATGTAGGCATGGTCATCACAAACCCTCGAGGCTTAGGTTGTAGGTCTAGGAAATACCTTATCCTTGGGACCTTACCAAGGGTTGAGTGTAAGCATAAGTAGGGGTGTTGAATTTTGTTGCCACCATGGTGAATGTAGAGTATTGAAATTAACACTTATGATTTACATGGAATATTATTGGTTGGTTAAGTTGGCAGTTGTGCTTTGTTTGAAAAAAAAAATGTTGTGCCTAAGGGGCAGATTTTACACATTGAAGGTAGCAATTTCACACCAAAAAATGAAATTGTAGAAACAAAATGTAAAATCCATGAAATTAAATAATGTTACAACATAAGTTAGTTTTTGATTAAGGAAAAATAGGTTTTGAAGGGGTCCTAAAACCCTTTAATAGAAAAGAGAAGAAAGATAAAGCATGATAAAGTTCAGAACAAAAAATAGAAAGCTACACACATAGAGACAACACAACAAAAAACCAATAGGGACCCAATAGAAATCTAGCCATTAGGCTAGGTTTCTCAAGATATCCACCACCTCCTCTAGATTGTTCATATCTATAGCTACTTTCTTAATTTCCTAAATATCAATAGGGATATTGTCATCCTTCCTTTTCAGGTTAGATCTGGTTCTTTTGCACGACCTTGCACCCTCTGCCAGGGTTTGTTCTTTCTCACCTTCCACATCCACAACAATCCTTCTTTGATAGGCCTTTTCCAAATTCTCAACCATCATGTTCATGGTGCTCGTAGTGGACTTTAGGATCTTGTAGCTCATTTCCAAATCTTTTTGAATTGACTCTTTAAGATTCTTAAGATTTTCCTCTATGTTAGATAGCTTGCGATCATGATTACTCTTGAATTGCTACAATTCCTCCATAGTTTTCTTAAGGAACTATACCATATACCTCTTTTCATCTTTAGTCCACAAATCCTTGGCTTTATCTCTATCCTTTTTAGTTTTATCCATCATTTCATTCTCTTCCAACTTTCTGTTAAAAGCCCTTTGATTCAACTTTATCTCCTTAATCTCAAAGAAAACCCACCTAATAAATCAAAAGAAATCCATAGACCCATTGCAGGCAATAGCAAGGATATCAGTAGGAAACTCACATTTCACCTTAAAGTAGTGGTCATCCTCCCTATCAATAGGAGGGTAGTTGGATTACTCAGACGAATGGGTTGGCTGAGACTCATCTTGATTAGTTTCATAAGAGGGGTCCTCCACAACCTTCCTCTTGTCCTTCCCCTAAGGAGAGACACTGGAATTACCTTTTGGCTTCAATTTAGTAACCTCAGAACCTAGGAAAATGAATTTAGCTCTGCCAGTAGAAATCATTGAACTAGGTTTAGGAAGGGCACATGCTTTTGAATTACCTTTATTATTTACCTTCCTCACTACCTTTGAGGGATGCTCTTCCTCCTCCTCCATATCAGTCTCCCATTCATCTTTGTCTATATAGCTAGCACCCAATTCCTTCTTAGTAGGGGCAGAGTGGGGAGGAGGGGTTTGGTGGGTAAGAGCTGACATAGCTTTAAAATGTTCATAAATAAGAAAAAGAAAACACTCGTGAAGAATTGGGTACCTCATCAAGTTCAAATTATGGTCCTGAAGACTAGCATTCAATGAACTAGAGAGATAGAAAGGGAGGGAAACCCTAACCTGATGTCAAAAATGATTCAGGAGCACAAAGTGATATTCAAAAAACCTTGTATATCTACCATCCACTATAATGTATTCCATAATCACTCTCAAAACCTCTCACCAGAGAAATTTAATCTTGGTGGAATCATAGCTTCTTTTGGTAGCTCTCTGTAGGTCCTCCTTCTCCTTATTAGTCTTTGGAAAAAATTTAACTACCTGGTCAGAGAGCTTCCTATCCCTATAAAATTAAGCTCCTCCATGGACATCCCAGTGACATCAGCGACTAACTGTTCATCAATGGCCACCTTTCTCCCAAAAAGATTTATCTTGTCGTTGTTCCATTCCTTAGCAAAAAACTGGTAATATCCTAATCCCTACCATAAATTTTTTCAATGTAGTTTGTAATACCATCCTTCTCCAGCAAATGCCAAAATTTATCCTTACTCTTTAGCTCCTTTCATTCCATCGGTTCCACCCTACAATGCTCACCTCCCATGTTGACAATGGTGCAACCCTTCTGTGAAAACTCCAAAAGGCCAAAAAACCTAATCACCAAAATTCCTAGAACACATGCGAAGCACAAAATATGATAGAGGTAGTTAATGCTACTGTACTCCAGCCCATGAAGAAAAATAATGAGGCATCATTTCCAAGATTGCACGTAAAGGTACATTGCATCCTTAATCATTGTTTGATAGGGGAAATTGAACCTTCCCATGGATTCGATCATACATTAATAAGGCAATGACATCAGCCTCTTATCCATCACTCCTCTGCCATGTCATCTTACCCTTAGCCTTAACCCCCTTATTGGAAAAGAAATCTGCCACCATGTTAATTTCCCTATAGGCATGGGAAATGAAATGATTTTTAAAAGAGCTAATTTAATCTCCTTGGAGAGATTGATCCAATTCTCTATAGTCCAAGAGGGCTTATGAAGACCTTTAATACATTGCATAATATTATTTGAATCCCCTTCAAGACAAACATTTTTGAAATTCAATTGACAAGATAAATTTAGGGCTTGGAAATTTCCTATGGCTTCAACAAGGTGGTTGGTCTGGGTGCCCAAGGGGAGCACCACTGCTGGAATATAATTTCCATTCTCATCCCTTATCACTCCCCCACACCTAGCAGGCCCATGATTGCCCTTGGTCACCCTATCAAAGTTAATTTTCACCCAACCAGGAGGAGGGAGGTTCCAATGGATTCCATCTCCAATACCCTTTGTAGGTCTAAGAGCATAAGAAATATTAATCTTGATCAACCATGCCTCAACAACTTTGAGCTCATAATCTTGGATCTAACCTTCCCTTTAGCCTTCGATTTATAGTTAAGAAAATTAATATTCTCTCATTGCTCTGATGATTTTATCAAAACCACATCCTCCAAGAGGGAAAATTCTCAAAAGATTCTATTGTTATGCTCTTTCCATATGCCGCAAGTAAGGTGTGGGGAAATATATCTCCAGAGAAATTTCAACACCTGATTATTTGAAGGAGCCATCCACTGACAGTAGAAATCCCAAATTGAACCAAGAAAGACCCAATTGAGATTCCACAACTACAAAATCGTACACCAAATGTTCTTTACAAAATGACAGAGAAGAAAAAGATGTGAAATAGTTTTAGCATCTGCACAACTGAGGTAACATCTGTTAGGAAAAGAAAAACCACGCTTACAAAGATTATCAGTAGTCAAAATTTTGTTCTAGAGAAGGATCCACACAAAAATATTGATTTTGGGTATGAGGTTGTGAACCCAAGCCTTTGCCCAAATAGGAGGAGGGGAAGTTTGGTGATAGGATGCCACCACCGAAGAGATAGAGAAAATCCCAGAAGAAGACAAGTTCCAAACCAAAGAGTCCCCTTGGACCCTTAGATTCAACACAACAGAGTTAAGGAGAGACTATAGGGGGACAAGTCCGAATTGATAGTAGAGATACAAACCCACTAATCATTCATCCAGTAGTCCCCAATATAGGTACCAAATCTTGTTTTTCACTCCTCCATGTGAATCCCAAAGGCAGGGATATCACAAAGAGGTTCATTCCCAATCCACTTATCTTTCCAAAACAAGATTTTATTACCATCTCCAATCTTCCATATTGCACCTTTCCCAACAAGATCCCTAGCGTTAATAACATTGTTCCAAAGAATAGAGCCTAAAGGAAGATTCTGAAAGCTAAGAAAATACTTGAGAGAAGCAACATCCCATAAGTATTTACTATGCCAAACAGTATTCCACTCATGAGCTTCAGAAAAGGTTCTCCAAACCTATTTCGTCAAGGGCTTTGTTAAACAATTTCAGGCTTCTCAATCCAAGACCCCCATAATTTTTCGGTTTACACACATTCTCCCAAGCAACCAACAAAACCCTCTTCTTCTCCTCAACTCCCAACCAAAGAAATATTTTTTGAATCTTTTCAATAATTTCAGTGAATTTAGAGGGGATCTTGAACAAATTTAGTGCATAGATCAGAAAGCTTTGTAAAGAGGACTTAAGGAACATTACTTTTTTGGCTTGACTAAGAAGGGCCCCTTTCCAACCAGCTAGCTTTCGATTAAACCAATCCACAAGAGAAATCCAAAAAAATTCATGTGGTTTGGGTCCCAAAGGAAGCCCCAAGTAAGTGGAAGGAAGATTATTAATAGCACACCCAATGATATCAACAATCTTCCTTTGCCTAGGTTCAGGAGTATTAAAGAAGAAGAGGGAGATTTTCGCCCTATTAATTTTTTGCCTTGAGGCTTCCTCATAGAGCAATAGAGAGAACTTCATGGTTCTAGCTTCTCCAACAGTAGAACTACCCATGAGAATATTGTCATCAACAAATTGCTGATGTGAACACACAAGGTTTGATGAAGACGGTCTCAACCCTTTCAAACTTCCTTCCACCACCTTTTTGTGCAAAATCCTCCCCAGGCTTTCAGCCATAAGAGTAAAGAGAATAGGAGAGATAGGATCTCATTGTCTCACGACCCTAGAGACTTTGAAAAAATGGGAGGGGGACACATTGATAATAATAGCAGTGCTGGTAGTAGAAATCATTTCCCATATTAACTACAAAAATCTCTCAAAAAACCCAAAAGCTCTTAAAACCTTTAGCAAGAACTCCCAGTCCACTCTATCGTAGGATTTAGACATATCCAACTTAAGTAAAAAGTATTGAATCTTAGACACTTCTAAAGAATGAATATTCTCATGAACAGTGATGATAGAATCCAAAATTTGTCTTCTAGGAATGAAACCATTCTACTAGGGAGAGATCAGAAGTGGAAGAACCCCAAGCATCTTGGTAGTAACAACTTTAGAAATAATTTTGTAAAAGTAATTGCATAATTTGATCAGATGGAAATAGTCAAAAGAATCAGCTCTAAGAGTCTTAGGAATGAGAGCAATAAAGGTTGAGTTAAGATCCTTCAGCAGTTTTCTAGATCCAAAGAACTCTTTCGCAACATTAGTCACATCTTCAGCCACAGTCTCCTAGAAAACTTAGAAAAAGAACATAGGAAACCCATCAGGCCCAGGGGCCTTGTTGCCCTCAAAAGAAAAAAATAGCCTTTCTAACCTCTTCCATAGAAGGAATAGCTATCAGAGATCTATTATGATTCTCATTCAAAATTTTGGGAATAGCATCAAGGAGAGTTTTTTGAGCATTCACACCCAACCTCCCATGAGTAGATAAGAGATTTGCAAATAACTGATTAGCCTCACTCCTTAAGTTTCATCCTCTTTCTCAGCTCTGGTTCCATTCTTCATAATATGAGTGATACAATTAGACGCCCTATGTTTCATAGTAGTCAAATGGAAGAATCTAGTATTCTTATCCCCAAAGAAGAGCCAAACTGATCTAAATCTCTATTTCCAAAATTCTTCTTCCTTAGAGATAATCTTATGATAGCTAGTAAGGCTTTCATTCTCTTTAGAGAGGAGATCTCCCACATACCCATCTTTTTAAATTCTATCCTGAATATCGTTCAAATCCATCTGAATTGCAAAATTTGAAGCAAAAATGTCACCAAAAACATCTGTATTCCAACATCTAACTTTAGTTTTAAACTCACTAAGTTTTTTAGCCACCCGAAACATAGCAGTCCCACTAACCTTTATATTCCACCATTCTTGAATGCAAGTAAAAATTTGAGGATGAGATAACCACATTCTTTCAAATCTAAAAGGGAAATTTATCTTACTAGACATAGAATCAGCCACAAAGCTAATGGGATAGTGATCAAACCCAATCGTAGGAAGAGCAGTTAAAGAGTAGAAGTAGTCCTTCATCCACTTATTCAAGATTAAGGCCTTGTCAATCCTGACTTGAATAAGATTATTCTCAACCCTCCTATTAGACCAAGTGAATATTGCTCCCTTAAGATCCACATCATGCAAACATTGAGAGTTGATAAAGTCCATCAGAATTTGCTATCCATCTAAATTTGAGACCCTCCAAATTTTTCCAACACAAGCAAAGGAGTGTTAAAATCTCCCATAATGATCCAGTTCTCATCGGGGAAGCTTTGCCTGAAAGACTCAAGTCTTTTCCAAAAATTTTGTCTCACAGATTTATTTTTGGGTGCATATATATTAGACAAAATCCAACTAAAGCCATCTCTAATATGCCTGAATCTAGTAGTCACATGGTTAGCATCTTCCCACACCGGTGTACCATTGAGATGATCTTGGTTCCAAAGAGTGACTAAACCTCCAGATGCCCCCTCTGAACTCTTGCCTTGAGCCCCACAATTCTTAAAAATCTTAATTCTTTCCACTCTATCTTTAGGCATTTTGGATTCCTGCATAGTTAAAATATCAAGCCTATGATCCCTAGCAAAATTGTGCAAAATATCTTGTTTATGAGGGTTGCTTAACCCCCTAATATTCCATGACATAAACTTCATTTCTCTAATGGGGTGTTGAATTAAGTTAGTTGCAAAGAAATATTATGAAAGATTAAACACAATAATAAAATAACAACCAAGATACAGGTTTATGTTGTAAAATCTTGACAATATGTTAAAGGAACATCTACAGGAAAAAGTATAGATATTCTTATTGCTCAAAGAAATTGATTATAATATTTATACAGATGTTGTTATTCAATTACAATTACAATTGATTTTCCTTCAATATATAATATCTTCAATATAAAGATAACAACCACTATCAAACTTTAAAAAAACTAACTTTTTATTGCTTTAATTGTTTTTTTCTTTATTTTGTCTTATTGCTTTCCTAAGACAAGATTTTTTCATTAAAGAAACATTATCCAAAAAAAGGAGGTGTTGAAGTATTAATTGGTCCTTCATTAGGGTACCTATTATTATGTCATCCCCATATTCGTATAAAAATGGTGAGCATTGTTGGAAATAATTCCAACTCCCACCTTACTGCATTACCTCACCTTGCAGTTTGGTCTCTAGTGGTAGCATGGGTTTTCTGTTCTTTGGTCTCACCGCCAAACCACAACTCCTCATTCTTCACTCCACGGTTGCGCGGTTACCACTGCCCCACGGCCTATCAAATTTCCTCCTACGGTTGAGCGGTTTCTTCATCCCTCCATGTTCACCACTTCACCGTGGCTCGTCCTCCTTCTGACCGCGGTAGCTCGGTATCACCTGTTCATCGTCGTCCCGCAGATTCTTCGTCGGCTCATCGTAGTAGGGCGATTTCTTTTGGCCACACCGCAATACCACGGTCCTATAACGTGCCCCTCGTAGTAGTGCGGTTCCCTATAGTATCACAGGATAGTCTCTCACCAAGCATGACAATGCGGTTTTTTCTCTTTGTGGTGGCGTCTCTTTGTGGTGTACTAACTGGCAGACATTTATTGCTATAGGACATGTTTTCATATGCGATTGGACTATTTTTAATATGTTTTCAAACTGTGTCATCTTGGCTTAATTTATTAGCCTTTAATATTGTAATTAATTTTCCTTGCCGTGGTTTTAGTTTAATATGGGTGTGATGTAAAATTTTAGGTAGTTAGAAAAAGAAAAATTTACAACTCTCAAGAGTAAAGTAAAATAGATATTAAAAATTTGTTCAGAAAATGCAAGACTGTTATGAAGAAGAGCAGCAGCTCAGAGTGAAGAAAAGATTGTAGAAATGAAGAGCCAAAGGTTTGTATGGAGAAGTTGAAAAACATTTTTGAAAAATTAGTATAATATAAATTTTCCGAGTTTGGAGCATATGTTTCAATTTCTTAATTTTAGTGTTTAAAATTTGAATTAAGTTGTTGTTTGTTCTTTTTTTGCCTCCTATTTTCCAACAAAGTGGTATTGGAGTAGTGTTGGTTAGGCTCACTGGGATTAGAAATCTATGATGAATCTGTGTGAAGTGTCATTGTCTAGTCTGAGAAAAATCCATAGGGTGTCTAGTAATTTTATGTCTGAAAATCTAAGAAGCTTGTCTGGGTTTAAAATTTTGTGAAGAGAGTTGATAAGAAAGGTTTTCTTTTTTTAAAAGGAGGTCATTGCATTGGGAAGCCGTAAGTGCTTTGTTAGTAGAAAAGAGTTTGTTCATTGCATAAGTAGTTGAGTAAGAATCCATTCCTAGAGAGGAAGATATCAGAAAAGGTTGAATGTTTGCAAAAAGTTGAAGTCAATTTAGCCGACAGGGAGATTTAGAGTTTGTTTGAAGACTAGGAAGTGTCCTTCTAACCAGTTGCTGAGAGATGTAAATAGGAGGTTGTGTATATTAGAAGGAAGAAGAAGAATTTTTGAAGAAAATTGTTAAGAAGAGCCCGAAGTGTTGTATTTTGAAGATAAAGAGAAGAAATTACGGTCATAAGAGAAGTTGTGCAAAAACCCACAAGAAGAAGAAGCTGCTACAAGGAGGTTTTTCAAATTTGTGAAGATAGTTGTTGTGAATTGTAAAAAGAAAAGGAGCTGAGTTAAAGAAAAGGACTATATAGAACACCAATTTACTGAACAAACAAAGAGTTGCAAGGCCAGCTGCTGAATTTCAATCATGAGATCAAAAGAGGTAAGCTAAAACTTTCCTTTACAAATGGGAAAAGTAGGAAAGAGGGTTAAAAAAAGAAAATGAAAATTTGTCATCTGCAAAAGATGTTTTAGAAGAAGATTTAATTTTGCTTAAAGATGAACTGGGTATTGTTAAAAAGGACAGTGGGTGTTTTATTGAAAGAATAAAAGAGCTGTCGAAAGAGAAGTGTATACTGTTAGATGAAAATGATGATCTTGAGAAAGAACTGAGAAAGGTTAAAGCTAGAAATGGAGAGCTAGAAGAAAGGTTGAAGTCCTTTGAAAAGATTAAGCAAAGAAATGAAGAATTTGAACTCAGAGAAAATAGTTTTACGAAATGGAGAAAAGGAATGAAGATTTGGGAAAAATCTTGAAAAGGGTAGAAGAGGAAAACTATTTACAGCTGAAGGAAATCATAAAATTGAAAGAAGAAAATGATAAATTAAGGGCAAGTAATGATTGTGTGAAAATAAAAAATTTCAATTTGTGATGTCTCATGTGACACAACATATTTGTGTTGACTTCTTCTGTGGCATTTGTCCTTGATGGTCAAAACTACCCTAGGTTGGTGCCTAGGCATTTCACAGTCTGGTCTTATTATGGCATTTGATTGGCACATTTGTTATTTGGTATCATGTGCAGATCTCAGTTGAGGCATTTTGGTTACAGGTTCTATGTTCCATTGTTCAGGTGACATGTTTTTGTTTTTGATAATTTTTGCTTTAGTGTTTCACTTAATTTCATATGTTTGGCATGTTCAGTTCTTCTACAGGTTGATTAATTATGGCTTGATCAGTTACAAGCATCTTGAAATGGAAACATTATGTCCTAAGAAAATTCATCTCCTTACATGCAATAATCCTAGGCATCTTTCTAATCGACATTTGATGGGAAATGTGGTCGATGTTTATTCACTATCTAAATCATTCAATTAATATAATGCTTGTTGGCAAGCAAGTCAATGTTTTCTCACGGTTTTGAAAAGGCATTATGAGTTTGATTTTTTGTCGCATGTTTGACTTTGGTAAGACTGCAGACTTCAAGGTCTTACTATACTACCATTGGAAGTTAAGCCAGTGACCTTGATAGTGTAGTGGAATCCGTTAGCGGCAAGAAAAATAGGTAGCGCTACATTGCGGGCTATCAGAAAGATAACCATGGTAATGCAGTGAAAATAGCTAGCGGCATGCAAGACAACTACCGCTATACCACGAGCTATCAGAAGTGTAACTGCGGTAGCATGGTGGAAACAATTAGCGGTTAGCAAGGAGCTACCGCTATACCGTGAGTAGTCCAAAGGGTGACCGCAGTTGAGTGGTAAGGAAGCGGTAAAGGAAGCGGTAGTAGTCAGTGCTAGTCAGTGCTATACCGTGGGTAAATAGAATGATGGGTGTAGTAGTGTGGTTGAGGAAGAAAATCATGTGTTGGTTCTTTTGGGAAGCTTAGGTCATTATTTTGTTTCTCTTGTTTCTAAGGGTTTGGAACCCTAGTCTGGCTGCCACCATGGAATCACTCTCTCAGTTGTTTTACTATGCATGTTTTTGGTTTACTAATAGCATATAGGAAAGATTGGAAGACCATGACAATGGTCAATTCACCTATCAGTCTCCTTCCATCGGGTAAGAGCTCGAATAAGGGAGAAGCTCGAGCTGCTAAGCTACTTTGCAGGTCTCGTAAAATTGCTACACGTAACATCTATTTCGATATTCTCAGGTATTTAGTTTTTCAATTGGTTTGTAGAACCGTTACTTCTAAATAGAAGGTGGAAAATTGGTTAAATCTTTTCCTTGTCAAAACTAAAAAGATTGCATATAATAGTAACTGCATTTTACAATAGATTTATCATATCAGTTTTATGAAATAGTGGTATTTGTTTGGGGGAAATCATGATGACTTTGAATATGTTTAGTCTCTTACCTGGATTCTCTCATAATGGTTATTGAATGCATCATTTTAAAGTTTTGGTTACATTGCACTACTATGGGAATTGGTTTTTCGAGGGTATTGTTCATGAATTTCATAACATGCTTTAATGGTTCTTGGTTTTAGTACTTCTTGTGCAGGCTGCTTGAGAGGACAGGTTTCAATATGCCTTCTATATTTGCATAATTCTTGGATATTCCTATTAGAAGAACTTCTTCATATTGATCTTTCACACATGGACACTACAACACCTGGCACTATTGGTCGATTGAAGTTTGGTAACCTAATAATCATCTTTGTTTTATTCTCTATTATAGAAAAATGAGCAACTGTCGTAACCTTCCTTGAATGTAATGATGAAATGTGTAATCATAAGAAAATAGAGAGATTAGGGCTTTATCCTTACTAAAAAACTTGAAAACACAATGAGACAACAAAAGTGCAATATATAATAGTTTTGTATGAGATATAGATAGAGAATCCTTTTGCTGAAAAAATTGTGAAAACATAGTGTGTTAACTATTTTGAATAGTATCATGAGAAGGATAAAAATAGAAAGAGAGAGTTAATTGTTTGATGAAAAAAATGATAAAAGTATGAAACAAACAAGGAAACAGAGAGATCCTCTGTATCATTATATGATTTACTGAAATAGTAAAGGGGTTGGTGCTCCTTGAGATTGGTGTCTCTAAATGAGGGGTTGGTGCTCCTTGAGTTTGGTGTCTCTAAATGAGGGGATGGTTCTCCTTGAGTTGGTGCTCAGAAATTATCCTATAAGGCATTATAAGCAGTGGTTTTGAAATTAAGCCAGTAAGGCAGTTTAGGAGTGGTTTTTCTACCCCAGGAGGGTTTTCTACTCAGCATTTTTTGTGTCTCTCATTTGTGTGATTTATGTTTATCTTGCATACTCCTTTTTTCAGTCATTTATGTTATTGTGCTCATTTAGTTGGTCAATTCTCTAATACTTTAAGGTTGTTTAAAAGTTTAAAGTCAATTTTCTCAAGTTTGTCATGCAAATTTAGATTGTGCAAATTTGATGCAAAATATCTTTCATAAAGTGAATTAACTTCTGCATTATGTGCTCATTATATGAATGCTCAAAAGTGTGTCAAAAGCAAGTCAAAGTTGCATATTATGAAGTTTTATAGTTCTGTTGATAAAGCACAACAAGTTTCTTCATAAAGATTTAATTGAACAATATCATATGATGCTTTTTATATGGGTTGTAAATGTTATTCAAGTCTCATGTCAATCTGATCCAAAGTGTTAATATTCTCTTGCTTAAACAAATCTGTCACTTTGGGTTAAATGAGTAAAATTTTCATTATGCTTTCAAAGTTAAAAGTTAAAATTACTCCACTCTGATTCACCCCCACCTCTCAGAGTGAATCCACTTCCAACAAGTGGTATCATAGCGTAGGGTCCTGCATTAGGTTTCAAACCTAGGATTGATTCTGGTCTTGGAAGTCTTTTTTTGTGTGTCATGGAGTATTCATCATGGCTAAGTGCAAAAGGAACAAAGGTCAAAAGAAAGCTACTTATGTCAAGAAAACAATTGATAAATCAACCTCTGCCAAGTCCAGTGAAGTTTTGTTCAAGAATTACCCCTACCAGTTAATACTAAAAGTGATCCTGTAGTTGGTGAAGAAGATCACTTAGTAAGTGACTTTGAACAAGAATTTGGTGAAAAGGATTGTGAAGGTGATGAGTTTGAAGTTGATTTGGAGGCATAACTTCTTGCTGCTTTAGATGAGCTTAAGAGGATTATAAAAAAAAATCAGGATCTTAAGGTACGCTTACTAGAAAGTGTTAGTATAAATAAAGCTGTAATACAAGCTCATAATGATGATAAAAAGATTATTGAATTACTGAAAGCCCAAATGGTTGATAAGAAAAAGACTGAAGAGGGATTAGAATCCAAGTTAAAGATAAGAATGAATCATGTAATAAACTGGAAAATGAGGTTGCCTCATTAAAGAAATGTTTTGACAATGATTCTATGTTAAAAGAACTAATGCTTAAAGATGATTTGATTATTAGTCGGAAAATTAAAATTGAAGAATGTAAAAGGATTGCAGATGTTGCAATGTCTGATTTGGAAGTTAAAAATATTGAATGTCTAAAACTTGAAGGAGAATTAGTTGCATTAAGAAAAGAGCTTGAAACTGTTAAGGGTCAATTGGATAAAAATCAGAAATTTGATTATAATACTAATTTATTGAATGAGATGATTGGTAGACAAAAGAATTTTAAAGATCCTACAAGAGTGGGATATGGAGTTGGACAAAGGTCTACAGAAGAATCTAAACATGAAACAGTTTTTGCTATTGCAGATGGAAATTCATTTATAGCCAAGAAACACCAAGATTGAAGGTTTATCTCGGTCACCATATTGTTGCTGCTTAGATAGAAGAAAAATGGGTTCGAACAAAAAGACCATCAAAATCTTCATTTATCAGGTACAACCACTCTCAGGTTCATGGCTATTGTCCTTGTTGTAATGCTTATGGACATAGAGCAAGAAATTGTTGGATGTATAAAACTCATAATCATGAGAGATATGTCAAGAGAGGTTCATATAATGTGCCTAGAAGAAATTCTTCTCACTATGGTCTAGACAACACTATTATATGTTATAGGTGTAATAGGTTTGGACACAAAGCACAGTGGTGTAAGAAAAGTTTGATAAAGCCATCTAGGGACTACATATTCAAACAAAAGGAAAAGAATATCATGAGTAAGGAGAAGAAAAAGCCTATACAAGTATGGAGAAGAAATCAAGAAAAGAAAAAGGAAGAACAAAATCTTGTGCATGCTACACAAGAATAATTTCTAAGCATTTGAAAGGTAGTATGAAGATAGGGGGAGATGATTAATGCATTTTGAATAAAACCCCCTTGATATCAAAAGGAAGTAGAATCTTGTTGTGTCATAACCTATTTATCATCAAAATGAAAGACACATATTTTTTTTATTGTCTATGTTGGGAATAATAGTGACAATGAGTTGATGATAACTATCTTAATGCTATGGTTCATTTATATCATCATTTTGTAAGAAGATGATTTCTCATATGACTTGTTGTTGCAGCATTGAAACCATATCTAATAGAAACTTGATAAAATTTAGTGCCTTGATTTATATGAATGATGTTTCAGCAACAAGGCATGTTAAGACAGTGAATTGTTTGAGGTCTTAATTAAAATAATGATAGAGGCAGTTATTTGAAAAAACATTATCAGTAAATACTGAGTTCTGCAATATTATGCTTGGAAATCATGGACAACATACTAAGTATTTGATATAACATTAGTTTTCTAGAGTTGTGGTTGCTGGTGTAGCAAGTTTTGACATTGATTATGTCGGTACAGTAAATGTGTACTTGAGAACAAACAAATTTTTTTGATAGAAGTTTGGGTATTCTTGGATGGTAAATATTTCAATATGCATCTAATGATCAATATTTTCTCTTGACAGTTGATCTCTACATGATATTGATAGTTTGAAGACTTGAGACTTATGTAGTGGACTGCATGCTACAGATTTGGTTGTTTTGTGATATTCTAGTAAAATATGTTATTCTGAATAACAAGGTTTGTTACAATGAAAATATGTTGGTCTAATTATCTTACTACTGGCTCCTTAAGAAAGTATTGAATATGCAGTGGTATCTACTTGCTTGTTGATGTATATAAATCTGGTTTGCCAATACTATACTTCAGTGTTTCACCTGCAAATGAATTTGGTCATCATACTGTGTTTCATTATGATCATGGAGAAATGTGTAGTAAGTTATTTTATCAACAATAAAGTGTCACTGATTGAAGAATTTGCACATTTTCAATAAGCTTGAAATGGAGTCTTTCGGATCAAAAAGGATTTTTTTGTGAAGCTTCTCTATAGGGGGAGCTTGGTTCTATGGTTGCTCTCTTACAACTTGCTTATCATTGTTTATTGCTCTAATTATATTTGTAGTTGGTTTCATTGGTCGTTTGGATTTCAGATGTTTTTGGTAACAATACTGGCTTTGGTGACACATTTACATAATCTGGGTGCTACATACTATGAATAGTTGGTTCTTGGTTCATATGTTTCATGGCATGCACTTAATTTTTATATGTTGGTATTGATGTTTACCATATGTTCATTACAACAAGATATGCATTTGTGAATGGTTATTCATACTGGTAACAATGTGTTTACAATTCACAATGGAGAATGAAGTTTAATATAACCAAAATTTGGAACAGTTGGCCTTGGTGTGTAGTTTTGGTTATGAATCTCTGACAAGTGGCTTGGATAGTGGCTATATAGTGATGTTCAGATTTGTAGCCTTATGATGTTGGTTTTCTCTTGTTTTCAAACCCGAGATTGATACATTTGTTGATATCCATTGGCATTCATGGTGTGGAAACTTACAAATCTTATTTCTCAGGATATTCATGCTTCCTATTCATATTTCTCCTTCGCAGATGCTTATGTTTTTGTTGTACTGAGAGTAGAATTATGCTATAGGTTGTTCAAGATCATGAATTTAGTTTATGTTACTAGTCACAATTTTGCATGGGCATGTAATTGTTTCAGGTACAAATTGGTTTAACAAGTGACTATGGTATTAGTTCTTAAAAAGAGGATTCCTCTACATTTGTATCAAAACAAAAGTGCTTAAAAGAATTGGTTCATTGCTTTGTATTCATTGTTGTGGTTATCATAATGGCTTATGGTATTGGGTCTGCATTTTTGCTACATTCATGTTATAACTGCAGCTCGGTTTTGATTGTTGTTGTACTTCATGGAGAAAATGGGGAGAAAATGGTTGTTGTATATCACAGGTTTCTTCCTTTGTCCTTGTGACAAAAAGGGGGAGAAAATGGTGGTTTAGATGGCTCAGATTTTTGCCATCAAGGACAAAGGGGGAGTTTTTTGACTTCTTTTGTGGCATTTGTCCTTGATGTTAAAACTGTGTTGGGTTAAAGCCTAGGCATTTCACAGTCTGGACTTATTATGGCATTTGATTGGCACATTTGTTATTTGGTATCATGTGCAGATCTCAGTTGAGGCATTTTGGTTATAGGTTCTATGTTCCATTGTTCAGGTGACATGTTTATGTTTTTGATAATTTGTGCTTCAGTGTTTCACTTAATTTCATATGTTTGGCATGTTTAGTTCTTCTACAGGTTGATTAATTATGGCTTGATTAGTTACAAGAATCTTGAAATGGAAACAATATGTCCTAAGAAAATTTGACACCTTACATGCAATAATGCTAGGCATCTTTCTAATTGGAATTTGATGGGAAATTTGGTTGATGTTTATTCACTATCTAAATTAGTCAATTAATATAATGCCTGTCGATAAGCAAGTCATTGTTTTCTCACGATTTTGAAAAGGCATTATGGGTTTGATTTTTTGTCGCATGTTTGACTTTGGTAAGACCGCGAACTTCAAGGTCTTACCGCGCTACCACTGGCAATTAAGCTAGTGACCATGGTAGTCCGGTGGAAGCTGTTAGCGGCAAGCAAAACATCTACCACTACACTACGGGTTGTTAGAAAGATAACCGCGGTAATGCGATGAAAACAACTAGCAACATGCAAGACAGCTAGCACTATACCACGTGCTATCAGAAGTGTAACCGTGATAGCACGATGGAAATAGTTAGTGGTTAGCAAGGAGCTACCGCTATACCGCAGGTAGTCCAAATGGCGACCGTGGTTGAGCGGTAAGGAAGTGATAAAGCAAGAGGTAACAGTCAGTGCTAGTCATTGCTATACCACCGATAAATAGAATGATGGGTGTGGTAGCATGGTTGAGGAAGAAAATCATGTGTTGGTTCTTTTGGGAAGCTTAGGTCATTATTTTGTTTCTCTTGTTCGAAGGGTTTGGAACCCTAGTCTGGCTACCACCGTGGAATACCTCTCTCAATCATTTTACTGTACATGTCACTGGTTTACTGACAACATATAGGAAAGATTAGAAGACCATAGCAATGGTAGATTCACCTGTCAGTCTCCTACCATTAGGTAAGAGCTCGAATAAGGGAGAAGCTCGAGATGCTAAGCTACTTTGCAGGTCTCATAAAATTGCTACATGCAACATCTATTTCGATATTCTTAGGTATTTAGTTTTTCAATTGGTTTTTAGAACCAATACTTCTAAATGGAAGGTGGAAAATTGGTTAAATCTTTTCCTTGTCAAAACTAAAAAGATTGCATATAATAGTAACTGCATTTGACAATAGATTTATCATATCAGTTTTATGAAATAGTGGTATTTGTTTGGGGGAAATCATGATGACTTTGAATCTGTTCAGTCTCTTACCTGGATTCTTTCATAACAGTTATTGAATGCATCATTTAGAAGTTTCAGTTACATTGCACTACTATGGCAATTGGTTTTTCAAGGGTATTGTTCATGAATTTCATAACATGCTTTAATGGTTCTTATTTTTAGCATTGCTTGTGTAGGCTGCCTTCTATATTAACATAATGCTTGGATATTCCTATCAAAATAACTTCATCATATTGATCTTTCACACATGGACACTACAACACCTAGCACTATTGGTCGATTGAAGTTTGGTAACCTGATAATCATCTTTGTTTTATTCCTTGATATAGAAAAATGAGCAACTACTGTAACCTTCCTTGAATGTAATGATGAAATCTATAATCAAAAGAAAACATAGAGATTAGGGCTTTATCCTTACTGAAAAACCTGAAAACACAATGAGACAACAAAATTTCAATATATAATAGTTTTGTATGAGATATAGATAGAGAATCCTTTTGCTAAAAAAATTGTGGAAACACAGTGTGCTAACTATTTTGAACAGTATCATGAGAAAAGGATAAAAATAGAAAGAGAGAGTTAATTTTTTGATGAAGAACAATGAGAAAAGTATGAAACAAAAAGGGAAACAGAGAGATCCTCTGTATCATTGTATGATTTACTAAAATAGTAAAGGGGTTGGTGCTGCTTGAGATTGGTGTCTCTAAATGAGGGGTTGGTACTCCTTGAGATTGGTGTCTCTAAATGAGGGGATGGTTCTCCTTGAGTTGGTGCTCAGAAATTAGCCTATAAGGCATTGTAAGCAGTGGTTTTGAAATTAAGCCAATAAGGCAGTTTAGGAGTGGTTTTTCTACCCTAGGAGGGTTTTCCAATTGACATTTTCTGTGTCTCTCACTTGTGTGATTTATGTTTATCTTGCATACTCCTTCTTTTAGTCATTTATGTTATTGTGCTCATTCAGTTGATCAATGATCTGATACTTTAAGGTTGTTTAAAATTTTAACGTCAATTTGTTCAAGTCTGTCATGCAAATTTAGATTGTGCAAATCTGATGCAAAATATCTTTCATAAAGTGAATTAACTTCTCCATTTTGTGCTCTTATATGAATGCTCAAAAGTGTGTCAAAATCAAGTCAAAGTTGCATATTATGAAGTTTTATAGTTATGTTGATAAAGCACAACAAGATTCTTCATAAAGCTTTAATTGAACAATATCATATGATGCTTTTTATATGGGTTGTAAATGTTATTCAAGTCTCATGTCAATCTGATCCAAAGTGTTAATGTTCTCTTGCTTAAACAATTCTATCACTTTGGGTTAAATGAGTAAAAGTTTCATTATTATTTCAAAGTTAAAAGTTAAAATGCCTCCACTCTGATTCACCCTCCCCCCCCCCCTCTAAAAGTGAATCCACTTCCAACAATTTGTGTATTTTATTTGAAAAATATGTTTCTCTTGAAAATGCTGGTGATAAAAAGTGTCAAGATGAACATGTTGTTGAATTTGAAAATATGGCTAGCTGTGATAAAGTGTTAGAATCTACAAAAGATGTTGATTGTTTTGAAGAGAATGCAGGGTTGAAAATCATGATAAGAATGGGCTATATAGGACAAGGTCTAGGCAAACAAGAACAAGGAATGAGAGAGCCAATTGAGGCTACAATGAGGCCAAAGTTTGAAGGTCTCAGTTACGTCCCAGGAAAGGGAAATGCTGCTACAAGTGTAGGTAAGTTTGTTACAAAAATGAAGATTGTTGAGTGTACACACTGTCATAGAAAAGGTCACACCAAGGAGAAGTGTTGGGATTTACACCCTTGCAGTCTTTGTGGTTCGAAAAATCACAATGAGAGAATGTGTTGGAATAAAGAGTTAAAGAATGAATCTACTACAAAATGCATAAAATTGGATTGTGGATGGATTAGTGACTCAAGTTGGCACAAGCTAACAGGTATGTTCAAAAGACTATACAAGTGCTCATATGTGAAGATTAATAAAAATTCTGAGAGGTATGAATGTTCACAAGGAATGAAAAATGATTTGAATGAAAATGAATTGATGTCTAATGAGACACCTTCAGATTGTGAAGATATAGAAAGTACCATGTTAATGTTTTGAAGACTTGATACAAAAGATGTTGAAACTGTTGTTACAGTTGAAAGAGTAAAATGAATTGCATCTTTATTATTGTGTATTGAAAAGGTTTGATAGTTTTGAAGAATCAAAAATTTTTCCTGTATTCATAGAACAAAGATGTGCAAGATGAAATCTCAAGAGCTTCCAAGTTTGAGTGTAGATTTGTCATATGCAGAGTGATATAAAAATTCAGAGAAGTAGCTAAAGTTACCACTGCAAGACTTAAAGCATTGTTTAGCAGCAGCTGTTAATGAATTGATTACAAAAATCTTCAAGATTTTTTATTTTAAAAGTAGTCATATGAAGTTGTCAAGGATGTTGTGATTTAATGGCATATGAAATTGTCAAGGAATAAAATGAATAAAATTTGACTCGGAATGAAGAGAAGTCATCATATGAATGAATAAAAAACTCAAAGGTCACAGCCGCAGCTGTTAATGGTCATCATCGAGGGTTAAATTTTGAAAGACACAATCAATAGCACTGGGAAAGAGTCAGAGCTATAGCTCTCAAAATCATGCAACAAGATTTATTTTTTTGTATGAAGAAAATGAGATGTGATGATAAATGGAAGATTGCAAGTTTCAGAAATCAGAAAATTGTCTTAATTGAGGAGAAGTTTGAAGAGTTACTTTTTGAAACAAAAGTGTTGTGTTCTTGACCATACCCAATATTTGCAGGACAAGGAAAGCAAGAAGAGATTTATGAAACAAAAGAAAGAATGTCTTAATTCAACTACAACAAATGAAAGGAAGTGCAAAAGCTATTGGAGGAAGAAACAATTTAGTGAAATGCAGTAGCATTCTGTGAGTAAGAATGAAGACATATGTTAAATCGAATGACAGGATTCCCTAGCACCAGTAGTGTGCCATTGTGGGGAGAGGTAAAAAAAAGAGGAGTCAAAATAAGTCATTGAAAGGAATGGAACACTATAGTTAGTTTGTGGTAATCTGAAACCACCTCAATGAAAGAATGAAAATGGCAGAAAGTATTAGCAGCAGCTTAGATGGTAATAGTTTGTAATCATTCCTGTGAATAAGTTGAAATTAATTTTGTGTCTTTGTTTAAATTGCAACGAATGACATAATGAAATGTAAGAGAGAGTTGAAGATTGAAGGAGAGCAAAGATTATGGATGACAGTCTAAAAGAGGCCGTAGCCCTTGGAGGAAAAAAAAAATAGAGATATCAATGATGAAGAATCATATTGAAACAATATTCTCTTATCAAATTTGTTGAAGAAATGGGAGAAGTCAAGGAAAGAACAAGATTAGAAAATCTCTAGAAAAGACATAAATTTAAATCAGTCGCAGCTGATCAAGAAGAGTTTGTAGTCAGTTAACAAAAGAAAGCATGGTGAATTATATCGACTCTCAAGAGTCTAGAGTTGTAAAGAGGAAGGATATTAGAATGATTGATAAAATATAAAGAAGTTTGTGATGGGAGAAGGAATGGAATGACAACGCAAGGCAGTAATTGATAAATTTAAAACAGGGAAATACAACAGAAATTGGCGCTACAGGAAAAGAAAATTTCAGTGAAAATCGAAAAGGTAGAAATCGACTGAGCATGGTTTAGGCAAAAGTTGAAATTAAGGGGGAGTGTTGGAAATAATTCCAACTCCCACCTTACCATGTTACCTCGCCTTGCAGTTTGGTCTCCAGTGGTAGCGTAGGTTTTCTGTTCTCTGGTCTCACCGCCAAACTGCGGCTCCTCATTCTTCACTCCGTGGTTGCACAATTACCTCTGCCCCATGGCCTGTCAACTTTCCTCCCGCAGTTGAGCGGTTTCTTTGTCCCTCCATGTTCACCGCTTCACCGCGGCTCGTCCTCCTTCTGACCGCGGTAGCTCGGTATCACCTGTTCACCATCGTCCCACAACTTCTTCGTCAGCTCATCGTAGTAGGGTGGTTGCTTTCGGCCACACCTCGATACCACAGTCCTATACGATGCCCCTCACGATAGTGTGGTTCCCCGTGATACCGTAGGATAGTCTCTCACCAAGCGCGATAGTGCGGTTTTTGCTCTTTGTGGTAGTGTCTCTTTGTGGAGTACAAGCTGGCAGACATTTATTGCTATAGGACATGTTTTTATATGTGATTGGACCATTTTTAATATATTTTTGGACTGTGTCATCTTGGCTTAATTTATTAGCCTTTAATATTATAATTACTTTGCCTTGTCGTGGTTTTAGTTTAATACGGGTGTGATGTAAAAGTTTAGGCAGTTAGAAAAAGAAAAATTTATAGCTCTCAAAGGTAGAGTAAAATAAATATTAAAAATTTGTTCAGAAAAAGCAAGACTATTATGAAGAAGAGCAGCAGCTTAGAGTGAAGAAAAGATTGTAGAAATGAAGAGCCGAAGCTCTGTATGGAGAAGTTGAAAAATATTTCTGAAAAATCAATATAATATAAATTTTTCGGGTCTGGAGCATATGTTTCAATTTCTTAATTTTAGTGTTTAAAATTTGAATTAAATTGTTGTTTGTTCTTTTTCTGCCTCCTGTTTTCCAACAAGCATGAACGTGAGCAGGATCCATCCAAGAGGGCTCTCAGAGAACACCCAACTGCTATACATGGCTCATGTTCATTTTCTGATGTATGGATATCTAAGTAGAGATGGCTAATACAAGGCTCGGGACTACTAGATTGTCAATTCAATGAAGAAAAGGTGTGAATGACTAAATAATGTTCAAATTCTATGCAGTCAAACAAATTTTTCTTGGAGGTCTGCAAACATGGCACCCATACAAGGTCGTTGATAGTGTCCATGTAGGCTTGAAATATTTGAGGGGAGCCTATCCTAAGGGACATCACATAATCATCGTCAAAAATTCCAAGAGGATCTAACACATTAAGCAAATTATTAAAGCTGGATTTGCTAAGAGCATGGAACTTCTATTACGTGTAAACCTAATCAAATTTGTAGAGGCCCATGGAGATGAGGAACTTGGTATCACTAAAACTATAATGGCAGACGAATAATAGTTTTTCTATCTTGAGGATTTTTAAATGCTTTACTAACCATTCAAACAAGCAACTTGCAGTGCTGCTGATCAAGCACCTGGCATATATAGGCAAGCTAACATGTGTATACTCATGCAAAGCGGTAAAATTAGTAAGACAAAAATTAATGCAACAACACCACTATGAATTGTTTTATGCATTATTATATTATTATATGGGTACATAAAAAATAGTTGGATCTGTCATGCAAATTGCATTATAATGACGAACCGGTGTAATCTGCATGATCACATTTAGCTCCATAATTTACTTTAAAAATTCTTTCTAATATATTTTCTGAGATTCCATTTTCGCCATTGGAAATCATTAAAATAGATTGAAGATGATCGAAATGGTTTTAAAAGATCTAATATTATATTAAAGGTCTCATGTCACAGCTCATGACGAACACAGAAAGGATTTTTAATGCTATGGGTCAGAACTTTAAAAAAAATGATGCAACAGTTAGAATTTGATATCATTTTAATAAAAAAAAAATTTTTATTTAATTTCATATTTATTTTGGTGGAATATTTTGAATACAATAATAATTGATAAGTAGTATATTCTTTTGTTTGTTTGGCTCAGGGTTCAATCTTATTCATATCCATTTCATTCTTATTTACATCTATTCCCGTACATTCATCATTTTTCCATATTATTTATTAAATCTTAATTGCACCTACTTTCATACATTTTGTTTCTACCTCAAGATTACCATTTAAGCTCTAGGGTTCATTTCCAAGTGGCATGAGATTGATCTCATTCATTCCCATAACATGTAGGAATGAACCGAATATTCAAATTATCCAATTCAAATTTCTATTGTCTTATCCTTCCATAGTTTTTTTGAATTGACTTGACACATGTAAACACTTAAAATTCACATCTAAAATAATGTCTACCATCACCACAACAATTAAAAAAAATCATCCATAAAACCCTTTATTCACCTCACTCAATTATACCCATTTCTACTCTATCATTAAATTAAACAAACTAAATTCATTCTCATATCATTATTAACTTAAATAAACTATATGCATTTCATTCTCATTATTAAATTAAATAAATCAAGTTTATTTTCACCTCGCTATTAAATAAAATAAATAAATTTATTCCTTCAAAGTTCAAATGAATTGGTCCACATCATCTATCCATAATAATTAAATTCAATTACAAAAAGAACCCTCTTGCACTTGATTCAATGTGCTAAATATATTTCTACAATCCATCTATTATTAATCTCAATCATTCACATCCCCATTAAAGAATTTATAAATAGGATCCTCAATTTTGTATCATACACATAAGAACACTTGAGATATCAAGCATCAAGAAATCATTATGAAACATACAATGAACTCTTAATGATAGTGTCATGCCCAAAATTTTCATCAAGAAAACCCCCATAATTTTTTTCTGAATCCATTAATTGAGCTAATTAACACTTTAAGTGTTTATGGTGTAACACTAAACATGATGTGAGTTGAGCACCCTTGGGGCATCACTTCTTCACTCAGGTGCAAAAGTTATCTATATGAAATTGTATGCCAACCACTACTAGGGTTCACTTGACACACATTCCCTTATACCCTCTTTGGGTTGACTAGGTATCATGAGTCTTGGATTGAATAGGATGAGTCTTGCAAGACTAAGGTTTTGGATCGAGGGTTAACAAGTTTTAATTCAAATACCCATTAGGTTTAACTGGGTTTAATGAAGGCTAAACAATCATTGAGTTCTAAGGAGCCTAAGGTCCTTAAAGTTGATTTGATCTAGTTGTTTAATTCAATCATAATGTGGTTATCTAAGTTTTACTTTGAAAGGATAAGATATTAACATATATTCCCTACCTTATTAACCTAAATGTAACTAGTCTCGTTGGGAACCCAAACCAGTCACCGAGCTAAGGCCAAAGCAACATTTAATTTGATTAAAATTTCTTTTGATAGATGCTATAGAAAGGTCTAGGTCGAGGGGACTGACTCAACTGTAAAGAAAGAGCATACCTAGTTGAATCATTGAAACACTCATAAATGATGCGATTGAGATGACCGACACATTTGAAGATGTAAGAGTTTCTCATATTTTTAGAGAATAGAACTCGTTGATGGATTTTTTGCTAACAAGGGTGTCAATTTAATGAGTACTAAGATCTGGGAGGGGTATAACTCAACAACCGTGGAAGCTTTGACTTTCCTAGGAAATGATATTTAGCACAGATTATGAGGTATGATGGGATGGGGATTTAATGATTACCCATCACATCACATGCTTTGTGGGAATGTTTTAGCCCATTCCCATTTCTATTTTGATTGATAGAAGTCTTTAGAGGTTAGAATTTGTAGCAAACATGGTTATAATATGGGAGGTGAACACAACATAGTGGACCCGCTCTCTTGTGATGGCTGAAAATGCAAGAGCAAGGTAGGGATAATTTTTGAAGAAGGGGGCCTCACCCCATTTATGGAGAGGCTTCATGGTTTTTACCATGAAGCATCAAAGTTCTTTGTGAAAGGTTGGCATAACAAAACTCTCACAGTGAATGGTGTGAAATTTTCAATCACAAAGGAGTTCATTGTCCAAATTTCTCAAGTGCAACCACAAGGGAGAAAATTCTTGAAGGATAAGAAAGGAAATGAGGACACCATGAATCATTTTTTTAAAGGTGATGAAAAGGATAATTTGGTTAAGATCTCATCATGGGGTTATGTTAGATTATCTATCAAACCCATATGGGTAGAAGTTGTTGAAGTGATAATGACATATATCACCTTGGATATACTCTTCACTATGATTTTAGGTGTGCATTTAAATTTCCTCAATCACTTTAGGGTTAAGATCCTATTTTATTTTCCCTTCTTTATGTTAGCATCTTTGGAGGCCTTAGTGAAAGGGCATTAAAAACCCTAGGGCTCTTGTTTTGTATGAGGGCCTTATTTTATTTATCATGGAACATGCCAAGGAAAATTTTGTTAGATGCACAGGAAAATTGAGAGGGGGGTGAGTAAGTTATACATTAAAACATCAAAACCCTCATTAACATTTAGATCCTTATTAGCCCTTAAATCCTTAATCTGGTTTAGTATGAAAGTAAACAAGTGAAACAAAACAACATCAAAATACCATGCATAATAGAACACCATATTTATGTAGAAAACCCAAGGAGGTAAAGAACACAATGACGATTAGCTCATAATATAAATAATAGCAACATCTAATACAATAGGCTCATTGTCAGAGCGCTCACTACCCAAAAAATAAGAAGGTCTCACTACCAAATTAGAAAGAAGAAATAAGGGAACTGTTACAAAGAGAAATTCATCTCAGAGCAATAGGAAGATCCACCACAACAACTCTAAACCATCCACAACCTCGAATTCACTGCCGTCAATAACTTTAGGTACACTACAAATTTAGACCCTTCTACTCACTACTTTGGAGTCATAGGTATTAAGATCGTACTTAGATCATGAAAATTAATCAGATTTGCATCTTTTATACACCTTCTATAGATCCACACACATATCCAATGATTGACCTTTATTATATACCATCCAAAACCTTGAAATCATTCTCCAATGTTGTCTATGCACCTCAAACATGCAATTAAAAAATAGGCTAGCACCAAATACCTTTGTGGTGGAAAGAAGTGAAGGACAACCACTCCAAGGGTTAACTAGGACCCAAATCTACACGAAAACACTTTTCAAAGCTTCCGCAAATAATACACCACTTCCACAATTAACACTAACACACTAGGTCAGTGAAACCTATATTAATTCCCTTAACAATTAAGTTCATGCCTAACCAGGTCCAAAGACAACTTTGCAAACCATGAAAAACACTCCAAAATATCCATACAACATCTCATAATATTCTAGTATCATCAGAATATTTTACAACTCTATCACAACCACTTGAAGTTGAGAACACCAACATTCTATGCAACCAAACACACTGGCACAAACTGTAATGCCCCACCAAGTAACCCTAAAGGAAGTTGTAATTAACAACTTAAGTGAACCAATTTTTTTTTATAAAGTGTAATAACATACACATTCACTTACTAATTAACAACAACCTTTAAGGCTACAAGGTTAGGATTACTTAAACCCACACATACATCTTACCTAAACCATAGCAATAAATACTTTATGAAATAAACATCATACATCATAAGAATACCACATAACATAACAAGATGAACATCCAAGATACAATCTCATAAATATTAACTTAATCCAATAGTTACATCCCTCATTCCTAGAATGAGACAATAGTACAAAAGTATAACAATTACGTAATCTGATCTCATAAACATAAGAGGGATAAAATAACTTATACAAATAGAAATATTACAATGCAAGAAAATACAATAGAACCGCGAGCTATCCATTTGGATGTCTCACCTCCATGAACTGAAAATCAAGGGGGACCCAACGGTTTTCGTGCATGTTCCACCCAACCATGTGGTACCCAAAGACCCACTCCCCATGCTAAGAGATAGTAACAATGTAACAAGGAAAAAGATCCACAACCTCTAACCAAAGGCAGACTCAAACTAACTCATACTGAATTAACCAAAATAAATGCAATAAATAAGAACAACTCTCGCATCACTGACATTGCTTCCAGACATAAAATAGACCAAGTATGTTCAAAGAACCATACATGTATACAAATACCAATCACTAAGGGAATCTCAAGTGCACACAAATTAGAAAATATAACCACTCCAACTCTAGGAGGATACAAATAATAGAACACACTCCAAACATCTTGGAGGCAACAACACATAGTCCACTCCTTTCACAGGAGGTACAAAACATCCCCGTTCATGAAAATCGGGTAAAACTGAAAGGACGCCATGCACTACCCAAGGGAAAACAACTAGATGGCATAAAGATTCAACAATCCTTATCCTCTAAGTTCTTCTGGAAGACTTATAATTTAGGACTAATACTAGATCCCAAAACCCCCAATGCAACTTGACTTCATAGCAACAAAAGCATTCAAGTCATAAATTAAATCTAATATTTGGATTTCCTAAATCCATATTCATTCAATAGGTAGCATTAACAAGGTCAAAGACACACTTACAGGGTTAACTCAAATAATCATATACCCATATTTCTATTTCTATTATAAGAAATCTTAAACAATTTGAACTTACATCCCCTTACGAAATACAGAGAACTAGAACATTTAAGGCAATCACAAGAGCATTACTATTTTTGGATATACTAAATCCATATCTCCTTCATATTTCATTCACAATAAATTAATTGCTCTACTTGAAATATAATAAATTAAAATAGCCATTTGCCTCATCAGTATAAACAACTTCTTAATTTACCTTTAAATCGACACAAATCCATGCAAGTAAACTCTTTCAATTTCCTAACCAAATATTAAATCTCATTCAATTTTCTATATAAAACATTCAATCCATTTAATATCATAAAATATTGTTTCTCTATCCATTTTCCCATATACACTAATCAAACCATTTTTAAATCTCTATTCAATAATATATTGCATGCTTCTTATTTAAATAAAATACGATAATGAATTTACACTTAATATATGTATATTTATGTTCCATATTATGTATACACCACATATATATATTAATAACTTAATTATATATATTATTTAATATTCCAATCACAACGATTAAAATTGCTCTATGGAAATAAATGAAACAAAACAAATATTTGTCTTTTCCAATATAATTAGTTCCTAAATTTACGTCTAATACAACATAAACTATTGCAAATACTATATTCAAATTTTCTATCCAAAATCTATACCACGCATTCTAATTTTATCCTTTAAAATCCCTATTCCCAATAATATAAAACTTTTGCTCTTTCAACTTAATTGAAATAATTAAACAAGTATCTTCAATCTACAAATACAAGAAATACTAATTTAAACAATTTAAATCAATTTCAATGTTTACTTCTAAAACTAACATCAGTTCTCTATTAACTGGATTCCTTTCGTTTTCCAACTAACTCAAATGATTTAATTATTTAATATAAAATACCTTTTTCCTATTAAACTGAATTATGCATACTAATCAGTTCCAATAAAAATATTTCTTTCAGATACACAACTAACTCTTCTAATTTCTACAATTCATTACGTAATTCATTATATCGATAAAACTGAATTAAGAATTCATCTTTTCAGATAGGGGAGAAATTACACTAATATTTAATTCTCTAATTGCTCTTAACAAAATAAGTATTTTCAACTATAACTCAAAACATTTCGCTTTAAATTAAATAACCAATTGCCCTTGCAAATTAAATCATTATAAAATTAATCAAATTAACATTTGGTCTCTTCCATAACTTATTGTGTTAAAATAAGATCAATATTTGGACTATAACCCAATATCATATACATATTTTTCCAGTTAAATCAAATTAATAATTGGACCTTTTACACATGAATTTAAATTTCACAATTAAATCTTAAATTATGAATTCTTTAAATAAGATATTTAACTCCTTCAATTAAACTTTAACATGCCATTTTAGAATAAACAATAATTTCCCATATGTTTATAATTTTATTTCCACTAATCTAATATACAAATTTTATTTGAAATAATATAAATAAATATAATACTTTAATATTATAAATTATAATAATAAAATATTATTTAATACATAAAATATTAATATTTATAAATATCAATTTATTATTATTTTATTATCAGAGCACCCATGAGAAAATTAACTTAACAGCAGTCTCGTGTTTCAAGCATAACTCAAAAACTACGATTTGCATATTTGCAATTTTTTTACAGGGGTAAGAAAATTCCAAAGTGCAGAAACCCTTTAAATTTCTTGATAACCCAGTTTGTGTAAGTGAAATTATACGCGACACAACCAGACCATTTTACCATGAAAAATATAACTACCCTGCGGATTTTAAAATCCGATTTTTAATAATAAACAGAGGGTTTCATTTTCTAAAAACATTGCTCAATCTCTATGTTTGAATCCAAAACAAAATAATCGATTTCCTCAAACAAATTAAATTCAACTGAGGTTTTCACAATTTTCACAAAACAAAAGCTGTAAATTTATTTGATTCTTTTCTTCTAACAACAAATTTATTTTCTAAAACAGATTTAACAAACAAATTTTTAATCACTACTATTTTAAAAACAATCAAGAACAATAAATACACAGAAAAAAACCTGGCTCAAGAAGCTATAGGAAAGATGAATTTCTGATGCAAGCCTCCTCCAAAGATTTCCTGTATTTCAATCCTCCAACGAATCCAATCAAAAACCCAACCAATGCAAACAATCTTTCCTCCAATCAATTCTACAATCAAAACTCTCTTCAAACCCTTCTTGGTGCAAACTTTTCCAAAATTTCTTCTCTGCTGTAAAAATGAATTTTTCTAAAAACTTTCTACCCTAAAATTAAAACATGAATTCTTTATAAATCAAAAATACCTAATACAACCCTAATTCACATTACATGCAAATTAGATATTAATTTCAATTTCAATTCCAATTTCAATTTTTACAACCCTAATTCACATTGCTTGCAAATTAGATATTAATTTCAATTTCAATTTCAATTCTTCAAGAACCCACTTTTAATTTAAAATGCAATTTCAAATAATAAATTAATTTCAAAAGTTGAAACTCATTTCCCCAATAAACATTTAATTACAATTTCTAATTTAATTCCCACACGTTGAAATTAAATTCCAAAATTAATTTTAATTCTTTTATTTCCTTTCATTCTCTTGCATCACGTTTAATTAATTAATTTAATTATTTAATAACTAAATTCAACCCTCTTAGATTAAATTTAATTGATTTAATAAATTAAATATAATTAATTAATTTTAAATATAAACTTTTATCCACATTGCATTATTTAAATTAAACAATCATCAACATGATTTAAATGCAATTATTCTAAATATCTATTTCCAAATCAAGAATCTTTCTGAATTAAATAACATTAAAGCAAGACCAACAATGACTTGACACACACGACTGATGACACACTAAGGCTAGGGTGTAAACTTGACACATGTTACCTAGCTATTATCTCCCGTTCAACTTAACCGTTGGATCGACACGCTCAAACCTGTGAAACCAGGTGGAGTCGATGTCATGTACCTGCAATCCTGCAACCAAGTAAACATCATACAATATATCCAACATATAATACACACCATGAAGGAGAAATCACGGATTCGCAGGGCGCTTGCAAGCAAGTGATGTGAACCCGTCTTCACCAATACACTCATCGAAACTAACACTTCCATCATAATCCAATAATCTCTTAATAACATCTCATGTTAACTTTACAACATCATTAATCCATTATAGCATGAGAAGCACTAATTAGGTCAACACATCACACAATAATAGTTGTCGCTCAAGAGTAGCGAACAAAACATCATAACCAGATGTATCTAGTATCAAAGTAACTGCAACCACACATAATGTAAAGCAAACCGAATAAGGAGCAAAATAGAGGGGTATTACACAAACATCCAACTCACTAACCAAATTTGTGGAACACCTCAGTAGCTGAAATATCAAGGGAAAATAGATACAAACATTATAAGCACATCCCTAAATCCATGAGATAAGAAACCTTAAAGTAGATAAATATGGAGTAATCTCATTTCTCCTAGATAACCTTCTTCACAAACACACACACTAGTGAACACAACTATTATGAACATATGATCTAGAACCTACAACTCTAGATAAAAGACATTTTTACACCTCTGATCAATATATCCAAACCACACAATCATAAATTCAATAATGAAGAAATGTGGAGCACAAAACTAAGCACCACTTTGCCACACTACAATCTCTTTTATTCAATTTTTCTTACAAGAAATTAGAAACCAAGTGAAATTACTGCAACTATAACTCTTATTCATCAAGACACCAATGAAAACACTAATGATAAAACCATAACATATTCTCATGTAGTCACAGTAGGAGGGTTTTGAAAGGAATTGTATGAACCATGGAACAATGAGTCAACACAATGAAAACAACATAGAAAATGGATATGCAAACATGAATCTTCATTAATATGGAATGCTTACATGCAACATTGGTCACAAGGGAGAGTTACAAGGGCTCACAAGCATTTCATCCAAGGGCTTCAACAATGCAATTGGCCAATAGGCTTTATTACATGCCCCCAAAGGGTTTATGTGAAAATGTAATGAATCTGAATCTTATCCTAAAACTACTGAACTGAATGATCCTCCTAAATGATTATAATTACTTATAAATATTCTTCTCAAAATAAAAAATAGGTTTACATTGACCAAAAGGGTTAATAACCCGATGAATGATCATGTATGGATGTCGACATCAAGATACGAAGAATTAGCTCCATGCACAATGAATTAACTTGCAAATTTTCAAGATAGGTCCCAACGAACCCAAAATAATTGTATGATGTCCAATTAAGCTTCAAACAATCTAGAACACATCATCATGGATCTTCAGTTATCTAGCTCTTTCACTCATAGTGTTAACACTAGTTCACTAGGTATGGACCATACCCTTGACAACTCTTTACCTTGAAGTAGTATGACAAGTGTTGAAACAATGGTTGTAGTGTCCTTCAAAAAAACATAATCCAAATCTATGAAGAATTATAAAATCTATAAAATGAAGTGAGTACTGAAAATATTTCCAATAGTGTTATTCCTACCATAGATAACGTACACTAAATGATTGAAAGTGAAAAAGGAATAGAGATTACACATAACTTAGCTTATATTTTTGGCAAACATCTTAACTTAGCAACTAGTTGTGGTCAAACTTCGAACAAACCTCAAAATCAAGGAGGAACCCAAATTCCTCCTCCTATAACCATTGCCTCTATTCCTACTTACACCAACCCTCAAGCTACCACAACGATGCAACCTACTAGTAATTTCATTCCTACCTTGGGTATTTCCACTAGCAATCCTTGTATCTTTGTGGCATCTCATGTCATATCTCCTACCACTTTACCTCCCATAAGCATTCCATTCACTTGCCCCTCAAACACACATACACCTCCACCATATTCACCTCCATCACAAAACACAACTAATGAATCCATTCTTAACCAACTTTTACAAAATGTTTCATCCCTTCAATGACAAATTTCCACCATAAACCAAAATCAAAATGGCCAACCTTCATACTATGTGAAAAGCATCCCTTATCCTTGGAGATATTAAAAATGTCAATACCACAAGGTATAGGGATTCCTAGGTTTGAGAAATATGGAGGGAAAGGAGATCCTTCTAACCATGTTGCTACTTACACCACCTTATGCAATGATTTTTTCTTTGAAGATAAGCTCTTGGCTAAGCTTTTCCCTAGGTCCTTGAAAGATATCGCTTTACAATGGTTTTTCTCTTTATTGAATAACTCAATTTATTCATTCAGTGAACTTGTTGAGGCCTTTATCAAACATTTCCAAGTGCACATGGCTCCTAAGATGAACTTAGATGATTTGATGAGATGTAAGAAAAAGGATGATGAAAAGGTTACTGACTTCATTTCACATTACTAATTCCTTTATTACCAAATCAACATAAAAATTCTTGATCCTCACCTTCAATGAATGTTCATTGAGAACTTACAAACTAAGATGCAAGATAAGCTTGGCATGATGAAATTTCCTTCCTTTGTATACTTGTGTACTGCCCTTCATGATTATCAAAACTTGGTTAGTAGTTATGAAACAAAATCCACCTACAACCATACAAAAAAGTCTAAATCCACAACTCAAAACAATTACCAACCTTTTAAGAAACAAAATAAAGGCTTTCTTAAACTAAATCCCCCTCAACCAGCCTAACATGTTGATACCCAAGTGGATGCTATAAAGAAGACAAATCCTTTTACATTTGGCGATCTATCTTGACAATTTACTCCCTTACCCAATACCCTCCATAACATCATGTTACAACTTCCAGAAAAGAACTTGATTTCCTTACCTCCCATTAAAACTCTTGATCATAATAAGCCATTACCTCCAAACTTTAGATCAAATTCCTATTATCATTTTCACTGTCAAAATGGAAATGATACGAAACATTGTAAGCATCTTAAATATGGAGTGCAATACCTCATTGATTCCAATCATATTCAAATTGGTGGTGTCAATTATTGAGGTAATAAGTTTGTTTCCCCTCCCAACCAAAACATGCAAATATTTACCAACCCCATAGAAAATCATAATATTTAATTTGTCAAAGCTAGTGAAACTAAGAATGATGTGATGAATGTTGACACGGATGATGAGAACATGGATACTAATGAACAAAGTATTATGGATAGTATGGTTAGATTGATCAAAACTCAACCTCATAAGGGCCAAACTAAAATGCCTCTTAACATTGCTTTCTTATCACAAGATACTATCAGAAATGAACCTGATGGCCCTCTTTACATAGTTGGTTGAATCAATGGCAAGCCCACTAATGGGATATTAATTGATCTCGTCTGTGGAGAGAATGTGATCACTAAAGAATTCTTACTTATGCACAAAATCTATCAAGATACATATGATAAACCAAAAACTTGGATAAAATGCATAATGGTTTTTCTTGCTCTACAATAGGTTTGAACATCCTTCCATTGGAAGTTGGACCAAAAAAATTAGATGTCTCATTCTCCATCATCTCGAGATCGGATCAATTCCATGTGAAGCTTGGTTACCTATGGCTACGCTCCATGGAATTTGTCTCGTTGGTTGTGCATAAATGCTTAAAGTTTCCCTTTGAAAATGATATATTTGTTGTGCATATGAATAGTAGCTTTAATCCCATGTTTTCTCATGGGAATTTTTTATTAGATTTATTTTGGCTTGAGCCTATTGAACCTATTAAACCTCATGAAGATTTATTTTTCAAATCCTATCAAAATTTTAAGGCAAAGCACATAGTAGAATTATCCCTTTGAAACATGCCTCAACCCATGATTGAGCCTCCTATCCTTGATGAAACCATTATTGAACCAAAAGACCTTCCAAGTAACCAAGACAACCCCAAGACATATACTTTTCCTATCTCCTACAAAAAAACAAGAGACAGCCAAAAGAATCTTGGTGTGCCTCCTAAAATAAAACAAGTTTAAAAAGCTAAAGATAAAGTGGTTGAATAACATCCCATGGCTCCTTCCATTCCTTCGTTAAGGGAAGAAAAGAAACCTATGGTTGATAAACCTGCTCCTACATGAACATAACTTGAAAATCATACCAAAAGAAACAAAAATACTAGAGAGCATAGGCGTAAATGTCATGTTATTGCTCAGATGTCAAACGAAGAAAATAACAAACAAAATCAACATACAAACTTAAGTGAATAAATACATTATGAGTCTCCCTCTTCGCCACAACAAAAAGATCCTATATCACAACCACAAAAAGGACTTGCACCTTTTTTAGAATTTATTATTCGACCTCACATTGTAATTAAAATTTGGACGATGATGATGAGATTGCTAAAATTGATGAGGGAGTGCATAATGAATTGAATTTATTATTTTATTCTTCCATGAGCTTAGATGATAATAACCATGTTGATCCTCCTAAAAAGGGTGACTCATCACGTGTTGAGCTTGGTGATGATTCTAGTACCGTACTTGCCATTATACCTTTGGCTAGTTGTCTGCCTTCCACATACTATCAACAAGATTGGGATGTAGACGATCTACTAGTAAGTTGACTCACATGTTCCTTACTAGTTTTTTTTCACTTTTTTTATGTGTGTGATTGCATGCATGTAATGTGATCTCCCCGCACCATTCTATTTCATGTATCTCCCTCTTTTCATGACATTCCTCTATTTTTATCTACATTCTTTTATATGTCATAAATATTTTATCTTTTTTTCTTGTCATGTGTTTTCCTTTTGGGGATGATGCAAGGCATCAAGACATTTAGGTCTCTTCCATGTTGACCCAAAATATTTTTATTTTTTTTGTTGTCTTTGTGTCATTCTTCCTATTCCTTGAGTATTTGGGGAATGATGACGTTTTTGAGCTGTCTAACAACATTGTAGCAAAGACATACTGACCCTACATCTATGGATCCCTTATGTCTTATTTTTGGTATTTCATTGTGGGGGCAACCCCTTTTCATGATGTATATTTATTTGGAAACATGTGACTTGGCATAGGGCTTTGCAAATAAGCTCCCATGTCTTTATTTTTATAATTTATCATTTGCTACTTTAAAGTAATTTCTCATAGCATGGTGTTTAGCAATTTCTTTTAGAGTGGGGGCATACATTGGCATTATTCTTTTGCATTTTATAACTCATGTTTCATTGTGTGGTCTTCTTACTTCATGTGATGTGTCTTTATCTTTGTGGTTACATTGGGTATGATGTCCTTCAAGAACATGATCTCTCTTAGCATATTATATTCCTCTTAGTGGAAACTCCAAGTGGAGTACATTCCCTAAGTTGTGAATATTCTATTCTTTGATTGGTCCTCTTTTGGAGACATTGGGCATGATGTTCCCTAAGTTGATACGTTACATGAACTAAGAAAAACCCCTTTTGAATGTACCTTACACTATTTTTCATTTACAATAAATTTTATATGACCACCTTGCCTAACACACTTTTCTTGGCTATGGAGCTATCCTCTTTGTTCATGGGTGTTAGCATATGAAGTTTTGATTTCCTCGTGGACTCTATTGTTCGTGTTGTGTGGCACCTCATTAAAGTTATCATGAAGTATAGCTTTGGTATTGTTAGCATATGGGAGCTAACCTTAGGCACAATATTTCCATATCCACTTGCTTGTGTGTGTGTGGGCGCATATTGACTACATGCGCATGTGTCTCACCTTTTTGGGGGCTCACCTAGTGGATATCAGATTCCACTAGCCCACATGAGAATGTGTTGCTTTTGTGTAGTGGACATCATGTTCCACTTTTAAAAATTTTTTTGGACAAAAAGCTAAGGCTTGATCCACCCCCTTCTTTTTCTTTTTTCATTCTTTATGTCTTTGATAGTGTATGCTTGTACCTTGTTGTTGCTTCATACATCATTAACATGCATGTTCATTTGTTCCTATGTTGGTTTTCCATAGGATCTTGATCCTAGGGGCTTGATCATCCCTCTTGATCATTGTCGTCCTATCTCACTAGGGTTGGTACACTTGGACCCCTCTTGATGCGAATTTGTCTACTTTAGTGTGAGTTTGAAGCAAGTTTCTCCTCTCACTAAAGTGGGAGCTAAATGTAGTGTAGAAAAATGTATCCCTTTATATTTTCACACTTGTTTGGGCCCTCCCTACTAAAATTAGGTTTATTTATGTCCTAATTGGTCCTATTTTGCATCAACAAGCCTAATTAAATGCATTTTTCTAAGGATAATCTTGACACTTAATAAATTAAAAATTATAATTCAATATTTCAGGTTATGTGTTCTAGATCTAGTGATCTAGGACTCATATGCCTGTTTGGGCATATTAGTCCCACTTTAACTTGGACCTATTTTAAATCAAATTCTTGGCAGGATTTTATTATCCTAGATCTGATGTCAGCTTGTAGTTTTGTAATTTTGGGAAATTTGGCATACACAAGTATAAATACAAGGTTCTTTCACATAATCTCTCCTAGCAATTTTGAGATCAAGAATTCTTAAGGCAAGAGAATTCAAGAGAAAGTCATCAAGCATTTGGAATAGCATTCAAGATTCAAGCATCATGTCAAAGTCTTCATTCATCATGTATGTTTGTGAGCTAACATTTGTGATGTAGGTTTTCATGATTTAAGCAAGCCTTCCAAGACATTATCTCATCAAGAGTCAAGATCCACATCCATTGGATCCATTTCACACAAGTTTGTAGCCTTTATTTTAAGGGATTGGTGAGTTGCAACATTACATTTGTTCATTCATCATTCCTTCATACTTTTCTATTTCATTTTAGGGTCTAATTACCAAAACAAGGTTTAACTTAGGAAAACCCTTATTCCCTAACACAAAAAAAAAAATTCCCTACTGATGTGTGTTTATAGATCTAAGTGAATTGGAGCTTGAAGATCCTTTGAAGAAAAAGTTGTCATCTTCACGAAAACTCACCTACAGATCATAATTCAAACTTTTTAGACTTGGAGATTGGACAAGATGAAGGTTATAAATGATCACTTGAGGCTACAAAAATATCAATCAAACCCTAATACTTGGACTAAATTTCCCCTATGGGAATATGAGTCCTAGTATACCCTTTTTTCCAGATTTCTACAAATCCTGAACAACCGCTGGAGGATTCCATATTCTTCCTAGATTCCTGTAGCAGGACTAAATCACCCTACCTGGTGTATGAGTCCTAGTGCACTTCAAAAAGAAGAATTTTAGAGTTGCAGATCTCACTTGGAATCCATTAGTTTACCAGGTTCCTTTCCATATGATTTATGTTAGTTAATTTGATTCAATTCTTTCAAGTTTCTAGGGTTTAGTGCATTAGAGTTTGCATTTCTCCTTTGAAGCTTCATTAAATGGCGAGCCCTATTTAATCACACTCAAGGAAACCACCCCTAATCCTTCCCTCAATTCAGTCACTTGGTTGAGGGATCTTGGTTTCCTAATGAACTAAAGAGAGAAATAGGTCCCTAATTTCCATCTCCCAAAAGGTAGAATACCCTATTTCCTTTGGTTTAATTTTGTTAAAAAATTTAGAACCCAAAATTTCTCAATTTTATTGACATTCTTTACCAAGTTCCCCTCATTGGTTATTATTTGATTCATCTATGTGTTGGTAATCCTCATTATCCTTTTTGTGACCATTTAGAGAAAAGAAAGAACCTCTTTTGGTTCTACCCATGAGATCAAGTTTCTTGGATTTGGATACATGATTTCTTTAGGAACTTTAGGCCTCATCTCTATTATTAGCACATGAATGTTTTGGGTGATTGACAATGAATTTGAGCTAAATTTATCCAAATTAGACATATTTTTAAATGGAGATTTTGTAAAATAAAAACTTAGCTCAATTTTTAGAATCTTTTGTTGAATCTCATTTTTCTTGTATATTAATCCTATGATTTATTATTATGTCCTTCTACAAATCGAGGTGCAAGCTAACAAGGTTACCTTGGAAGTTACCCATTTATAGACTCTTATTGAGTCTTGGCCTAATTTTCCTTATATAGTTCCACATAGGCAAACTTTGGGGCATAGGTATGATTGTAATCACAATGATTGCTCTAGGTGTGATTCTTATGGCTCACATGGTCCTCCTCAACATAGGGGAAAAGGATGTTCCTAGTAGATATACACATGCTTTCTTTTATTTCTCAATCACATGATAAGGGTGCTTTACGTCGACCAAATAATGAAATGTCCCTAGGTTGAGTTTAGCTATCCCTGTTACAAGGAATGCCCCATAGATTATTAGAAACAAAATGAAAGAGGAACCATTATGGTGTGGGAACCAACTCCTAATGATCAAGACCTCTTAGATCATTGAGAAACCCTTTGAATGTGATATACCACCTCCTCCTATTAACTCAATAACTCTTACTACTTATTGATTTAATTGCGATTATTTTTGTTTAAAATTTCTTCTTACCTAAACTTTTAAAAATATGATTCCATTCCACTTACTTTTTATAAATTAATGTAATATATCTCTTCCCTAAAATAATATCATATATACATATTCATTTATAAACCCACAACTCACAACAATTTTTTAATATAAAATAACAAGATAATAAAATTTTGAAGTTCCTTAATTATTTTGTTTAGATAAAAGAATTTACGTATGATTTGCACCACAAAACCACTTGACTACTTCATCAATCATAATCAATGGAAATTTATATAATAAACTTAAAAAAATATAATATAAAATAGTTGAAAGTTTCTCACATGTATACAATATTAACTTACCTAAAATACTTTCACTGAATTTCAGGAGGCAACAATAAAGTACTCCACTAATTAATTAGATATAAGAAAGCAACGACAAAAATATTCATACCACCTTTGGATGCAATTATTTTTTAGGAAAAAAGAAAGCTTTCTGGCACACGTGAAAAGAACAAATTTCAGCCATGACAACCGCATGTATTTCAGCCTGGGCTTAAAAGGAAATTGAATTCGAGTTTGACAACAAATTCTATGGTTGATATTGATAATATTTTCAAGTAGTAAAGGCAAACAGGATTGCTATCACGTTTGATTGTCTTTTTTACTGGTTCATGCGGTGTGCATAAAGAAATCCAACATCGATAAAATGGAAAAGAGAAAAAATCTTAAATAAAATTAGTGTGCGGCAAGATATGATACTGGAAGTAGTTTTCATTATTCAAAACAATTCATGCATTTCTAACCATCGACGATAACAACAATTTGTTTGAAACATGATAGTTGAAGTTTGATAGACACCTCAATGATTTAGTGATATAAAATCCATTGAGACACAAAAGATAAGACATCTCATACTCAGCAGATAATCTTCCTACTACAAGCATAATCACATATGTTGGCAATCAATTGCCATTATCTTCATTAATTTAATCAGAAGCCGCACAATCCTTTGGCTTAAATCCAATTCTCATCTTCTCCAAGTCATAGAAAACCTGAAAGTTTTGTTGCTGAAAGTTGCCGAAGATTGCAGCGGGTCCAATGCTAACGGCCTCTACAATCTGAAGCAGCAGGCAATGCACTTTTAAAGCAGTACCATTAGATGACACTGAGGAAGGATAAAAGGAATAGAAGTGATTCTCAGAAGGCAAAACAATGGTGACATTATTTTTGAAACGAAACGATATAGATGGGAAACTTTGCTGGTTTTGTGAGGAGGTGGTCTGATAGCAAAGATCAAAAGCAGTGCGGTTCTCATAAAAATGAGATCTGGAATAAGGAATTCTTTCCTGTAAAGTGCTGAGAATTTTCTTATAAAATGTCTCGGGAAGATGGGTGTAGGTAGTTCCAGAGTCAATAATCATGCCACCATTGCCCTCTGAATCGAATCCCTGCAAGCTCAATGGGACCTCTAAATATGTGTTATCAATAATAATTCCTTGGAGACCAATGTAGTAATAGTTGGGATACATGGGATTGTCTAGCATGGTGGTATATTGCATTGATCCACCATAAATGCTTTCATATGCACCCAATATCAAAGGACTGGAAACACTAGAATTATGTTCAAATCGATAGCTTATTAGACAGTAAGAGAATCCCTTATAGCTCAAAAGTGAGCCCAACTGTGAAGGGAATGATAGGGCACCCTTTCCAAACCCTACAATTCCAACTGCCTCATTGAAGGTAGCACCTACACACCCAAAAACGAAATTGCAGAACTGTTTTGGGAAGGGGAGGCCTTGAAGCGTTAGCTTGTCCTTCATTAGGGTACCTGTTACTATGCCATCCCCATATTTGTATGAAAATGGTGGGCATGAGCGTGAGCAGGAGCCTTGCAGGATGGCTCTAAGAGGACACCCAGCAGCTATACATTGCTCATACTCGTTGTCTGAAGTATGGATATCTAAACAGAGATGACTATTACAGGGCTCAGGACTACTAGATCGTGAATTCAATGGGGAGAAGGTAGGAATGACAGAATTATGTTCACATTCTATGCAATCAAAGAAATATGTTTTGGAGGTCTGCAAACATGGCACCCACACAAGGTCGCTGCCAGTGTCCATGTAGGCTTGAAATATCTGGGGAGGGGAGCCTATCCTAAGGGGCATCACATAATCATCCTCATAAATTCCTAGAGGCTCCAATACATTAGGCAAGCTATAGTAGCTGGATTTCCTAAGAGCATGGAATCTTATAGAACTTCTCTTACGCGCAATCCTAAGCAATTCTGCGGTATCCAACTCTAATGACACTGACTTCAGTTTATTTCTTCTAAGACCCAGTACCAACGTTCTCTCAACTTTATATTTTTCACTAGTAGAAGCCCACGTAGCAGAAAAACTTAGTATCACTAAAACCACAATGGCAGACGAATAACAGTTTTTCATCTTCAAGATTTTTAAATACCGTACTAACCCTTCTCAAAGCAAGCAACTTGCTGCACTGCTGATCAAGCGCCTGGCTTTTATAGGCAAGCTAACATGTATATATTCACGCAAGGTGGTAATATTAGTAAGAAAAAAAATATGCAGCGAGACCACTTATGAACTGTTTTAAGCATTTTTATAATATTACATGTATACACAAAACATTAGTGGGATCTTCGTCATGTAAATTGCATTATGATGATGAACCAGTGTAGTCTTCATAATCTTATTTTTCTCCGTAAATTGCATTTTAAAATTCTTTCTGATATGTTTTCTGAGATGTCATTTTCGCCATTGGCAATCATCAAAATGGATTGAAGATGACCGAAATTGTTTTAAAATATTTAATCTTATATTATAAGTTGATGTCACAGCTCATGACCAGATTTGAAATACAAGCTTTTCGAAACAAGGGATTGCACAAAGAAAGGATTTTAGTGCTATGGGCCAGAACTAAAAATATTTGACGCAACAGATAGAATTGTCTATACATATATTTTATTGTAATAGAAAAATATATATGCATTGGTGAGATTAGCATATATTTTTTATTTAGTTTTGTTTTTTCTTTGATTGAATATTTTTAATACAATAACTATTGACAAGTGGCATACTTTTGTGTTTGGTTCTACTCATGTTCAGAACTTATTCATATTTATTTTATCCTTATTTAAATCTATTCTATACATTCATCATTTAACCATTATTATTTCACTTCTAATTGCACTTATTTATATACATTTGTTCCCTACTTCTAGATTAACACTTTAGCCTCACGGTTCATTTTCAATTGTCATAAGATCAATCTAGCTCAATCCCATAGTGTGTGTGAATGAGTCCAAAATTCAAATTATCCAATTTGAATTTCAATTTTATCGCCCCTTCCTACTAGTTTGTGTAACATGTTGTTATGTCATTGTATTTATAAACATTCAATATGCTCTTGATTAAAAATTTAAAAAAATGGAGGAAGTCAAGGAAAATAAAAAATCATTAGAGCACATTTCAATTTTTAAAGGAAAGAAATAATCACATTTATATATAATTGCTTACATACTGGTGAATTCTATATTAAACATTTCTCACCACCATTAATCAAAACAACCAAAAGGGGTGTAAATTAGGAGAACCTATTCACTTATTGAGTCGACAAGTTCTAAATGGCATGCTTAGAAATCATCTTGACAAGTTTACTACTAAGAAGACAAAGGAAAATAATATTTCAAGCACACATTTTGACATATCAATCTCACACATTACAAGTTGGTTTGAGACATCAAATCAAGTTTGCACTACTCAAGATTGACATCATGACACTTAGATCTAAACCATAGAGTTTTTGAGATGACACATATTATTAGACAATCATCATATAGAGGACACAAATGCATATATAATGGTAAATAGATTTAGCATTACATTAGCAACATTTCTTCATCATTAATTCTAAAAATAAACACTTCCAGCCCTCACATTTAATTTTTGTACATCTATAGCAATTATCAAACTTACTTATAATATCTAGGTCAATTATCTTAATATTGGTTGCATCGATTTAAGCTAGATAATTTAGGAAAAATATTTATTTTCCATATATTTTTGTTGAGGGTGATCCCACAATAGTGGTTTACAATTTTTGGTCAAACTGGACATTGAAATTATTATTTTTAACTAAATCTTCATATTCGGGCACCTATAACAACTAAACCGTGAGGAATTTGAAGATGATGCAAACTAGATTCTCATCACATTTTGTTTGTAGATTCTAAAAATATTATTTCCAAATTATTTGGAATTAGATTGCACTTCTTCTTCCATCTCCCATGAAAACTAGATTTTTCCATAAAACAACATTTTTAAAAAGTGACGCACACCATATAACGCATAACTTTTTTTCATGAAGGATAAAATTCTAATTATTTCGAATTTAGATTTTTAACTTCGATATCTAGTGCTTCCACTTGGTTAGATAGTTTTTTATTGAATATTTTTTCTTTAATCAAGTTTCAAAGTCAAAACAATTACAATTCAGACATAGCACGATCGTATAACGTGTAATTTTTTTGTATATATCAATTTTTTTATTTTTTTTGTTGGATCAAAGACTTCAATATCTGGTGCACTCATATTTTTTAATTTTTTTGATAATCTGCTATTTTTCCACATGTGCAGAACAAAGAGCTTGATTTTAGGTGAAAAACCTATGTTTAATAAAACTAAAAAAACAAATACATAATAAAACTAAAAAATATTAAAATTATAGTCGTTGGATAGCTCGTTCTAAGTGTTTCGAGGACTACCTGATTCCAATTGGGTTTGTGAAGTCTCCTCCATTTTCATCCTCAACCCGAGCTTCAAAGCGTAAAAATATGCACTTCCAAAGTGCCTGAGGGGGAGAATGAGGACAAAGGGGGGTTTGCTTGAACCTGGGTTCCTTGGAACCCAGGTTCGAGTGAACTACCCTTTCAAAAGTGGTTTTCAAAATTTTTTTGTCTGTGCATGCATTAATTTGGTTCAACCAACTAGTTCATTCAAACCCCCAAAATCAATTTTTTTTCCATGGGGTAACTTTATTTAATTTTTGCTTCCTCATTCGAATTGTATACCACTTTTGTGGGTTTACCCTTGAAACTAACTTTTATTACATCCATATGGTTTTTCCTTCTTAATTAGGGTTTTTTAGATCCAATTTTTTTTAACTATTTTATCTTATTTTAAAGTTGACTAAGGTTAAATTTTCTCTTCTCATTTATGTTTTAGTCTTATATCATGCAAGGGTATATGGTTCATTGTGTATATGATATTTTTTGTAACCCACCCTACAACACCTTGTTGCACCTCTATGGTTTAATTTTCAAGCCTAATTATTAAATTACTTTTATTATTTATATCAACCTTTACTTCATTCCATTGTTATTTAAATCCCTCTCCCTTATGTTTTGGACCTATATTATAAGATTTTATTTTGATTCCCACCAAATAATTAAGTGATACATATTACATCATGGAATCTTATTATTTTTTTCCTTAGCCTCTCTCTATGTCAATGTTATAATTTTAGATATGTTTATATAATTTGTAGCTTCTCATTCTTACATCCTTAATGGTATCCTTTACTTTTACCCTATGAATGAAGATTTTTTTTTATATGGAATATTTTTTCATCATGTATGTGATTATTCATCCTTCATAGAGTTGGTTAGTACTTTTCATTTCCTCCTAGACACACACCTACTTCACTTTTCTTAAGAATCATGTACATTCTCCTTTTCCTATTGTTATTGATAGAGATACACATGATCATGGTAGTGTTTTAATTTTACAAATTGTTTGATTGGGAAAAGGGATCTAGGTGCTAATCAAACTTAACCTAGTTGGGTTTGAAGGATTATAAATGATCTCAAATCCACTTTCCTACAAACCTAATAGGAAGAGTTAGAATGGTGGATCAAGGTTATAATCCTTGTGAGTGATGATGATTTGATGATTTGGATGATTGTTAATTGATTGATTTTGAATGATGCAATGATCTACCTATGTAAAGTATGAAAATTCAATAGTCTATTATTAATTTTGAGAAATCAAATACAACATGACAATAAATAATCCAAAAATATAGAAGGTAGACACAGAGGGACTTATAATACAAATTTGAGCTTGGATTAACTGGTCTAGCGCATAGTGAACCTTGAATTTTCCTCCTTCTTTGAAAGATTTAAAAGTACAAGCTTGAGATCACTAGTATGTAGCTTCTTTCATTTTAGGCTCATTGTTGGAACTTCATCTATTAAATATAAAATCTAGTTTATGTGACTAAACTTGTAGGGTTTGAGTGCATGAATGAACAAATAGCTTTCAATCTTCCTCCAAATCACTTTAGATTTAAAACCTATGCACATGAAAAGAGAGGAAGGGTTGTGCGATATAGGTGATTGCCTAAGTAAAACCCCATGTTCATATTTCCACCTCCACAATGGAAAATTGTGATATAAAAGAGAGCTTATCCTTGGTTTGATAGAGGCTAGTGATAAAAAATTAATTCATTGACAACTTGTTGCAACTCACCACTCAAATCTGATCTCCTTGATGGACTGAATTCATACTCATCACCTTCAAGGATCAATTATTACTTGACTTGACTTGATTTGAATGCCTAAAAGTATTAGTACTCATAAAAAAAAAATGCAATATATGAATAAAATTTATATAACACATGACATGATGTTTGAATGATGGAATACTATAATAATCTTGATAATTCTGCTCTTGACTACCCTTGAATTGATTTTGGAAGTACATTTTCTCAATGGTTTCTCTTTCATGATTTCAAATGATGAAATGACTAGTATTTATATGCAATTCTTCTAATTTCCTAAAAATCAAATACCAACAACCAACACATGAAATTGACAATTCAAATAATAAATTACCTACACAATCATATTTTAATGTGAAGCCAAAAGAGGTGGTCTAGGGTGTAGTTCAACCTAGACTAGATCGCACCTTTTAGGGGTCTAGAAGTATCAGGGGAAAAATATTAAATGCACACTTTCATTTCCCATATTTAATTTTTTAGAGATATTTATAAAATGTGTAATAAATGCATAATTACGTCCAAGCACATAGGAGGGAGAAAAACCTACTATAAAATTGTCAAGGGTGACCATTTTCGATGTTATATTTAACATGGTCCCACTTTAGTAGATTATGAACTTATGCTTAGACTCACACTAAAGTATGGATAGGTCAATATGGGTTTAATTATCAAAATATTAAAGAGATAGGATGACATTAAATCTAGGGGATGTGCTAGCCCCTTGCTTCAAGATCCTACTAAAAAACAACATAAGGAAAAAGGAACACACATGTAAGATATAATACAACATGACAAACATGAACCAAACACAATAAAAACACAACTCATAACACAAAAAATATATAAAAGAAAAAAGTAAAAACTAACATAGTGCAAATGTAATGCAAATACAATGTGAACATCATGCAAACATGCAAAGGGGGTATGAAAATCACAAACTAGAAAGGTTTGGAAAAATATCACTAGGACCCATACCTAGGAATTCATCATTCACAAGATAAAAAATTCTAATATTTGTTAGGTGAACCATGAACCAAAGCATCATAGGCTAGTGAAGTTCGATATTCACTAGGTGAGATTTCTAAAAGTAGCAAATGAGAAAAACACAAGTGCTAGTGAGGATCATTTTTCACTAGGTGTGATCCCATATCAACTATACCAAGAGTTGTAGTCCCAATAAGTCTGATAAGGTGCTACATAAAAGTGATCAAAATTACAAGCTAATGCATCACTAAGTCTAGTGTGTGTGAACAAAGTGAAGCACACAATGGAATGGATTTCCCCACCTTAAAATAATTGCTAACACCAACTATGAGCAATTTACTTTAAGGTAGAGTAAGACAATAAATGGAACATGAAAAGAAAGGTCATGAGAACTTATTGGAAAAGCCTATGCCAATGATATGTTCCCAATAGATCTAACTCATGAAAATGTATTTCCCCCAAGAAAAAGCAACATAAAAAGATAAAATATGTGACATAATGGATCCATAGGTCTGAGGTTAATATAGACCTTTAATAATATATAATATGATTATGTTAAGAATTGACATCATTTCCCCAGATACTTGTGGAATTGTGAACATGATAGAAGAAATACATGTAGAGATGACACAATAAACCTTTTGGATCGTAATCGAAGAGACCTAAAAGTCTCAACACCTTGCATCATCCCCAAAAGGAAAACACAAGATAACAATAAATATGTATGACATAAAGAAGAATGGACATACAAATAGATGGATGTCATAAAGGACTCATTTTCTTTGTATCCTTATACCAATAGGAACAACAAGGGTCATCCAAAGAAAAATAATAAAAATAAAGACACATCAAGCAACACAACATAGGAAATCACATCATGTGCAAGAAAACACAAAAGAGTACAATACACAAAGGTACAACACATGCAAGCCAATCTAAAGAAAATTGTCTACATCCTAATCTTGCTCATAATAAATGGAAGGAATACAATATAGTAAAGGAAATACATGAAGTGTTGTATAAGGAGTAGCACCAGGTTAAACGCATGGTGGATCACTCTCATTAGGATGATTATCATTATTACCCCCATCTAAATCCATAGATTGGAGAATGAAAGAGAGTTCACTATGCAATTATTCTTTATCTTAGCTTTTTTATCTTCACTATCCAAGTTTATCACCATAGGTGGTTTACTAATAATATCATCCATATGTTCACTTTTCATTCTTTATTTAGGTTGAGACATGTAGGTTTTAATTGCATGGTTTAGCAAGGGTGGTATAATGGAATAAGGTGATGATGAAGATGGATGAGTAGTAGGTAATTCATCAAATTTTCTTTGGATAGGTGGTTGGTCATTAGTTAAGGTTTGATTATTTTTAGCCATTTGGAAATTGATGAAATGATGTCTATGTTTATGCTACTTAAGACTTATATTTCTTCTTGCATGCATTTTATCTTTCAAAGGATAACCAAGGTATCATCCAACATAGACCTTCTATTTTCTTCCTTTGGAGGAGGAATTGAAGTGAAAACTATGGGTTGGGAGACCAACATGTTTTTAGGTAAATAAATTTATTTTTCTTTTGTATGTACAAATTTTATTATATATGTATCCCTTAGTCTTTTATAAGACAACATAGGTGAAACTACAACATACATGCCAAGTGGCTGAGGGAGGAAACCTGGTTCAGACTTGGTTTCCTCCACTACCTTCTAGGTAGTAGAAACATTCATTCAAGTCATAGTAGGCAGAGGAATCTCAAATGGGATATTACTAAGGGATAACTCTGTTATGCATTTAGATTTAAAATTTTGATATGATATGAAAAAGTGATCTTCAAAAGGTTTAACAGGTTCAATAGGTTGAGGCCAAAAGTAATCTATTGGAAAATTTCCATGGGAAACCAAAGGTTTAAACCCACAATGATAAATTGTATGTATTTCATCTTCAAACTAAAAACTTATAAATTTGTGTATAACCAATAGGATTGAATTCATTGAGCATAACCATGGTGTAACGTACTAATGCTTTCTATGAAGTAATTTTTTATTTTTTTACCCTAAACGAGTAAATAAACAAGTAACATGCCATTATGAATAATTGTTTTGCTTTCTTTATTGATAATTTCCAATCAAGATGCAATACATAATACAAAATGAATTCCTTTTCATTTCATAAATACATCAATGTAATAAAGCATATAATTTAAAACATAGCTCAAAGAGCTTTAGAACAAATACTTGTAAGACGGTCCAGGATCCTTCATTTCAAATCTTGGTTCTTTTGTCACCTACTATGGAGGAGAAGCACCACTCGGGTGCTTTTCTGCCAACCACAGACTCATAAGGCAGTCCCCCACACATCTATCATTTGATAAATGACCCTTCCCTTTGAAAAAGAGATTGGTAGAGTAACTAATAATGACAACCAACTGAGCATAGTGTTGTGTTCTACATAACTAGAACTTTAAAAACCTACAATCTCTGTCTAGGATGTAATACTGGATCATGGTGAACTGATAGTGTTTAGTCTCGGTAGTCAATCAAACCAAGGTGGAGTATTAGACATACACACTACTTTGGCCAAGGTGTTCTCATTCAGTATTTTGAATGAATTCATCTATCACAAACACTACTCAGGGCTGATTTGACTTAAGGCTATCTTAAACTACACATAGGTATTTCCTTCAATGGATAGTCCTAAACATCCTAGATAACCTACAACCATATTAATCTACTATGATTTACCCTACTTAACTAGTAAGTTCACAAGTTAGGTATTTCCTTTCTATGGATAATCCATCATTCCAAAGACAACCTATATACTTGGATAATCCTACTTACTTGTAAGTATGTATAATTCTCTCCCATACTAGACGACATCTCCTAGGAGTAGCATAAGTTATCCTAGTTAAAACAATAACCTAGCTAAATGCACCATATGTGCTTATCATGCTCAATCATATTGTGTGAGGGTGAGAAAGGACATTAGATTCTGATTCAAGGACATGAAAACAATTTGACAAAGAAATCTAATCTACAGCCAAATGCACAAATCTAAAATCTAAAAACTCCTACACATACGCGATTGAACTATACTATTGAAAAACATGATGAGGAACCTATTGATTACCAAATTAAAAAAAAAAGATAGCTTTTACCATCCTATAGCAGAGTGTATTTGCTTGATGTTGGATTGCTCTTATCACAATGAAGCCTCCAAAGTTCATGTGCAAAGTTTGGATGAATGATTGGTTGATCGAAGGAAGGAATGAAGCTCTCTCAAGGGTGATCTTGAAAACACTTCGTTGCTCAATGTATGTTGATTCTCTGATCCTTTTTTGTAAGGAGGGAGATTTGTTATATAGAAAATGAGATTTGAAATGGATGATCAAGATCATTTTGAAGAATATCCAGATCAACGGTCGGAGTGTGTTGAGAGGAATTAGACAAGAGAAAATTGTGCAAATTTGATTGCACAATTTGGGTGATTGAGAAATAGATTGGCTGGTTAGGGATGTGATTGATCAGTCAATAGAATAGATTGATCAATCAAGATTATGATGGATTAGTTAGGAATGTGATGTCTTAGTTAACAAAATAGATTGTTTAGTTAACATAATAGATTGATTAGTTAAAAAATTAGATTGCTCAGTCATCAATCATAATTTTCTCAATCAGAAAGTAGGTGAGGAATATGAATTAATTGATTTAATTAATTAATTCCTTTTTGGAGTTGAAGATGCAAATCTAGTTTGACTTTTGCAAAAACAGTTGCATTAGTTTGATTTGATTTTTGATAATTGATTTGAATAGTTTGATTTAATTATTCAAATTTTGGAGGGAAAGTGTCATAATTAAATTATTATTTAATAATTTAATCCACTTAGGGGAATATGGTGATTTAGCGACGTAATTAAATAATTGACATTATTTAATCAATCAAGATGAAATAAAGTGGAATTAAGACTTTATTAAATAAATGAGATTTATTTAATTGGTTGAAATGATGAAATGTGAATTAATTAAATAATGTTGTTTTATTTAATTAATAGAAGAATTAGAGTTTTTGGGAATTTATTAAAAAAATGAAATTTATTTGATTTGTCTAAAATGATGAAAAAGTGAATTAATTAAATAATGTTGTATTATTCAGTTAATAGAGGAATTAGGGTTTTTGATGTCATTTTGATGTGATGTGATGTGGTGCGATGTGGGAATGTTGCGGTATGATTTTGAGATGATCTAAGACATTATAGGATAATTCCAAGATGTTCTAGGGTGATTTTGAGATGTTCTGAGACATTACAAGATGATTCTGAGTTGTTTTGAGATGTTTCAAGATGATTTTGAGTCATTTCAAGGTGTTACAAGATGATTCTGAGTCATTTTTGAGATGTTACAGGATGAATCTAAGTCATTCTGAGATGTTACGAGATGATTTCAATTCATTCTGAGATGTTACAAGATGATTCTAAGTCTTTCTGAGATGTTACAAGATGATTCCAAGTCATTCTGAGATGTTACAAGATGATTCTGAGTCATTTCGAGATGTTACGAGATGATTCTAAGTCATTTTGAAGTGTTACAAGATGATTCTGAGTCATTCTGAGATGTTACAAGATAATTTTGAGTCATTCAAAGATGTTATGAGATGATTCTAAGTCATTCCAAAGTGTTACGGGATGGTTCTGAGTTATTCTGAAGTATTACAGGATGATTATGAGTCATTATGAAATGTTACGGGTTGATCAGAGACAATGTTCCATATCGTTCGATGTTGTTTGAGGTTGTTGGATGTTATTTGATGTTGTTCAGTATTGTTTGATGTCATTTGAGGTTGTTCAGTGTTGTTTGATGTCGTTCGAGGTTGTGTCATAGGTGTTAAGTCAATTTTACATGTCTACACTTTTCCCCTCTTTAATACAAAGTATTGATTGCTTTGTTTCAAAGTTCTATTTTTAAGATTAAGTTTCTAAAAATGAATGTGTGCTCCACTATGCCCCAGTGTTCAGTGGCATGATGGTAGGACTTTGTGCTTCCCTCTCGAGAGGTTGGCCAAAAATTTCAAGTTTTGAGGTCAGGCTCTTGACACTATTGTATTGTTGTTTCGATGTTTTCAGATGAAATGTTATATGTCAATGTGCATCATTTCTCATCTCCAATGTTTTTCAGAGCTTCTTATTTGAAATTGAGAAGATTCCCTAAGTGTAATTAGGGCTTCCTAGATGAAATTAGGGTTTTCTTGAGGGGTTATATAGATAATTTGTCTTCAAATTGGGTCATTTATGCTTGGTTCCTTTTGCTAATTCTTGTCTTTGGATTCCATATTCTATCAATTGTTAAGGGAGAATGTCAAGATTGAAGGTTTCCCCACATCATTCTGAGCTAGTTTGGGAGTATAGATGGCCTTCAGGAATCAGTGGCTCAGTCTATACCTTTTCGCCCTTCACTTTCATCATGTTTTTGTTCTCATTTTGCGTATGTGAAGTCTTGTAAGCCAATTGCACTAGTTTTGAGATTCCTATGTAGTTGTCTTAGTTTTGGCACATTTGTCAGGTGAAATTTGTGCATTTGTCTAAAAACTACATAGTTGTCCTAAACTAGGACTTTTGTCTTGAGTAGTTGTTCTGAAACTACATAGTTGTCCTAAAATTGTGCCCATGTTTTTGTGAAATTGTCCTTAAAACTATGCTTTTGTCTTGAAATTACGCATTTGTCTAGCTTTTGTTGAGAATTTATCCCAAAACCTAGCAATTGGCTCTTCGTTTGTTATTTTCCTTTTAGCTTTGTTCTAAACCCTAGCATGGGTTTGTTTACCATCATAAATGTCATTTATCATCAGGCTTGTGTTCTAAACCCTAGCTTGTGTTTGTTTAGCATTATAAATGTCATTTGTCATCATGCTTGTGTCATTTTGTGTTGCCTTACATCTTTAGAGTGAAACCCTAGCTTGTGTTCGTTTACCATCATAAATGTCATTTGTCATCATGCTTGTCTCATTTTTGTTATTTTGTATGTTTAGAGTGAAACCCTCACATCTTGGTTTATATCATTTGTAGGTGAATCTCCAACCACTTATGACAAGAGAGAGATGTCCTCATCACTTATTTGATTCGATTGCCTAGTTTGATGCATTGGAGTTGGACTTTCTTCATGCAGTGGGATTGCATTATATCTATTACATGCCTCCGATCAAGACCATACAATGATGTTGATTGCTCTTATGGAGAGGTGGCACTCAGAGACGTCCTCTTTTCATTTACCTATAGGGAGGAAACTATTAATTTGGAGGATGTGTGGAGGATTCTTCATCTTCCTATTCATGATGATCTTGTTACGTACCAAATTCGATGAGGTGCCCATGCTATGCAAAATTTGTTAGGTGCAGAACATGTGGATGTTCGTGATGTAGAGATTGATTTATCTGATTTTTATGATAGTGCAAACCCTATTGTTCTTGTCCATTGTGGCCTGGTATCGGGATTAGTTGTTCCTGATAGACGAGGTCAATGGTTTGTAGATGGATGGGGTACATGTATTGAGAGTATGCTAGAGCATGGTACGAGATATTCCTAGGGTGCTTGTTTGCTTTCCCATATTTACCGAGATATGCACGAGGTGGTGTATCGGGGTGGGAGGTCATTTTCTATAGGTGTATCACTTTTTCATGTTTGGGTATGAGAGCATATTGCAATGACTCATCCTGACGGGATTTAAGATCATTCTCTCGGTGATCAACACTGTTATCATTATGGGAATTTTATGCACTACACTTTTCTTGGGGACCTACATTATTGTGTCATGTGTTTGATGAGATGCCTAGTTTTGTATGGAGACCTTACATGAGCTACGAGGTTTGGCAAGAGGATGCGGATCAGTTTGTGTACTACTGACAGACCTGTTGGTTGCTTGGTCATTAATCATCTGTGTTAGAGCGTTAAATCTACCAGACCAATTTTGCTTCCAATTTGGTGAGAGATAGGGGTGGATTCTTGATGCATATGAGGCTTAGTTTGGTCATAATTTTTGGGAGGTTCATGTATGGGGTATCCAGGTTGATGCAAATACTATTATTTTTGAGTTTGCAACACTCGCCCCGGTTGGTTGGGGTTGGTCAGTTGGAGTGGCAGATCCAGGTACTACTCATGATTATGAGGAGTGGTGGACATGAAATATGCCTTTGAGGCTTACTGATCCTAGAGGTGATCCTATTCTGGGTAGAGTAAGCATCATAGGCCATCATGGGGAGAAAAAACATACTGAGGTTCTTGTAGATCAATTGGATCGATCTTGACATGATGAGGTAGAGGATATTCAGGATGAGCGGGTGCCTCCAACACAAGGTCAAAGACAAGTTCTAAATCCTCCTCCACTAGCTAGGGATGTTGATTTGTTGCTAGCTCAAATGACTTTGGATAGAGATGCAAAGATTGCATGAAAACATGTTATAGATTTTTTGGTAAAAACTCTGAGGGTTGAGTAAGATAGTGTGATTGGTAGACTGCATGTAGTAGAGGCTCAGGTAGTATTACTGACAACAGAGAGATATTCTCTTCAAGTAGATCGAGAGAGTGATATTGGTAGACGACACACTATAGAGGCTCAAGTACTATTACAAAAAGTGGAGAGACATACTCTCTAGGTAGAGTGTGATGGTGTGCAAGGTGAGCAAGATATGTATCTATAGAAATCTACCTATTATCAGAATTTATATGATGCTACCATTCCTAGGGCCTCTCGGTGTCCATGGTTTGGGGAGCCTAGTGCTATGAGTGACAATGGTGGCAGTGTTGGTGCCGGTGTAGGTGATCATTCTATGAGACAGCCAGATCATTTTGGTTTTCAGTAGTGTGTTGTCTGTCCTACTGGGGTTTTACTATTTTTGATACCTAATCTTCATGATGTTTCATGGTGCAAAGGCATTTTGTAGACATGTGTTTTATATATTCATTGGTCTAGTTGAGACCTCGTATATGTGTTATGATTTTGTATTTTCATATCACACTTGTGTCACTATGGATGTACTTATGACATATTTTTTTTTCATGATGATATATATGAGATATACCTTCTTTGATTCACCCTTATTTTATGTTTATGTGATGGTAATATATGATGATGTACATTTATATGTGTTTTTGTGCCTTATTGATGTATGTATATGATGTAAATGAAGGAGTCATACTTTGTCTCATTTTATGATGCGATGGATGTTGATAGATGAATGCCCCATACATGATACATGACGTTTTTAATTGGTTCATTATCATCATGATATGTATTGATAGCATTTGTGGATGTAGAATGGATAGGGTACCTATGATGTTCTATGCAGGATGAATTTAATTAGAAGAAATATGAAGATAAATAGAGATATGATGTTAATTAGAAGAAATATGATGATGTTTTTTAGTTATTAGAAATGTGATGATGGATAGAATTGATGATGTTAATTAGAAATATGATAATGGACAATGATTGATGAGATAAATTTTCTATGCTTTAGAGACTTTGTTGTTTTGAGAAACCCTATTTGATGTAGCAAACAAATACGATGCACCAAGGTATGAATTACTAAGGTGACTTTGTATTTATTGCGTGGAATTGGACTCTACAAAAAAAGAGTATCTTTGTTCATACCAGACATACAAAAACTTTGTTTAAAGTATAGGGGGATTGCATGAAAAACATTTTAGACCAGTCACATACAGAGGTATAGAACACCTAACATGCAACTACTTCACAAACTATTTTAATACAATTTCCATACTCCATAAAGAAAGTATTCACCATGGTAATATTACAAACATATCTTACAAACAAAAAATTGAAATGACGCTCAATTGACCCCATTCCTTCTTCTCTAAATCCTTTTGGACGTCCTTGAGAGATCCTGGGAATGAGTCAATAAAATAAATCACAAAATTAAGACCACAAAAATATTAAAAAACAAAGTTACAGTATCACTTGCCATATTTTTTTAGGGTGGGGCTATTATCTATTGTTGATCATGTTTATCATAGGAACAGATCCATTAAGGCATATCTTAGGATGTTGTTGGGAATTATTTAAAAAGATAGGTAGTTGATACTTTGGATTTGTTTTCATCTATTTATAGTCAACTCTTATTTGATTTTTATTGTTTGAAAGTTCTATTTGTTGATGTTTTCTTTGTTTCTTTGTTTTTTTTTTCAAAGGGTGATTGGGGTGGTTTGTTTTATTATGGTTGAAATGTTCATCATGGATGGTGATGATAGGATGGGCCTTTTTTTTCTAAGTTTTATGATGTTTTTTCTTTTTCAAGGGACTAACCTAGGGCCTCGGGGGCTCATCAAAGATAATCCTATCCTACGTTGTACACGCAGAGGCTCGTAGTTCGCTTGGTTTGACTTCTTTTTTTTTTGGATTTTGCATATTGTATATGTTTTTTGGGATTTTGTATGTATCTACTAGGTTGAAATAAAGCATGTTGGAAACCTAAGGGGACTGAACTAGGGTCTTGGGGGCTAAAATCCTTTCCTACATTGTACACATAGAGACCACGTAGTTCAACCATTTGACTCAAAACATAAACTATTTTTGGGTAAACAACATCGATAGCATCGATTGATATCATGTTTCTATGTATAGAGGATATGTTGTGGGAAATTCACTTGGACTAGCTGTGAGGTTCAAGAAAATGTTGATATCTTAGACTGTTTGAGTGAAGGAATAACCCAACGATGTTGTTTTGTTTTTGATGTTTTTTGCATGTTTTTTATTTTTTTTGTTTTCTATTGTTTTTGACTTTTGTTGTTTTCTATAGTTTTTGACTTTTGTTGTTTTATGTTGTTTTTTGACCATGATTGAATGCCACAAGATCTAATCCTTGACTAGCTTTGGGAAGTTTCCCCTAAAATGATTTATCTTAATCACTGACAATCCATGGTTGGACACATGTTTCATGAAATGGATGGGTGGATGCTGTGAAAAAGTGTTGATAGATAATAATGCATTTTCCATTCATACATAGCGCTTGTTTACCAAGTTTTCACTATGGTACCTTTTCTAGGAGCACCACAAAATGGTTTTCACCCAAATAACATTTTATTTCTCTTTATTATTTTTCTTTCTTTTTGATTTTTTTGTATTTTTTTATCTTTTTTCCATTGTTTTGGATTTTTACCCTTTTGCTTGGGGTATTCTGGAATGTTTTATGCATAGAACTTCTTGAGGTGGCTATTTTTCAGTGGTTCGGCTAGAGGTTCTCCTTCAGGAGTAGCCAAATAATATGCCCCATAGCTCTAACTTGCTAGTATGATGAATGGACCTAACTAGTTAGGTTCAAATTTACCTTTGCCATCTTGATTCAGTTGTATCTTCTGATTTTACTTAAGGACCAAGTCACCAATTTGAAAGTTTCTATCTTTGATTCTTTTGTTATATCTTCATTTGATCCAATTCTGATAAACCTACATATGGTTTAATACACTCGAACACCTTTCATCTAGGAGCTCTAATTCCTTCATTTTGGATACCCTATATTCTTCGTTGTTGACCATGCCTTTGAGTGAGACTCGTAATGAGGGGATTTCAACTTCGATAAGTAACACAACTTTTGATCCGTAGACCAAGGAAAAAGGTGTGGCACCAGTAGGTGTGTGGATGCTAGTTCAATGAGCCCATAAGGCTAAGTTTAGCTATAAATACTAATCATGACTGGCATCATTGACAATCTTTTTCAATATTTTCAGGATTTTTTTATTAGATGCCTTTGCTTGACCATTTCCTTGAGGATAGTAGGACATAGAAAATCTATTTTGGATAGAGAATTTGGAACATATTTCCTAGACATCTTGATTCTTGAATGGGGTGCCATTGTCTATTACAATTGTTTGTGGGATTCCATACCTACAAATGAGATAATTCAAAATTAAATTTAATATCTATTTGCCATTAATATAGGTCAATGAAATTGCCTCTATCCATTTTGTGGAGTATTTTGTTGTGGTGATAATGAATTTATGCTCGTTGGATGAAGCGAGTGATATCTTACCTACCAAGTCTAATCCCCATTATGAAAAAGGCCATGGTGTTGTGATGGGTCTCAACTCTTGTGTTGGTGCATGAACTAGATCACTATGTTTCTGACATTGTCCACACCTTCTAGAATGTTGAATGCAGTCTTGCTCCATGGAAGCCCAATAGTATCTTGCTTTGAGTAGCTTTTGGAATAGGTTAGGTCCACTAGAATGGGATTCACAAATACCTTCATGGACCTCTTATAAGGACATTTGTACTTATTCTGTGTTAAGGCACCAGAGTAACATACCATCTAGGCTATGATGGTATAAGGTTTCTCCTAAGATCATAAAATGGGAGGTCCTATGGGTGGAGGTTTTCTTCTGAGTATTTGTTAAGTTAGGTGGTATGATACCATTCTAGATATAGTCACAAGTATCTTAGTACCATGGGGAGTTAGGACCAATAACAACACATACCATTTCTAATTTTGGGATGTCGAATTCTGGTACCAATAGTTTTTCCATGAGGAATTCAAATTTAGGCACATTCTGAGGAATATCTAGTAGTGATCCTATTGTGGCAATTGCATCAAAAACTTTGTTATTAACCTGAGGAACTGATTCAAAGGTTATTTTGATGAATTACTCCTTGAAGCTATCCACCATCCTTCTGTATGGTAGTTATTTGTCATCTTTTGTTTGGTACTCATCATTCACTTGTCTGATTACTAGTCGTGAGTCTCCCAAGACATATAACTCTTTTATTCTCCATTTGATCACCATTTTGAGTCTCGTAATAAGAGCTTTATACTATGAGATGTTGTTTGTGTAGGGGAATGCAATCTTGTAAGCCTTGGGTATACTATTCCTTGTGGTGTGAGAAATAAAATACTTGCTCCTAAACCATGTTGAGTATGGGACCCGTCAAAGTATAGAGTCCACTGGCATGTTTGTTCTATCATCAAGACACTCTCATTTGGAAAATCCACTATGAGAGGTTTATGATCATCGATGGGTGCTTCGGCCAATTGTTCTGCTATGACTTGTCCTTTTATAGCTCTCTTTTCTATGTAATCTATATCAAATTCACTCAAGATCATCACCCATTTGGATATTCGACCTGTTAAGGCTGCTTTTTCTAGTAAATACTTGAGTGGGTCCACTTTTTTGTTTAATATGTAATGTCTCATCTTTTGTGTTGAAATCATGAATGAGAGATAGGCTCTTTCAATGGGTGAATAGTTTAGTTCATATCCCACCAGTGTTTTGCTAATATAGTATACTGCCCTTTCTTTATTGTTATCATCTAGTTGTGTTGGGAGAGCTCCCAATGTTGCTTATGTGGTACACACATAAAGTATCATCTCCTTTTCTAAAATTGGTGGCATGAGTACAGGAGGAGTAAGTAGGTATTCCTTGACTTGATGAAATTGTTGGTCGCATCTCCCATCCCATTTGAAGGTGATGTCCTTGTGTAGGAGATGAGTGAAAGCGTGACATTTGACTTCCATTTGTGCAATAAATCACCTGATTGATTATAGATTCCCTTATAGGCTCCTTAGTTGTTTGAGTGTCTTTTGTGGAGGCATCTCCATTATAGCTTTTACCTTGGCAAGATCCACCTCTATCCCTCTTCTTGACACTATGTACCCTAATAGCTTTCTAGAGGTTACTTTGAACACACATTTATTAGGGTTGAGTCTCAAATTGTACTGCTCCAATCAATCAAATACCCTTGATAGGTTTGTCAAGTGATCTTCTATTTTGATTGACTTTGTGAGGATGTCATCCACATAGTCCTCCATAATTGTGTGTAGCATGTCATGGAATATGGTCATAATCACTCTTTGATAGGTTGCTCCTAAATTCTTCAAACCAAAAGGCATCACATTCCAAAAAAAAGTTCCCCAAGCACAAGTGAATGTTGTTTTGTGTTGGTTGTATCTTGAGAAACCACCCATCAAGGAAAGCATCTCATGCCTTGTTGTTAGATCTACTATCATGTCAATGCTCGGTAATGGAAAGTCCTCTTTTGGAAAAGCCTTGTTCAAGTCTTCAAAATATATACATAGCCTTATGCCCCCAGTAGGTTTGGACACTAGAACTAGGTTTTATATCCATTGTGGATAGTCAATGGTTCTAATGAAACCCACATCTAGTAACTTATTTGGGTATGTGCAGGATCATGATGGGCCAAAAAGTGGCGATATGATGGCTATGTGGCTAACGACTTTTTTTTACCCAAAATTGATGAAACGAAAAGTGTTTTTAAAGGATATTATCATCTTTCCACCAATATAAATTATTCTTTACTTTAAATTTAATAAATAATTATTATTCATTTTCTATTTGAATTACGAATAAAGTCCTGATTGATAGGCTGACTGAAAAATATCTATAACTTTCAAACGGTATCATATTTTTTGAATCCAAAACATGTGTCACATTCTATGCTTCACATAATATAGGATTAAAAAAAAAATTGAGTTTCATGAAGTTTTGACCAAGTTAAGGTGGTCAAACATACGATTTTTTTATATTTTTTAAAATTTGTAATAAAAAATTCATAATTAATTATTTACTTGGAAAAAATTATAAAAAATTATGCATCACATCAGGACATGAGTCCTCTACTTGTATCTAAAATACTTTAAAAAATTATTATCATTTTATTGTGATTAGGGTGGTCAGACAGACACCTACTTCTTATTTTTCCCCTAAACTTTAAGTACTATTGCATTGAAATTTTAAATTTTCACCAAATAGATTTAAAAATAATAAAAATAAGCCTAGTAGTTTATAAACTAAATTGAATTTGCTACAGATTCTATTCTTACATATTTTTGAAATAATATAGATAACTTATTCAATTTTTTACGTCAAGTTGCCTAACTCTAATTTTTCTAAATTTTTTGCCACTTAAGGGCCTGTTTTTTCCATGATGATCCTGCACATACCCATTTAATTATTCCTTCACTAGTAATGTTATTTGGGGATGCATCTTTCTGAGTTTTTTCTTGATAGGATTTTCTCCCAGGATGATGGCTAGATGATGCGCCATTAATGTTTGATCTAGTCCAGGCATGTCGGCATAGGTCCAAGCAAAGTTTACCTTTCTCTCATTAATGAATGTTGTAAAAATTTCCTTTTCCTTCAGATCAAGTGACACTACATGGTATGTTATCTTTGGGTCCACTGTTGTCCCAATATTCATGGGTTTTATTTCTTCTACAAGGAGTGTTGATCTTTCTTGATATTCAGATATGGGGAGATTGAATCCTCCATCCTTGGGTTCCTCTAGAAGGTTTTCACCCTCAAATGCATCCTTTATTTTTCTCTTTTCTAGATCTGATAGAGCCATAGTGTGGTTTTCTCTAGGGGATCGTATCTTTATGTTTTTTCTTTCATTTTTGCGATTGGAAAATTCAATCTCTCAATCAAAGTATGCCTCTTGTTCTAGTTCCATGATGAACCCTACTTTGTGATCTCCTATTGGTATGTTTTCTTGAAGTTCCATGAACTCCACGATGGCCTCATCATTCTAGAATTGATCCAAAATAGGTGCATGTTGTTGTTGATCCCAATCTATGAGTTGTGGGTAACAAAGTGGGAGACTATCATCTTGGTCTACAAAGCTTATAGAAGTAGGTGAAAGGGTCAATATGTCTCTGGTGTCTTTTCCCCACTGGGTATCTAGGTCATCATTACTAGAGTCAGGGGAATCATATCCAGTTACTAAGGAAGGATAATCCCACTCATATTCATTAGAGTCCATTTTAGAATGGTAATAGATGTTGGGAATGGTTTCCATGTACTGGAGAGGGAACCTATCAACTCTAAAGTTGTAAAATAAGTCTTCAATGGGTAATTTTTTGTCCATGACATGGTAGATATCTAGTGCCTTAATGCTAGTAGAAGTTTCTTGTTTCTTCCAAGAGGTTCGCCCAGTTTTTGGAATGACCATATCTTTTGGTTTACAACCTAGCCCCATATTCTTTTGTCTCTATTCCACTTTGATAGGTTCTGATCAGCCTTTTTTGTATAGCTCTAGGCTACCTATTCCCTTGTATCCCATTTGTTTGACTAATAATACCCTCTAGTGTTAGGATCAATTAAAATGGGTTGTGGCTTTTGTGGTTCCTTTTGGTCCTCCTTGTAGATCATAGATGAAAGGTCCTCCTCAAATATTTCTTCATCTTTCATGTCTCCCCATCTAGTAAAAATAGTGGGTTTGACTATAATTTTTACTATCTTGATCTCTTTTGGACATCCATATACTCTAGGTGTTGGTGGAAGCATGCCGAAGAAAAATGCTTGATTAAAATGATAGTTCTCATTTCCTTTGTCAAGTACTTGGATCTTGGCATCTTCTTTTGGTTGCTCACTTGATTTGTTTTTGGTGGAGGTTGATTGAAGCATGGAAGGGTAAAAATAAGAAAAGGAATGGAAGGCTATATCATTGCTAGGCACATGTTGTATTTTATTATATTTCTTCTCCAACTTCGCATAAAAATGGAAAGGCTTAGGATAGGAATATAGTGTTACCTTCTTTACTTCATGGGGAAACTTTAGGCATTGATGAAAAGTAGAAGGTACTGCTTATAATGTGTGGATCCAAGGGTGTCCCAGGAGTAGGTTGTATGGTAACTCAAGATCCAATACTTGACAAGTAGTTTTTGTTACTGTTGGTCCTATTTACACTGGAAACTTGATTGTCCCTTCAAAATTTCTCAATTTCTCTCTAAGTCATCATAAGCCCTTATGGTGATACTCTAGCTTTTGTCAATCACATCATCAAAATAACCCAACTTTTTTATGAATTTTAAGGTACAAATGTTTAAACCTACACGATTATCTATCTACACTCTTTTGACCATGCTTTTATGAACACCAACCTCTATGTATAGAGCTTGATTTGTGGAATGTTCTTTGAAATAAATATTTCTCTGAAAAGACTAAGTGATTACTTGCAGTGATTTTTCCAACCATGGCTTGGAACTGACTGGGATCAAGGTCATTAGGGATTGACATTTCCAAAGCTTTTTCCAATATCTCCCTATGTGCGGGTGATAGTTTTAACATTTCCAAGATTGAGATGAGGGCAAGTGTCTTCTTTAACTGTTCCACAATGTTGTAGTTACTTGGTGAATTGATTGTGAGTTTGGGAGGGGCTCCTTGTATTGTAACTCTTCTATGATGGGTAATTACGTTGTAGTTGTTGTCTCCTCCTCATATCATTACTACATTTTCCCTATTTTCATCAACTTGTGAGAGGATTCCCAAAATTGTGTCACCATATGTGTAATTAGCATTATGGTACTCTTGTCCCTTTCCTTTATCCTTCCTCTTAGTGTGGTTTGGAATTGGATAAGATTATATTTGTAGGTCCTTGTTCTCGAACCGATGATCAATGTCTACTTCCCCTTTATCTATCAAGTCTTGAATGATATGTTTGAGGCGCATGCAATTGTTAGTCGTATGTCCTTTGATCATATGTAAATCACACAAGTCCTTTTCATTGTACCATGGTGTCTTAAATCTAGGTTCCTCATAATTTGGGTGGTTGTTTTTTTTTATGAGGTTCTGTTGTACTAGTTTGTGCATAACTATTTCAAGTGATTCACCTAATATAGTAAATTGCCTCCTAGGTTGATCCTATTTCCTCTATTCCTCTCCTTGATTTGTCTGTTGGTTTACAACCTGATTGTTCTTGGGATAGGTAATTTGGTTGCTTTGTGTGTTGTTGGGATCATAACTTGTTTGTGCCACCTATGATTTACTCTGATTTTTGTTTTGTCCATTCCATACTGCTCTAGCATCTACCACTCCATCGTTTGTGACATTCTTGTTTTTAGCCAAGATTTTAGGTTTCTCATTTGAGCTAGAGGGAATGTCTTTTGAGTTGTTTGTCTTTAAGGTTCCTCTTTCTATGAGATCTCTCTCAATATGTAACCCCTTTTTGATTGTTTCTTCAAAGTCTATAGGACATAGCATAGTGAGTCAATACTCTATTTTAGGCAAGACATTCATGATGAAAATATCCACCAATTCCTTGTCTGGAATGTGACATTTGCACTGAATTTCTTTGTGTCTCCATCTCTGCAGATAGGAGGAGAAGGAATCTCTTGGGATCTATTTGATCATGGATAGATTGGTGATGGTGACATCTTGTTCTATGTTAAATGCAAAATGTATTATGAATTTGCTAGACAGTTCATCAAAAATTTTGATTTCGAGTTGCAGACGAGTGAACCACTCCATAGCATGTGTGAGCATGAAAATATGCAAAGCTTAAAGTTAACCCACATTAGTATAGTTAGCTTTAAAACCTAGCAAATCAACCACTCTTATGAAATAACCCAACATGCTAAACAAAGCCATCAAAATATCCAATAAAATGATTGAAAGCATAAAAAAGAATGGAGGATACCTATTCCATATTGGATTGGTGCACCTTTGGTATGTGAAGGAGTCCTTTCCCAATCCTATATAAGATTGAATGAAGATAGACAAAGAGATAAGATTAACTCAATTTGCCTATAGTAAGAATGCTCAAATTGTAGATGCAAATGATGAAGGAAAGCTTTGGATTTATAGATGAGATTGAGGAAATAAGAAGAAAAGTTGAGGAATGTGGGACTAATCCTCAACCAATAGGAAGAGGCCACTTGTCACCATGTGAATGGGCCAAGGTTGTGCAAGTTTTGGTGAATGTGCTAATAAATGACATTAGGTGGCCTTTTCAAATTTGAAATTTGACTTGTTGGAGGGAGAAGAAAGGGGTCTTAAATGCCAAGTGGGGGACATGTATGAGGGGAATTAATGCTATGTTGGAAGGGACAAGTCATTTGAGAGGGAAATTCAAATTGGAGGAATATTCCCTATTATGCCATGTTGAGGGAAATTAGAAGATTTAATAAATCAATTAAATGATTTATTTGTGCAAGTGAGAAAAGCTAGAAAATGTGACTTGCATTAAGATTAACATTAATCATGGTTTAGTTAACTTAAGAGAGGATTAGGTGATTGTGACATTTTGACTTAGAATTTTGGATTAAAATAAATCAAAATGAGAGGAAATAATGGATATTGGCTATTTAAATAAATACATTTGATTTAATTAAATGAAGAAACTTTAGGAGATAATCAAATAAAAAGGATTTATTTAATTAAGGAGAATATGATTAAATATGATGTCAATTTTGCATGTCTACATTTTTCCCCTCTTTGAAGCAATATACTTGTTGCATTGGTTCAAAGAATGATGCCGCTGACATCAAAATTTTAAAAAATTCTAATTTTTCGGTTGCCCCAGTGGAAATAAGTACATTAGTACATTGGCCCCTTGAGAGATTGAGCGAAAAGATTCGATTTGAGGTCGATCTCGTGACAAAGAGGTTCAAAATAGATGTATGGATGCCTATGAGTAACTAATCTATATGATAATGATGATGTAAATGAGATGTTTTTAAGATGCTTACAATAACAAATATATATTATCCTAAGCAACTTAGATGATGATGCAAATGAGATGTTTGGAAGATGCTTATAATAAAAAATCTATATTATTTTAAATATTTTAAATGATTATGCAATGTATGTGAGATGGATGTGATGGATGTTATGATTATATGACATAAGATGAAAGGATGGATGCAGGATGGATGCATTGTTAGTACGAAAGAGGATAGAAGAATGAGAAGGATCAACCCTTAAATCCAAGAAAATGCAAAAGTCCAACAAGTCCATTAGTCATCAAAAATTTATTGGATATGATGATGAATGATGATGATGCATTGCTTATCTAGGGATGGGAGAAATAAAGAGCATACCTTCTTTATTTTTGATAACACACATAGGTGTGATGCATCAAGGTATTAAGAAACAGGATGGTGTTGTGCCTTGTGTGATGGAATTTGACTCGACAATCAGATAGGAGTACTCTTGTTCACACTTGACAAATGAAACCTTATTCAGAGTGTAGTTTAGATATTCTAGACATCTCAGACCAAAACATAAAAAGGCAAGCCTTCTTATGTGGTCAACAAGGCACCTAAAACATCCTCCCCACAAACAAAAAAAAGCACGCATGACGAAGTTATTTTACAAGAATATCCAACAAGCACAATAGATAAAAATATAGTGATCATTGCCCCATTCCTTTCTCTCTAAATATTTTTGTTTAGACATCATCGGGAGGTCTTTGGAATGAGCGCAAAATAAGATAAGTCTAAAAGACCAAGATAAAGTAAACAAACAAGCTAATGTTCTTCATACTGCTAGCCAAAGCTAAACTAAGGTGATACTTGATGTTGATATCCATCGCAAGAAGGTTGCATTCCTAGGACATGTTGTGATTAGGGTTTGGATGAGCTTGATTGGATGATAAGCTATTGATACTCCGAGTTGACCAACTTGTTGACTTACAGATCTAGACTTGAGACTTTGATGATTAGGTGTTCACTTTCAAAACTGCTAGAGTTGCTTCTGACTAACTTACCAAAGGATGAAGATGATGATTGATTTATTATGAGCTACGTTTATTGCAGGTGAAAGCGAGATGAGACAGGTGCACCATTTTGGGTTTTTTTTTAAATATTTTGAGGCTGTTTTTGGGATTTTGAGATTTTTTACAAAAAAAATTGGTATTTTTGAGATTTATGACGAAGAGACTAACTTAAAGACCTTTTCTAGGGGTCTCGGGAGCTAATCCACAGATTAGAATTGCCTATGTTATACACACAGAGACCATGTAGTTCGACTGACAACAGACTTGATTGATGAAAAGATGGATGGGCAAATAGATTTCCATTGCGACGGATGCCTAAAGGAATGACCTAAAATGTCACAGAGGATCATCAAATATCAACCTTGCCTATGTTCAAGCTCAAAGATGACGTAGTTCGGTCGACATGTTTTTGATGTTTTTTCTGACTTTTTGAGATGTTTTGGATGTTTTTTGAATTTTTGGTGGATTTTTTGAATGTTTTTAGATTTTTGATCTTTAAGGAAGATCACAAGAATATACACGAATCCAATCTAATGCAGGTATAAGAACATGCCCCCAGCATGATGTGGTAGACTACTTCAATACAGGTAGGAAAAACTGACCTTGGGAATGTGCCAAGTAGTACTATGGTGGAACATGATAAGAGCACAAGATCAAGCTATGATACAAACATGAATGGATGATGGAAGGATGGATGGAATGTAATAGATAAGTGAGTGTGCAGAATAGGTCATGAAGATCCCGATGGATGGAGAGTGCTTTATTTATGCTTGACACCTGTTTGCTAGGATTTCACCAAGGTACTTGTCCAAAGCACCACCGAAGTGGTTTTCACTAGAGGACAATTTTTTTCTTTACTATTTTCAATCCTTTTTTTTATTTTTTTTATTTTTGTATTTTTTGAAATTTTTTTGTTGTCACCAAGACGCCTGTTTGCCAGGTTTTCATTAGGGTGACCATTTTTTCAAGATATTTTTTGATGTTTTTGTATTTTTGGATTTTATACCTTGCAAGTTTTTAGGCATAAAACTTTTTGAGATGGGAATTGTTCAGGGGTTCCTGCAAAGGCTCACCTTCTGGTGTTGATAGCTGATATGCCCTTGATTTATAGCTTGCTGTGATGATGAAAGGTCCCAACCAGTTGCGATCAAATTTCTTTTTTCTTTCTAGGTTTGGTACAATCTTCTGGTTCTTTTTTAGCACAAGTTTGCCAACTTGGAAGTCACGTCTCCTGATCTTCTTGTTGTAGTTGTGCTTTAGTCGGTTCTTATACTCCTGTAGATGGTTTAGGGCATCCATGCACCATTCATCTAATAAATCCAACTCATTTAATCTTGAAACCTGATATTCCTCATTTGTAATGAGATTTTGCAATGATATCCTTAATGATGGGAGCTCAATCTCGATTGGGAGGATGGCTTCTAATCCGTAGACCAAGGAGAATGGGGTGGCACCTGTTGGTGTTTGGATGCTAGTACAATAGGCTCACAAGGTGGGATTTAGCTACAGATGCCAGTCACGACCACAATCATTGACTATTTTCTTAAGTATTTTCAAGATAGTTTTATTAGTGGCTTCTTCTTGGCCATTGCCTTGGGGATAGTATGAAGTGGAAAAGCGATGTTGGATATTGAATTTGTGGCAAAGGTCATGCACATCCTGATTCTTGAAAGGTGTCCCATTATCAGAGATAATGGATTGGGGGACACCGTATCGACAAATGAGATAGTTTAGGATGAACTTTGATATCTTTTTTCTAGTTATGTAGGTCATTGGGATGGCTTTCACCCACTTTATAAAGTACTCCATGGCAGTGATGATGAATTTGTGGCCATTGGATGAGGTGGGTGTGATTTTTCCAATGAGATTGAGCCCCCACTATGAAAAGGGAAAAGGTGTAACAATAGGATGAAGCTCTTGATTTGGTGCATGAATAAGGTCTCCATGTTGCTGGCACTGTAAACACTTTCTGAAAATGTTGTGTGCCTCTCTTTCCATTGTTGGCCAGTAGTACTCGGTCTTCAGTAGTTTCTTAGCCAAGGTTATACCACTTGAGTGTCAACCGCAAATGCCATTGTGGACCTCAGTCAGAGCAGTCAAGGCTTCCTCAAGATTTAATCAATGCAACAAGGTTCCTTCAATACTCCTACAATAGAGGGTTTCTCCTAGGATGAAAAAATGTATGGACCTTTTGACAAAGGCTCGTTTAAGGTTTGGGGTTATGTTAGGTGGGAGGACTCCAATTCTCAAGTACCTGTAGATTTCATGATACCAGGGATCACTGAGACCAATGATTTCTCACATGAATTCATAATCTGGTACCTCGAATGTTGGTATGAGAAGCTGCTCTACTAGAAACTTGTTTTGGAACATTATTTGGGATTTCCAAGAGCGATCCAATTGTGGCCATAACATCTGCTGCTCTATTATTTTCTCTAGGTATTTTTTCAAAGGTGACATCAATGAAGAATTCTTTGAGGCTCTCCACTAATTTCTTGTATGGATTTAGCTTGTCATCCTTTATTTGGTACTCACCATTGACTTGGTTGACGATGAGTTGTGAATCTCCATAGAATTTGAGAGCCATGATCTTCCATCGTACTGTAATCCTTAGTCCTATGACAAGGGCTTTATACTCTGCTATGTTGTTTATGCATGGAAAAGATAGTTTGTATGATTTGGGTATGTAGTCTCCCTAGGGAGTGATGAAGAAGATTCCGGCAACTGACCCATGCTATGTGTATGACCCATCGGAATACATCTTCCAATCATTTTCTATACTTATGTTGAAAATTGACTCATCCAGAAATTCTGAGATAAGTGGGTTGTTGGCATAAATTGGAGCTTCTACCACTTGGCTTGCAATCACTTGTCTTTTGATGGCCTTGCACTCTACATATTCTATGTTATGTTCTATCAATATCATGACCCACTTTTTTGTTCATCCCGTGAGAGTGGCTTTAGAAAGTAGGTATTTGAGAGGATCTATCTTTGCAATCAACTTGATTTGATGAGCCAACATGTAGTGTTTGAACTTTTGGGCTGCAAACACAACTGCTAGGAAATATTTTTCTATAGGTGTGTAGTTGAGCTCATGCCCTACCATTGTCCTTCTGATGTAGTATATTTCTCTTTCTCTTCCATTTTCATCCTACTGAGCTAGGAGAACACTGAGAGCTACCATGGTTGCTGAAATATATAGGATTAATGGCTTTCCTAGGATTGGCGGCATCAAAATTGGTGGCATGAGTAGATATTCTTTGATTTTACTAAATGCCCGATCACACTTATCATCCCACTTGTATGTTACTCCCTTGTGGAGTAGATGAGAGTATGGGATCTATTTATCTGCATGCTTTGCTATGAACCTACGAATGGACTAGAGCCTGCCTTGTAGACCTCTTAGTTATTTTAGTGTCCTGGGTACTTCCATGTTGAGGATCGCCTTGAATTTGGAAGGATCCAATTCTATTCCTCTCATTGATACTATATATCCTAGGATTTTTCCTGATTTCACCCCAAAGATGCATTTCTTGGGGTTTAGTCTAACCTTGTATTTCTCCAATCTATCAAAGATGGCACTTAGAGCTGCTATGTGGTCCTACCTTTTCATTGACTTGGCCAATATATCATCCACATAATCTTCCACAGTTTTTTGAATCATGTCATAAAAAATGAGTGTCATGGCCCTTTCATATGTTGCTCTGACATTCTTTAGCCCAAATGGCATCATGTTCCAATAGTAGGTACCCCATGGACATGTAAACGCTATCTTATGTTGGTCTTCCTTTGCTATCATAATCTAGTTGTACTCTGAGAAGCCATCCATTAGTGATAACATATCGTGTCCGACTATCATATCCACTATCATATCAATGTTGGGTAGTGGAAAGTCATCCTTAGGACACGCTTTGTTTAGGTCTCTAAAATCAGTACAGATATGGATGCCCCCATTCGATTTTAAAACCGGAACAAGATTTGAAATCCATTCTGAATAATCAATTAGGCATATAAAACCGGCATCCAAGATTTTCTGTAATTCTACCTTGACTAGCAAGGCTATTTGAGGGTTCATCTTTCTTAATTTTTGTCTTACTGGTTTTTCCCCTAGATAGAAAGCTAAGTGATGAACCATGACTTCTGGATCAAAACCCAACATGTCAATGTAGGTCCATGCAAAGTTCACCTTTCTTTCTCTTAAGAATGCTGCTAGGAGCTCTTGTTCTTTTATGAGGAGTGACTCAGTGTAAAATGTGATGTGTGGTGTTGCATCTGTTCCCAGATTGATAGGATTACACCGTTCTACTAGGACTGCTGATTTCTCTTGATGAAGTGCAGTGAGGGGAAGATTGAATCCTTCATCCTCTGGTGCCTTAGAGAGGTTTTCACCGTTGGATGCGTCCTTTAGTTTTACTATTCTATGGTTAGAGAGTGCCACAATATGGTTTTCACTCAATGACCCTGAGCTTATTCTCATTCTTTTTCTTTTGTGACTAAAGGAATCAATCGTCTCCCCATAATAGGCCTATGTGTCCAATTTGATGTTGAATCAAACTTTATGATCTTTGCATGGTATTGTATCCCTTAGTCCCATGAATTTTGAGAGTGCCTCATCATTTTTGAATGTGTCTAGAACCGGTGGTCCTCGTTGGTCATAGTCAATGAGTTGGGGGTAAACTAGGTTTATTTTGTGAGTTTGGCGGTCTGACTCAGCGGATGATGTACTAATCACGAGTAAGGAGGAGTCTTCAAAATGTGTGGGTAAGTCGATTATGGTATCCTTTTCATCACTACTACTACAGACATTAGTTATGTTGAAGGTGAAATTATCTAGGGGCAAACCTTTGGATACTGGTAATTGTAGGGCAGTTGCTAATAACTGAGGGGTAGTCCTAACTTCTCTAATAGGGGTACCTCTGCCACATATGGTTATACTCAAAGGGGTACATCCAAGGCCAATATTTCTCATTCATCTTTCTACAATGATGGGCTCGAGTCGTCCATCACAGTTCTTTATAAGGCTTTCATTTTTGTTGTAGCCCATACCAAGCATCATTTACAGTCCTCTACTAGCTTCATCCATGGGTAGGGTGGGTGCGGGCCTTTCATCTTGGTATAGTGAGCTTGAAATGTCTCTTTTGTCCACATCTTCCTAACTTAGATCCCTCCAAACGTGGAATCTAGAATGGTCTGCTCTGAAAGTGTGAGCAGGTGTTTCAATTGGTTGAGGTCACCCATGTGTCTTAGGAGATTGAGGTAACTCTCCTACAACAAAAGAATTATTCTTCATTTTGTAATCTCCACACCCATTGTCTTGGATCATGAGCTTGATGTCGGATATGTCAGGGATGGAGGGTGTCTCTGTCACAGACATGGAGGTGAGTTGGATGGATCTATATATGGAGTGGAGGGGCCTTCATCATTCTTTGGAACTTGGGGAACTTTATAGAACCTTCCAAGTTTTTGCAATAGGCGAATCACCATGTATTGTGACCTCCTCATTTTGGTATGAAAATTTTACACATTGGTGAAATGTTGAGGTGACCACCTTCATCCCATGGATCCATGGGCATCCCAAGAGGATATTGTAGGGTGAATCAAGGTTGAGGACCTAACATGTGGTTTCCATAGTAGCTGGCCCTACTTGGATTGGGATCTTGATAGTGCCTTGAGACACTCTTTCCTAGTCATCATATGCTCTGATGGTAATGCCTTTGTTTTTGTTGATGGAGTCTTCTGAGATTCCCAAGTTCTTTATAATTTTAAGCAAATAAATATTGAGGCCCGCGCCTCCATCCACCAAGACCCTTTTAACCCTTTTCTTGTGAACCAAGACTTGAAGGTGAATTGCACGGTTGTGAGATGGCTTGGCAAGAAAGTCTTGATCAGAAAAGGTGAGGAGATTTGGAGTGATGATGTTAGTCACCATAGCCTAGAATTTTTTTGTATCAAGGTTAGCATAAACAATGGATGTAGCTAATGCTTCATCAACGATTTTCCTATGGGCGGCATAAATTTTTAGTAACTCCATGCTAGAGATCTGAACGGGGGTTATTTTTAGCTGGTCAATGACATTATAATCATAGGGAATCGATTTTGGATTTGAGATGGGGGTCTTAGATGGCTATGATTCCCCTACAATAGTAACCTTATCACCACATGTGGTAACTCCACTATTGGCATTGGCTCCTCTGACGCTAATGACAGTGACCATTTCATCTATGCATGTGACGATGTCTTTGTATATAAGGTTTGCATAGGGATACTTTTGTTTTCCTTTATTGTTCCCTTGGTTATTTCTTTGATTGTTTCCTTGATTATTTTGCTAATTGTGATTAGGCATTGGATTTGTGTATATTTTGAGATCTTGATTTCCAATGGGTTGCTCGACATTTATGATTTTATCCTCAATGAGATCTTGGATGATTTTCTTCAATTTCATGCAGTTGGTGGTTGTGTGTCCCTTGAGCTTATGATAATCACAAAGGATATTTTCGTTGTACTAGGGTGGCTTCACCTGGGGTTCACTGTAATTATAATGGGTGGGGACCTCAATGATTCCCTCATTGACCAACGTTTTCATGATGGATTTGATTGACTCCCCAAGGGTCGTGAATTTCTACTTGGGGGGATACTTGTTTCATAGAGGTGGTCCTCCTTGATTATTGACATTATTGATCTGATTTTGGGGTGGTTGTTGGTTCACCACATTTGTTTGTGTTATTTTGGTTTTTTTCTATGATTGATGATGATGCATTTGATTATTTTTCTTGGGAGCGCTCATGACAACCTTGGTATCCCCTACTCCATCATTGGTGACATTTCGGTTCTTCACCCATGTGTGAGGTTTGTCATTGTAGCTGGTAGATGGGTGACTATCCTAAAGTTTAGGATAAGTAGGGGTGCCCCCTTGTGTGACAAGAGCCCATTCAATATTGAGTGTCTTGGGAATCAATTGATCATACATGGTGATGCATTGCATCTTCAGATAGAATGCCAAGGTTTTGTCTATATTGGCAATGATGGTACAAACTTGTTGTTCTTCTGGCATGGCCCATTTTCTTTGATTGGCCTTTGCTTGCCATCACTGGAGAAAGTTGGTGAATGATTCCCCCTTCCCTTATTTGAGTGCTAAAATTTCTTCCAAACTAACATCCATGGAAATGTTGAATGCATAATTTTGGAGGAAAGCGTCTTTAATTTCCTAAAAAAAATTGATTCTTGTAGGTAGACAAGTAAACCATTCCATAATGTCACCAATCAAGCTTCGAGGGAATAGCCACATTAGATATGTGTCATTGTAGGTGACTTCCATGCAATGTACCTAAAACTCCCTGATGTGATCTTCAGGGTTTCCAATCTCGCAATATTTGTCAAATTTGGGGATTTTGAATCTCTTTGGGAATGGTACCATTTCCAAGCTTCTATCAAACAGATAGGGGCACAAGTTTCTAGGTGTCTTAATTATCTTTCCTTATTGAAGATCTAGCACTTGCTGCGAGAGCAATTTGATTTGTGCCATCACATCACCTTGTGGATCAAGAGGTGGAGTGAATACGTTTTGGGGTGTGGGATTGATGGGTGGGATGTCGGTGTGGTTTTGTTGCAAGATTTTTTGAGCAAGCGATGCCTACGCTTGTTGCTGAGCCAACAATGCTTGTTGTTGGTCGTGTTGTTTCTACACCAATAATGCTTATTGTTGGTCGTGTTGTTGTTGTGCCAACAACACTTGTTGTTGGTCTTATTGCTGCTATAATTGATAGTCTTGCAAGGCTTGTTGATATGTTTCTTGTTGTGCTTGTAATTGTGCTTGGTATTGTGCTTGCACTTGCACTTTCTAAGCTTGTATTTGGGCTCGTGCCTAAGTGTGTGCTTGTTAGATTGCTTGTGCAATATGAGAGGCATGTGCAGCTTGTGCATCATGTGTGGTTTGAGTGGCTTGAGCTTCCTGCATAGCTTGGGTAGCTTGTGCGGCTTGTTGTTGTTGTAATAAGGCTTGGGCTTGTGCATCCTATTGTGCCTATTGTGCAGCTAATTGTGCTTGTGCTTGCTGAGTAGCTAGTTGTGCGACTTGCTGCTTTTGGAGTGATTTTTGTCGGGTAGCTTGTCAAGCAACTTGCAACATCATGGTGAATGAATTGGATGTGTTGTACCTTGGTGGTAATGGTGGTGGATTAGGAAGAACACTGATCATTGTGATGAGCAGAATGGTCATGTTAATGATCAAGGTTTGAGCTACGGATGGTGCAATTGAGGTGCTTGGTCCCTTAGAAACCATGCTTTGAGGAATGGTGGATGTGTTGATCGATGTGGTTGCTTGGATGGTTTCCATCTATTGTTGTGATATAGATGACACTGTTGGAGGATTTGATAAGGTGTTATGACTTGAATGGTTGATGGTGGGAAGAGGAGGAATACCCAACCTAAGGGATGATGTAGATGTGATTGATAGGGGTGGGAGTGGTTGAAAGACAGGTGGTTCAATCCCTAGAAGTGATGATGATGGATCCAAGATTCCCCCTACTCCAAACAAGTCACCTTCTCCTTGTGAGATAGGGAGAGAGGTTTGTGTGTCCAAAGGATAATCTGGTGTTGTATGAAATGTGGGCAAGATGTAAGGGTGTAATGGATTTACAAGGATGGATTGATCCGATGTGGTACTTGCATTCAACCCTTGGTTTTTGACAAGGTGATGTTTTTGGAGTTCGCGAAGCATGGCGCTTCCCTTGTTAACAATCAATGGGGTTGAAGTGATAGATGATATGATTTGGGGGATGTCTTGAGTGACATTTTTAAGTGTAAGTGTGGATGTGGGTGAGGGAATGATATCGAGAGACCTCTCCATAATGGTTCTTACATCAAATTTAGAAGGGAGTTTATCCCCTTCTTTTTCTAACTCTAACATGTATTGGGATGGGTACAACCTCAGCATGGCACTGACAATTCGGTGGTTCTCAGGGTTTTGCACCATTTCTAGAAGTTTTGATTGTGTCATCCCATTGTAAGTGATGTCCTCTATATGACCTTCCTCTTGAGAATTTTGAGGTACTTGAGGAGGATTGATTGGGAGGTCAATGGTTATCGTCAGGTTGAATGTTGTTTCTATTTGACTTAGATCACTTGAAATGGATGTTTCTTTGTTTTTCTCCATATTCTTCTTGTGTTGAGATTGAGTTTGAACCATAAAATAGAGATCAACTTTTAGGAATGTAAGAGATTAACCTCTAATCCCTTAGGTTGGTCTAAACCTTAGGTTCAAAGAAGCGAAGAACTAGGATAATTCAAGAACCAAAGTGATGATGGGGATGAGATAAATGAAAAATGGATGATGCAAACGAATGGAACTCTTGAGGAACCTTGAGGGAGATGCTAAAATTTAGGGCTTTGATTGATTGATCGTGATGGATTGATAGTTTGACTAAGTGTGTTAAGTCAAAAAAAAGTGATAATTCACTTGTAAACTCTAGGAAGTTGTATTATCCTAGAGTAAACTTGTACATGAGAGGATGGTTTGACTAAGTGTGTTAAGTCAAATGAGGTGATTATGGATTGGATAATTTGACTAAGTGTGTTAACTCAAACAAGATGATAATGCACTTGTAAACCCTAGGAAGTTGTGTTATCCTAGAGTAAACTCATGCACAAGAGGATAGTTTGACTAAGTGTATTAAGTCAAACAAAGTGGTTTGATTTTTCCTAGAATTTTAGCATAAATGATGTTTACAAATTTTCTAAGAGTTGTTGGTGAGGTGAGTTTTGACTAATTTTGATGGTTGAGAGGTGGATGAGAGTGATTAATTTTGATCCTAGACTTGACCTAGATAAAACTCCTTCTTACAAGATCTCGGTTTTGAAGAACATGTCTGACACTTCCTATGTGAGAAAAGAAAACCTTTGAAAAAGCTCAGGATTTTGTTGATAATATAACTCATACAAGTTGGGGTTGTTTCTTGAATCTTTCTTGTAAAAATTGTAAACCAATCTTTCTCTAACTTCAAGAAGCATTTCAAGAAGCTCTTCATGAACTTTTGGGCTAATCTTTCTGAACCTGGGTTTCCAGATTTTGATCTTGCGGGAAATCATTTGAGAGAACACATGTGTGGGATCGATTGTCTTTTACTTTGCTTAATGAATTATTTTTACCACAAACAATTATTTGATTAAAGTTTCAAACTAAATGTCTATGTCTCAATTCCTTTTCATTCCACAAGGTCCATTATGTGAAAATCAAGGTTTCAAGAGCTTAGTTCCCGAAGTTGACTTTAGTGAACACAAATGATGATTAAACCCAAGTACTTAGAAACCTCTAAGGATAGAATCCCTAGGGCAAGAAAGAGCACTTAGATTTGTCAAAGGATATTTGTTTCCTCCAAAGGGTTTGAAATTTTGAGGTTCTTTGTGAATGTTTCTTTCCAATGTTTTAGATCCAACCAAAGTTTTTGGATTCCAATGACATGCACAACCCTAGGCTGAAAAGATAATATTTGTTGGGTTCCCACTTGAATCAATCCAGTTGCACATACTCAATGCAAATGATTAGATGCTTGACCACATTGGCTGCCCTCCATGACACACACTTCTCAGTTTAGCCAAGCATCAGTCCCCATGAATCTCCCATGGAATAATTTTTATCTCTACAACAGAATCACATGTATACGTGGGGTGACTCAGAGGACATGACCTTTTGCACCAATAAATAGATATGATTTTGTCCTTTACTAAACAAGGGGTTTTAATTCGGACTTTCCGTTCATAGGAGTTGACCCATGTGGCGAGAGACCATTGTTTCCCTTCTCATCGAAGCCAACCACATGATACTAGCTTTTATTCCAGTACCCACTTTTATATCCCGGTTGGAAATACACTTGTACTTAGTGTGTTACTAGTTGGGTCATTCCCTTGGGTGAGTAATTTTTCCCACAAGGCAGGCCCTCTAAGATAAATAAAAGCGAGCAACCATATTCGTAGTTCGATCAACCTTCATTTAGAAACAAAGGGAGAACACACGCAATAGGTTTACTCACACTCGCAAGATGTTTTGTTCAATTTTAATCCAAAAATGAAATATGGAGGCAATAATTAATACAACTTAATGTCATCAAAAAGATTTTTTATTCTCAAGATCATTGTGATGCGCGAGAGAAGCACATATGCCTTTTTAAATGAAATTACTTTGTAAAAGAGATTACAAGACATAAAATAACATGTTCATTTTAATTCCACAAAGCAATGATTTGATTCATTTTAAAGCACCAAAATGGGATATGAAAGTTGCCTTGTTTAATTGTTAGCCCCAAACGAAATCTAGTGAGTTTCTAAGTTCAATTTTAATCAAGTTGAAGAGATCAAATCAATGGTTAATTTTAAACCTAAAATTTGAAGTGAGTTGGTTCAAAATAGAAAACAAAAGCAAGAATTGGAGCCTTCAAGTTATCAAAATAAGCATTAAAAAATTATTTTTTCAAGTCTTCATTTTGGCGTTCAAAGATTAATCTTCTTCAATTTTACTCCACTTACTTTTTTGTTCAAAATTTGATGCTCCACTCCAACGCCAACCTATAAAGAGTGAAAAGTTAACACAAATGAGAAGTATGATATTTTATTTTATTTTTATTTTCAAGGAACTAATGATAACTTTATAAAAACCTACATCGCTCATTGATGATATTTAAATGTACTTCAACTCATAATAAAGTGGTGCAGGAGCACCTGGCAAAGTTTAGGCTTTATTGAAGTTTTTGGTTGAAACCAATTTTGTTGTGTTATGTAAGGTCTTGTGGACCATCTTGTTTGTGGTTGAGGACCTTTGTTTCTTAGGTTAGAAGTGGTGAAGTTGAATAAGTTTTGGAAGCCAATCTTTGGTTGTTTTCTAAACAAGAGATCAAGGTTGCTAGACACACTGTGTTTTACAACACTTTTCTTTTGGACGTTCCTAGGCTCAAAAAGGAAACCTAATTGTTTCCAAGTTTTTTTAAAAAGGTAGCTCTCGACCTATTTGAAAGGTGGAAGAATTGGAATGTTTGTAGTTCTCATGAGAATGACAAGAAAACAGTGATTTTGGTGTGAAAACTCAATTTTTCTGTTCTTGTTTGTGTGATAGCTGCTAAATGAATTAAAAGAGGAATTTTGTAGGTTTGATTAGCATGTAGCGAAGCATCTGGAAGTTTTGTTTTGGCACATTAGATATTTGTTCCATCGCTTTCATCCATTTTTGTAAATTCTATGTTTTTCCTCATTTGCTGTCTTGACTGGTAAATCGAATAAAATGGGGTTTTAGACTGCACTCCCACCATACCAAGAAGTATGGGGACATTGGGAATGTGGTTAAACTCCATCATTGTACATACATTAGCAGTAGGAGTCTATAGGAGGCATAGCATCATGATCAAAGTATTTCCCTAGGCGAGTTTGTTGATACCCGGCTTGGGAAGACAGTGAAATACACAGTCCTAACGTGGCAGGGGTGATGAATCTTTTATAATGCAAAGTGTGTAGTGGTTGCAGGAGCCTTCATAAAGGTTGGCAAGAAGGCAGAGTTCTTGTTTGATCATTTGGAGGTTGGAAAAAGCAAACAAACCAAGAAAATGGTCTAGAAAACCCTAGTTTTTGGAGAAATATAGGTTATGCCTGTGTACGGGCAGAAAGGGTCCCAAACCCTAAAAATCCTGTAGAGCTTGGAAACTGAGCCAGGGTGTTAGAAGGGAGTTTGGCATAATCTTTTGAAGGAGAGGAGTTCCAACTGGTTTTCTTGGGTAAGCAATGGGGAAATGTTGATGGAAGGTCAACAAAGAATCCTTGTGAGATGGTTTTCATGCCATGGGAGACATATCACACCCCTGCAACAAGATTAGGAAGCATTGGAGGATAGCTAGTATTTAAGAGTATTAAGGGCTAGGGAGTGAATGAGAGGAAGAGCACCAAGTTTTGTTCGGTTGAGGCATTGTAAATGGTAGCAGGGTTGGCCAGAACAACCAGGGGTGCCTAGATAGTATAGGACCTATAGGTTGAGTGGTGGAGAGTGACACCAAAGGGGTTCATCAAGGTGAGACCCGGAGCATTGAGTTAGTGATTGCCTCAATCCAACCCTATCTCTATCATAAAGCTTGATTGTATATCCCACATTCTCAAGCCATTTCAAAGTGTAATTAAAAACATATGGCCCACCATTATGCAAAAAGAAATGGTACACTAAGAACACCTCCATATCATTTTAAAACCCTCGAAGAAATTTTTAACAGTGGACAATCATTTTAAGTAGCTTCCTAACCATTTTGAGTAGCTTCCCAAGCATTAAAAATATATTAGGATTTTTGCTATAATAACACTTAAAAGACTACTCAAAATATTAATCAAACAATTGCCTAGGTAATAGGAACACTTGCTAGATAGTTTCACAGTTGTGAAGGTCATGAGAAATGGGTGTTGGGAATTTTAGTTGGCATAGGTAATCAAAACATGCTCAAAACACCATTGAAAATACTTCCCAAACATTGGAAATGCTTGCAAGGTTTTTCTGGATGAGAAAATGACAACTTCAAACACTTTAAGACACTAAAAATTCTCCCAAATCCTCCTCTAGTGTGATAACCATTCATTGCAAATTGTATAGAGACTTGTTGCAAGCTTTAAAATGATGAAACAACATATCTAAATGGTTGTCTAGATTATTGGAAAAATTTAAGATTTTCATGCTATAATAAAAACAAAAGTAACATGATGCCTCATTATCCAGCTCTACAAAATAAACCAATAAGAGTCGTACTACACAAAATCCTTATATTGCAGTATTGTTTCGATTATTCCTTGTCAAATAATGATGTGGCACAAACCTATGCTAGCACAAGGAATGTGAGAACAAAACAAAGTTCAAGAGATTAAAATAACACATGAGGAAATTCTTTAATTTCGCACCCAGAAATATCCCATCTCAGTAAAGGCAGATATCAAATAAAATGCCCATTGTGTGAATTAAGGCTTCATTGAAAAAAAAAAAGGCTTAAGAAACTTTTAAGGTAAATGCAGCTAGTAGGTGTAAAACCAAATTTCCCAACATCCACACTTATTAATTGATAAGATTTATAACGCCCCTTCTTCTTTCCATAGCCACAACATAAAAAATAAAATGGAAAACTATGTGATTCACGTGGTTTTGACATCCCCATCAAACCTCTGTTCTCTTGCATGAGTTGACTAGCGATGCAACTTATTGCTGCTTATTTAATGCAGAATCTAAGAGTATATTAATGTTGCCCCTTCCCTGCATAGAAGTAATAACAACTGGGAAATTAAATTCCCTTTGCAGATATTTACTTTCAATCACCTAACTTCTCTTACCTATCAGTCGCAGTTTTCTGAATGTGGATTTTTTCATTAAAATTGCAGTGAAGCTCATTCCATGGATTTGGTAGATATTGAAAAATTTCATAAAGATGCTCAAAAAATTGAATCTCATTCCATTGAAGATAAAAACTATGAGAAAGTTTCTCTTATGAACATAACTGAAAGCTATAGTGGACCTGAGGCAAAAACTAAGCATAAAAATTTGGAGGTTGATGAAAATGCAGCTTTTCCTCATGTCATAGATTCCAGAGATGCTTGGAGAGGTGAATCTCTTTGCATTGAAGTTGAGGAGATGTAGGGAAAAATTGTTCAAAGTGGTGTGTTCATAGTTGGACCTAGCATAATTGAGCCACAAAATAGCACTTGATTTCAAATACTGCTGATAGTGAAGGGGCATCTACACAAGAAGGTGTGAGAATAGCTGAAATCCCTAATGGAACTGAGCCAAAAACTATGTGTTCTCAAGAAGGTGAAACTTTTGGCTTCAAAGATGAGGAGGGTTATGCAGAGTTTATGAAGGAAGGTGTAAGCATATCTAAAAGAACATATTCCCCATGGCTCCCATTTTCTTACTCTGTCACTTGTATAAGTTCCAAGGAAGATAGGCTATAAGCTCTGAAAAATTACATGGCCATCGAACCTAATAATTCTTATGAAAATTTTGAATGTGAAAAAGCTTTCCTCATTGCAAATATGAACATAACACTCCTACTAAATGCTTTTGATACTACGGGGAGGCCTCGAAAAAGGTAGAGAACTAATTCACCATTTAAACAAGCTTGCCGAAGGAAGGAAAATTATAAATAATTTAGAAAATTTTGGCAGCTGGCCACAATATTGAAGCTGGTTTTCTGTTTCATCAAGAATAATTATAGTCAATGAACTGAAGATATAAGAACATTTCTACCAAATATGAAACTTTAAACTATTGAATCTGAAAATCATCCATTTATATTGAAAAAAGTATTGAAAACACATCGAAATGGAGCACCAAAATCAGGGATTACTAAAATGTCCTCATCAACCAATTATTACATTCTACAATAACAACCTCGTATATATACGTAATTGTGCTAATTTTTATGTAATAAACAAATATCATAAATACTACCTGAAATCCAGCTGATTTTAGAGCTTCTAGACACTGACTTGTAGTGCGAGATACAACACTGTAGCTCAAGGGAGCTATGGGGAAATGTGAGTAATCATTAATGAAAAGCAATATGGAGCCCTTAAAATTCTTGCAGAGAGAATATAGACATTTGAATATTCAGTGCAATGAAAGAAACATGAAGAGAAATGCAATAAATGAGGTAGAGAATTTGATTGGACACTTATTGCGAAGTTAATTAAGATTTTGGAGGAAATTTTTCTTCAAGATTTCATGCCATTATACACGGAAGAGATGGAGAGTAACTCTTCAAACATTTTTTGCTTAACTTGCAATGCCAAGAAAGGGACAAAGAATGTGAGCCACAAAAGAGGAATGTACCAGTCTATATATGCTAAGAGAAATACCGGTCTATCCTTCATCAAAGAAGTTAGAATCTCCTGAGCTTGATATATCCAGACAAGGAGGACCAATGTTAAAAGAACATATGGCTTAGACGAAGGCAACTCATATGGTAATATGAGTGGGTAATAGTCAGATGGTCCCTGACTGCATAGTTCATACAAAGCCAAAATATGAAAACATCTGTCATTGCCGCAAGTTAGTTCAAGATTATAAAATACAAAAATCACTTGAATGCCTCCAATAAATGCACATTAACACACAACCGGATCAATTGCAAATGGAAACAATTATTGCTAATGAGATTAGAATATGTCTTTCTCAACATACCCAATGTGTTTTTAAAAGCTACAAATTACAACAATATATCATAGTAAAGAAATGATAACTATATGCTAAATAGGCCCTCCTTCTAGAACCACATGTGAGCATGAAAATCTGCAAAGCTTAAAATTAACCCACATTAGTATAGTTAGTTTTAAAACCTAGAAAATCAACCACTCTTATGAAATAACCCAACATGCTAAACAAAGCCATCAAAAGATCCAATAAACTGATTGAAAGCACAAAAAATCATGGAGGATACGTATTCCATATTGGATTGGTGCACCTTTGGTATGTGAAGGATCCCTTTCCCAATCCTAGATAAGTTTTAATGAAGATAGACAAAGAGATAAGATTAACTCAAGTTGCCTATAGTAAGAATGCTCAAATTGTAGATGCAAATGATGAAGGAAAGCTTTGGATTTATAGATGAGATTGAGGAAATAAGAAGCAAAGTTGAGGAATGTGGGACTTATCCTCAACCAGCAGGAAGAGGCCACTTGTCACCATGTGAATGGGCCAAGGTTGTGTAATTTTTGGTGAATGTGCCAAGGTTGTGTAATTTTTGGTGAATGTGCCAATAAATGACATTAGGTGGCCTTTTCAAATTTGAAATTTGACTTGTTGGAGGGAGAAGAAAGGGGTCTTAAATGCCAAGTGGGGGACATGTAAGAGGGGAATTAATGCTATGTTGGAAGGGACAAGTCATTTTGAGAGGGAAATTCAAATTGGAGGAATATTCCCTATTATGCCATGTTGAGGGAAATTAGAAGATTTAATAAATCAATTAAATGATTTATTTGTGCAAGGGGGAAAAGCTAGAGGATGTGACTTGCATTAAGATTAACATTAATCATGATTTAGTTAACTTAAGAGAGGATTAGGTGATTGTGGCATTTTGACTTAGACTTTTGGATTAAAATAAATCAAAATGAGAGGAAATAATGGATATTGGCTATTTAACTAAATACATTTGATTTAATTAAATGAAAAAACTTTAGGAGATAATAAAATAAAAATGATTTATTTAATTAAGGAGAATATGATTAAATATGATGTTAATTTTGCATGTCTATAGCATGACCTGTAAGGTTGCGTGGAAAGAGCCTCATTAGATAGGAATAATTGTTCTGCAACTCCATATATGATACTGAGAAGTCTCATACATGCTCTACTGGATATCCTAATCCTTTTTACTTTCTTTCAAATTAGGGTATCTCAAAGTTTTTTTGGAAGAGTAGTGTTGTGATGGAACAGTCGAATGGGAATGAACAAATTTCCTACATGGTGTAGGTCTTTTTTTTTCCTATCTACATATCTGCTATTTGTTGAGTGACAACATCTAGCCTTAGTTCCATCTCCATTTTGGGTATATGTGTTTGCAAGGGTTGTATGTGATAACCTTGTTGTCCTATCAGGTTTCAGTTATAGATCAAGTATTGTGAAGGTACAGGACCTTGATAGCCATATGAGATGTAAGGAGGGTTAATTCATTGTTGTGTATAAGGAGGGTTAACTCCTTGTTGTTGGAATGGAACATATGGAAGGATTCCCTAATGATGCATTGGCGAGACACCTTGTTGTTGGGGTGACTAAAGAAGGGTGCTCTATGGCACACCTAGCTAGGTAGGACTAAAATGAAGGCTACCCTAATGATGTGTTGGTGGGATACCTTGTTGTTGGGATGACTGAATTAAGGCGCTTTGCGGCACACCCTATTGGGTAGGACTAAAATGAAGGCTACCTTGATGATGTGTTGATGGGACACCTTGTTGTTGGGATTATTGATATAGGGCACTCTATAGCACACCCTGCTGGGTAGGACTAAAATGAAGGTTACCCTAATGATGCATTGGTGGGACACCTTGTTGTTGGGATGACTGATTGAGGGCACTCTATGGCACACATTGCTGGGTAGGACTAAAATGAAGGTTACCTTGGTGATACATTGGTGAGACACCTTGTTGATAGTATTGCTGGTTCGGAAGGGGACCCTATGTTCCACCTTGTTGAAGACACTAATTGTTCTGAGGGTGACCCTATGTTCCACCCTATTGAAGATACTAGTGTATGGGGGGAATAAAATATGTGTAATAAATATCAATCTAAACCACACACCAATGAAAAATTTACATTAAGGAAATTGAAATAACAAATAAACTGAAAAAATTATTCCTTAAAACTATTCCATTGTTCTCTATTCTCAAGGATCCTCTAAATCATGAATGCTCTGAGATTGTATTTATTTTGCACATGAATTATTAGATGACAACCTGAAAAATGAGATGCTATGATGAAAATGCAAGTATTTTATGCCTACATCTACATGCTTGATGTATTTGATATGCAATACTAAATGATATGATGTTAAGATTATGCTACTATTGTGTTTAAATTATACCTAAGATGATGTTATAATAATGCAAAAGCTATATGAAAATGCAACAATTAGGATTCTAGGAATAAAATTGCCATAATAACACTAATTTAAGCTAAATGCAAAATGCTAAACTAAAATTATATCCTAAGCTCACAATGCTAATATGATTTATGCAGAGTATATTTATGCTTTGCTCTCTATCTAAATATTTAAACGAGCCTCTATTTATAGACTTCTCCAAGGAATTAAGTGATGTGGCGAGATTTGATGGTCAGGATTTAGTCTAGAGAGATCGACGGTGAGGATGAAGAAGTTGGAGGGAACCATGGACGATGTTCCCTTTAAAAGAGCAAGTGTACAAGTGTTGAAGAGCATCAAATGGATGAAGAAGCCATGTTTCCCCAATCCTGTTAAGAGTTTGTTGATGGAAATTCCCATTTAAAAATTAAAAATATTTAAATTCATGTGACACATGGTGAGGTGGATGAATAGGTGGAAGGAGGTTAGAGAATTATGTAGGAATATGACAAAATTTGAATTTAAAAATTCAAATTTAATTTAGTAGAAATTATTCAAATAAAACAAATTATTTAATTAAATCAAGAGGAAAATGATTTGAGATACAAAGAAATTAGAAAATAAACTATATAAATAAATTTTACAATTTATTTATTAGTAGAGGAATTTATGATTTATTAATTAAATAACTAGTATTTAATTAATTTTCTCTAGACCAATTTTAGGTGTATACATTTTGCCCCTCTTTGAAGCGATGTGTTTACACATTGCTTCAAAGAAAAATAAAATTCTAGAACACGATAATAAAATTTTTGACATGCCCGAGATGCTGATTTTTGAGTGATGACGGATATATGCCCCCTCGGGAGATAAATCAGGGATTTTTTTTTAATTTTTGATGAGTTTTTGAAAATTTTGAAATTTTGATGATTTTATGATGATTTGCAAATTTTATGATGTGAGAACGATTTATCTCTTGAAAAATTGATACCGAACCTACCACATTTGATTAATTGATTAAAAGCCCTTTGAAAAAAAAATGAAAAAAAATTCCACCATAATTCTCACTTATTTACCCCTTTTAATAGGTAAAAAGGTGAAAAGATAGCTTATTTGTGTCATTTGCATTTTGAAAGTTTGAGTGATTGAGAGAGCTAGGATGGAGAATATTTTGCATCACACCAACCAATTCAATTGAGTTTGCTACCATCAGCTCCCAACTGCATATGGACCTCTGGTACGTACCCCAAGAACCTCTTTGCTTTTGAAAATTGCATTGAATTTCCCACTTTTTTGCTTAGTTTAAAAATAAGTTTTTCTCACATTTTAGCACATAGGAATGATTTTTTAGTGCATAGGGAACTTGCTTTAGTGCATAGGGTTTGAGGAATCCCAAAGAATATATTAGCACCTAGGGAACCTATTATAATGCATTTGGTAATTGTTGTCGTGGATAGGATAAATTAGCACATAGGGAAGATAATGTAGTACATTGGGTTAATGATTTAGTGCATAGGGCGTTCTAGTGCATTGAGTAGATATTTTAGCACACTGATAGGGTTTTGTAGCGCATATGAAGAATTAGTGCATAGAAACCCTATTTTGGCGAATCCATGAGATTTTCTAGTGCATTTGGATGTTTAGCACATAGAAAGACTGTTTTAGAGCATTAAAGCCATATTCGATGATTTTTTATGTTTCCTCCTTGTTTTTGATGGTTGATGATTGCATCAGCTGATGATTTGATGTTGTTGATAGATTAGATGATGATTGACCTCATGATAGGCGAGGATCAATGATAAGATAGGTGAGGATCAATGATAGGTTGATTGATTGATAGATTGATTGATAGGTTGATTGATTTGTGATATTATATTATTATAGGAGGATGGCCTAGGAGTGTTACAGATTCGGGAGCACTTCCCGAAGGCATGGGATATGATACCACAGTTAGCTCAGGTAGATTTAGATATTATTGCTTGATGCGGTTTGACCTTGCTGATTGACATGCCCCAGTATAGGATTAATAGGGGGCTTCTGACTGCACTAGCTAAGTGGTGGCATAGTGATCATAATACCTTTCACTTAGCCACTGGTGAGATGATGGTGACACTTGAGGATGTATACGAGATCTTGAGGATTCTCATTATTGGGGAGATAGTCATCTATGATCATGAGGAGTAGGGAGGGACAAATGCCCTAAGGAGGATTTTCTAAGATTCTCAGATTAGCAGCTACGAGATTCCATTGCAAGAGATGGTATCCATGTATCAACCATTACTATATGTACTTGTTGGCTTTATTGGAGGTTTTCTATGTCCCGACCATAGGTCGAAGGGACTATCTATTGGATTGGGTCGGGTCTTGGAGATGATGATCACATAGGGTGTTCGATACGCTTGGGGGTCTTGCATGCTAGCTCATTTATATCATGATTTACATTAGGTTGTATATCTCAGTAGGTGTGAAAATTTTGTAGATCTGGGCATGGGAGCATATAGCGGTTACGTGACCAGTGGCAGATAAGGCTCATCTAATTGGTAGACCTTATGTTTTTGGTTACATGGGTCAACTTGTCCAGCATAAGCTAGGAAAGTTAGAGTATTGGAGGTGGTTATTGGATGACCTGGATATAGTCACCTAGCGACCATACGTATATTGCGATCCATGGCCAGACGATGACACTGAGATTCCCTACATATGCATTTCCAGATATTTGATTGGTCGAAAACCATATATACTTGAGAGATTCCTACTTGGGAGGGTGCATCAACATTTTGGTAGAGTACATGGCATGCCCTAGGGAGTGCCCCATTATGCATGTAGGAGATAGGATATTCTAGAGTGGGGTCCTACTTTGTCTTATGAGGATGCATGTGATGAGTGTTTGAGGTTACAAACACTATTATGGTAGTATAACCCTAAGATACCAGATGCACATATGACAGATGAGTATGCCTAGTACTTTCATACACATCCCTTCTCGCGGATTTCCAGTCCTGGTGAGCTAGCACCTATTTTGGAGGGTGATGACAGAGGGCCACGATGTGCACTAAGGCAGAGGAGGGATGGAGGAGATGGGGATGAGGAGGGAGAGGGTGAGGAGGGAGATGATAAGGGTGATGATGGGGGTGATAATGGAGGTGGGGGTGGCAATGGAGGTGGGCCGGTACTAGATTTCATAGTACCTAGGAGGAGGAAATATTTGGTATAGGCCGAGAAGCAGTAGATTCGCATTCGGTTTCCCCCACACCAGTAGCAGACATAGATAGCTGCATTACAGATGCAGGTGCAAACTCTACAAGGTTAGGTGCAGAAATTACAGGGGCAGCTGACACAGGCCCAGGGATAGATACAAGGATAGGCATAGGCACCGGGATAGGCACAAGCACAGGTTACTACTTTGATGGTTGAGAGGGATGCAACTAAACAGCAGGGTTAGTAGGCACATGCTTTAGCCGATAGATTACAAAGAGTGGCCTAGGGGACCACTACAGTTGATTATCTCAGGGAGGTTCATCATACTATGTAGGAGGAAGAGTATTACCAATTGAGATACTATGAGGCATTACCTGTAGAGCAGCGTGTGAGTTATGCATTGTCTCAATCAGGTAGGAGTCAGTCTCTTACCACCAGCATGGGTGTGATATAGCCACCACACAAAGATCTACCGGGTAGGGACCTGGGTATAGGTCCATCATCTGAAAGTACATCAGGTGGTTTAGCAAGAGGCTCAGAGAGGCCAATGATGTTTGGGGGGAGCACCACATAGCTCCATTTGATCATATTTGATGTACTTTGAGACATATGTATACACTGATTTAGTTGAGATATTATGATACATTGCCACATTTTTGATGTTGTATTTCTCTACATGTTTGGCCATCCTTGTACACTTGACATTATTATTTTGAGATTATATGAAATACAATGGTGATTAGTGATCTATGTGTTGTCTGTATGTTTTTTTATGATGGGTGCCTATGATGGATGCATTTTACCTTTATGTACTATATGTCATGTGATGGTTTATTTGATTATGTCATTATTATGTATGGTTATGTATGGATGCATTTAATGAGTTGATGATGTATGGTTGTGTGTATGGATGATGTTTTTATTATGACTTATGAGATGGATGCAATCATGCAAATGATATGGGATGCACTTTATTTTTTGTATTTTTTTAATGCAAGTATATGATGCAATGTATGGATGAAAAATGGGAAATGATTTATTTTGTGAAATGTGAATACATGACCTAATGTATGGATGGATGAATGAAGTAAATATATTATTTCCAATGTATGATGGATGAATTATGATTTATGAGAAATGTTTTTTTCTTTGGATTTTTCCAATGGAAATATTATGATGAATGAAAATGTATGCTAAGGGTATGAATGAATGGATCATGATAATGGTTTGTTTTTGGATTTTTTTGTGATGTAAATGTATGACTATATTTTGTTTTGGATTTTTAAGTGTAAATGTATGATAAATGCATGGATGGATGGTTTATGATTTTGGATTTTATAAATGCAAATGTATGATAAATGCATAGATAATGATAAATGTATGGATGGATGGATGGATAATGCAAATGTGTGAGAAATGTGTGGATGAATGATTTTATGATAATGAATGACTTATGAAAATGCTTTATTTTTGGATTTTTCTAATGCAAAGGTATGATGAATGCATGAATGGATGTATGATATGCTAATAGTCTCCAATGCATGGTGTAAATTTAAAATGCTTATGCAACTACATGTGAATGATTATGCAACTATGTGTGAATGATTATGTTTTTGTTAATTTCAAATGTACTCAATCAATTAATGAGAGATAACATCATTTAGAAATTTTCCCAACTTGGAAAAATCTAAAATGCAGATGAAAAACTAGTATGGATTCCAATCTATCTTATTCACGCAAACCTAACTATGCATTGTTGTCATCGTGCCAGCTGATTTGTTGTGCTTGGTATCATCATTGAGCCTCTTTTCCATGTTTAAAGTTAGTACAAACATCGATGATATAATTAGACCATGATGACCTAATTAGAACTTCCATGAATTTTTGATATTGGAAGTTAATACAAGCATATAGGCATAATTGAACCAAGATGACTTGAGTATTTCTTGTGTAAAATAGACAAGAGTTAATCCTTTTCCTATGTCAATCCAAAATGTCATCAATGATACTTCATAGATCACATCCTGTGATGATTTACATAGTAATAATGATCAACTCAAAAATATCAGACAAAGAAAAATATCATTCTCAATCATAGCTTCTCTAGTTCATGACATCCTTGAGTTACTCCAAAGAAATGATAACAACAGTCAAGATAAAAAAATTGAACATACATGTTAAAGTGATCAAACCCTGATTCAGAAGATGATCATCTAGTGAGATTTGATTTGTGCATCTTGATGTTGATTTGGATGGTCGATTGTCTGATTGATTGTGATTGATGTTTAGTTTAATGTTTAGTGTGATTGATGCTTTTGTCAGGTTGTCTTGTTATTTTCTTGTTGTTTTAAGCTCAAAGCAGGTTGCCCCCAGTGAGTTCAGGATTTTTCCCTTAGTGAGAAACAAACCAACTATTATGGATATGTACATTGATAACCAAGCCAAGGTGGGACATGACCATAGCAACCGGATATGTACATGAAGCTCATTTTATTATAGGCATGTATGGACAACGATAGAAAAAGTGGATGACCGACACACATTCCAACAGATGGAGAAGCCAATTCATCACAAATAGTGCCTATTTGCCAGGTTCTCACTATTTTCTTTTATTGCACCTTTTAGATTTTATGATTTTTTTGTTGTTACCAAGACACCTATTTGCCAAGTTTTCATCAAGGTAACATCTTTTTTCTGATTTTTCACTTTTTTTGTATTTTTCCTTTTTTGCCTTTTTTATTTTTTATTTTTTTTAGGACTTTTTCTTTTTTTTTTTTGGATTTCTTCAAGACTTTTATTCCATGAAATGGATGAATTATGTGTAGAAATTTTTGAGATGTAGGTTGTTCATAGGTTCCTAAAATAGACCCCCTTTAGGCATGGATAGATGATATGCTCCTAATCCATAGAATGATACAATGACAAAGGTTCCTAGCGAATTTGGTTCAAACTTTCCCTTCTTTTCTCTGTCTTGTTGGTTGCACGGATTTTCCTTCAATACCAAATCATCAACCTAAAATTTTCTTGGTTTTACCTTGTGATTATAGCTTCTTGACATTATTTTTTGACATGCTTTCAGGTGATCAAATGCAAGCTAACAAAATTCATCCAACAATTCCAACTGTTGTAATCTAGATACCTGATAGTCTTCATCTAATTTGATGTCTTTCAATGACACTCAAAGAGAAGGTAATTCAACCTCAATGGGAAAAATAGCTTTTGATCCATATACAAGAGCATACGGTGTGGCTCCTGTGGAGGTGTGGATACTAGTATAGTATGTGCACAAAGCAAGGTTTAGTTGGGCATGCCAATCACGTCTAGCCTTGTTGACGGTTTTCTTTAGGATCTTCAAGATGGTTTTGTTTAAGGCCTCTGCTTAGCCATTCCCTTGAGGGTAGTAAGGCATGGAGAATCGGTGTTGGATGTGAATTTTTTCACAAAGGTCTTGCACATCTTGGTTCTTGAAAGGTCATCCATTGTTAGTGACAATGGAGCTAGGGATACCATATCGAAAAACAATGTAATTCAAGATGAAGGAAGCAATTTTCTTACCAATGATGGTAGTTAAAGGAATAGCTTCAACCCACTTCATGAAGTACTTGGTGGTCGTGATGATGAATTTGTGCCCATTGGAAGAAGATGGATGTATTTCCCCCACAAGGTAAAGTCCCCAATGACAAAAGGGCCAGGTTGATGCAAATGGTTGGAGTTCTTAAGCCGATGCATGTATGAGGTTACCATGGATCTGACACTTCTTACGTTTCTTGACAAACTCAAAAGACTCTTTCTCCATATTCAACCAGTAATACCCCAAAACATAGGAGTTTCTTTGCTAGGGTAAGACCACTTGAATGTGTTCCATAGATACCCTCATGAACTTCCTGTAAGGTCATTTTAGACTCATCGCATTCTATACATCGAAGGAGAGTTCCATCAAGACCTCATTGGTAAAGTAAATTCATGATAAGGGTGTGTCGGGTGGCTTGATGGATGAAGTTTCATTTTTTTTTCTATGATAGGTTGGGTGGAAGGGTGTTATCTCTTAGATAGGTGTAGATCTTCCCATAGATTGAGGTATCGACGTAAAGTAAATGGAAAATGACTTGGGACTCAGGATCGTCATAGGTAAGGGTTAACAGTTGTTCCACCATGAACTCATAATGGCTCCATTTATCAAGCAATAGTGGCCATGGCATCAACAACTTTGTTGTCTATTATTGGGATTTGTTCAAATTTGATAGTAACAAAGTATTTCTTAAATTCATTAATCATTCTTTTGTAGGGCATTAGTTTATCATCCTTTGTCTAATAGTCATCATTAACTTGGTTGATGACCAGCTAAGAGTCTCAATAGACTTGAAACTCTACGATTTTCCACCCTACAACTACCTTGATGCCAATTATGAGTGCTTCATACTCCACCATGTTGTTGGTGCAAGGGAACATCAGTCTGTATAAGTTTTTAATGGTATACCCTTGAGGGGTGACAAATAAAATTCTTGCTCCTGATCCATGTTGAGTGTATGATCCATCGAAGTATAATATCCATTGTTTTGTTGTTATGGTAAGGACATCAACATCTAGAAACTCAATGTGTAGAGGATGATCATCATGTAATGGTGCTTCAACTAGTTGATTTGTGATGGCTTGAACCTTGATGGATTTCCTACCGAAATACTACATGTCAAACTCACTTAGTATGATTACCCACTTTGCCAGTCTTCCGGTTAGATTTGCCTTGTTGAGCAGATATTTTAATGGATAAATTTTAGCTATTAAATTTATGGTATGAGTTAGCATATAATGTCACAATTGTTGAGTGGCAAACACTACTCCTAGACATGCCTTTTTCAATGGATGTATAGTTGATTTCATATCCATTTAATGTTCTGCTAATATAATAGATCATCCTTTTTTTTCCTATTGAATCCTCTCGTGCTAGCAAAGCTCCCAATGATGCCTCAGTTGTTGCTATGTATAATAAGAGTGGTTTTCCTTATGCTAGCAGTACTAATATGGGTGGAATCATTAGATATTGTTTCAATTGGTTGAGAGATTATCTTCACATTTCTCATCCCATCCAAAGGAAGCATTTTTGTGTAGCAAGTGAGTGAAAGGATGGGTTTTTTCTGCCAGTTATGAGATGAATCTTCGGATAGACTGAAATCTTCCTTGGAGTGATCTTAGCTAACTGATGTTCTTGGGAGGAAACATCTCCATGATTTCCTTAACTTTCATGGAATCCACCTCAACTCCCTTTTTTGAAACTATATATCCCAAGAGTTTTACATATGTCACCCCAAATACATATTTTTTTGGATTCAATCGTACATTGAATTTTTCTAGTCTGGTGAATATTTTATCTAGGATCTCTAGGTGTCCTTCTCTGGTGTATGATTTTCCCAACAGATCATCTACATAGTCTTCCATGAATGTGTGCATCATATCATGGAAGATTGTCATCATGGCTTGCTGATAAGTAGCTCCCACATTCTTCAGTCTAAAGGGCATGACGTTCCAACATAATGTGCTCCATGGGCATGTGAAGGTTGTTTTATCTTAATCCTCAAGTGCAATTTTGATTTGGTTATATCCTGAAAAGCCATCCATAAGTGACAACATGGAATGTCCTATTGTTAGGTCCATAATTATGTCTATGCTGGGTAGAGGAAAATCATCCTTCAGACAAGCTTTATTGAGATATCTGAAATATGTCCAAATTCGGATACTGTTGTCAGGTTTTGAAATTGGTACAATATAGGAGATCCACTCAACATAATCAATTGGTGTAATGAACCCTACATCCAATAGCTTCTTTAGTTCTTCTTCACCAAGAGGGCAATATGAAGATGCATTTTCCTTAACTTCTGCTTCACTGGTTTTACTCCCGGTGGTAAGGATAAATGGTGCATGATTCAATCTAGATCTATCCCTGGCATGTCTGCATAGGTACAAGAAAATTTGATTTGTCACTCTTCAAAGAATTTGGTGAAGCTTGGTTTTTCTTGTTTTGTCAGGGATGCTGCTAAATGTAGAGTCTTCACTATCTCTACTATGCTAATGTTGATGGATTGGGTGGGCTCAATCAATAATTTTGATCTCTCTTGAAAGTGTTCAGGAAGAGTGTCAAATATATCATCCTTTAGTGCCTCAGAGATGTTTTTACCATTGGACGCACTCTTTATTTTTACTTTTTCCGGATCTAATACTGCCATAGAATGGTTTTCACCATTAGATCAATTTTCTATATTATTCATTTTGTAGCTGAGAGATTTGACACTCCCTTGACTAGAAATTTCATTCTAATATTCAGTGGTGGAACATGTTTTAGGGTTGTCAGCATAGAGAAAGTTGACAATGACATCATCATTTGAAAAGACAGGGAAGTTAAGAGGCACGGTTTAGTCCCAGTCGATAAGTTTGGGATGTACTAGAGGTAGGGAATCATTAGATTAGTTTAAGTCAAAGGCAGTGAGGGTCCTGATGGTGATGTATTCAAGTAGTCCTATAGAAATGTTAAGGTCTATGATGTAACTCTCCTTTGAATGATATGCCTTGCTTGGAGTCTGATCGTCCTCATTGGAGCCAGCAATATGTTGTGATCCAAATTCAAGTGGTCTTGACCCCAAATTTTTTCCCTCCTCATGTATGGGTGCATACTTTTGTATCACATTATTTCCCTTTTCATGACAAGACTCTTCAGATAAAGAATCCCTCATATTAATTTGAGTCAGTTTCATAGTCATTACTAGCTTGTAGTTGTAGGATTCGTTCAACAACCTTTTTTGAGTGGCTTCTTCCTTTGTTTCCTCTTTATATCCTAGCCCTGTCTTGTCTTTTGGATTGGTTAACATGGGTTGGATTGGTTCCATCATGCCTTCTTTTCTCTTTCCCATGGGACCTTTTCCTTCGTATCCCATTTTCTCCAATATTGAAAACCCTTTACCATATTTTGTTTTTCTTACATTAGTTGTTGCTTCTTGAGATTCGACTTCATCCTTGTAAAGATAGTTTAGAACATCTTTGTCTTTTGCTTCATCAAAAAGTGTGATAGGTTGTGAGGACTGTTGTGTTGAGGTTAATGGTTGACCATAGGACTTTGGGGAAGATAATTGTGAGAGACATAGGGATTTCTCAATAGAATATTCACCCACACCATTATCTTTGACTTACAATTTTTTCTCAAATTGATTGGACAAAGTGTTGAGTTGGGCTTCATGATTGGTGTTGGTAGAAGGGGTAGCTTCTTCCTTTTTTCTCAGGTTGTTTAAGTGAGGAACTTGATTGGATTTCTTTATTCAAGGACATGGCATATTGTTTTGACAAGGAATTTGATTGGTTTGGATTACTTGGGGGGGCGGATGTGAAAGCAAGAGCTTCTCTATTATGGGGTACAAAGACATCCTCGACCAACTTTAGGGTGTTGCAATACTGAGGACTATTGGAATCATTTGAAATGGTGATCTCTTGCCCATTTCAAGGGAATTTCAGACATTGATGGTAAGTTGAGGGGACTGCCTACATCTCATGGATCCAAGGATGACCCAAGAGAATTTTGTATGTTAAGTCTTTGTCTAAAACTTGGAAAATTGCGTATTTTTGAATCGGCCCCACCTAAATTGACAAAAAAATTAATCCTTGTGAAGATCTTTCATCATAATAGGCTTTGATAGAGATATTTTTCCTTGAATCTATTGCATTCTTTAAGAATTCTAGAGCATGAATAAGCTTTAAAGTACATATATTGAGACCGGATCCTCCATCTATTAGAACATATTTGACTCGATTTTTATGTATTAATACCTCAATGTGAAGTGTTGCATTATGGGGATGTCATCATTTTTTGAGAATGATAGGAAATGAGGTGCAATCAAATGCCCCACCATGACTTGGAATGTATAAACTTCCAAATCCTTTGGTACTGTTGTGTCCACTAGGCCCTTTTCCAAAATTTCCTTGTGGGTGGGTGAAATCTTGAGGAGTTCCAATAAAGATATTTTCACTGGGATCTTTTGCAGTTGATTAAAAATGTTGTATTAATGTGATAGGGCAGCAGGTGTTTTGGATGTGCTTCCTTTTAATACATATTTGGACTATGCTCTCATGGTCACATTTATAGGCATGTTGTCCTGTTTCCTTTTTATTTTAAATTGATTTGGTTCTCTATTGCAGCCATGTCTTGTTTGATGTTATGGACTTGATTTTATGTGATGTTGGTGTCATTGATTTTCTTCTCAAATATGGTGATGTCTTGTCCATGTTAAATTGGAATGCTATTAATTTGATTGTTGGCTGCAACAATGTCTTATGCATCATTGATATTAATGTCATTTGTCTAATCTTCAACTACCGAAATATGAAGGATGAGAGTATCATGAACATAGTTTACATTTTTCCCTTTGTTGTTCATTGTAGGGGACTCCCCTTTTTCATAATTTGGTAAGGGATTCTTGAATGCACCATGATCATACTTTGTTTTGGGTCCTATTTGTATGATATTTTGGTCTATCAAGCATTGCACCTTGTGCTTTAATTGCGAACCGTTATTCATTTGATGGCCTTTTCACCAATGAAATTCATAGTAATAGGCATCATTCCACCATGATGATTTAACTTTTGGCTCAAAACTTCGGCTATTAGGTAAGGTGATAAAATTTTCTACAAGAAGTTCTTTCAATGCAGATTCGAGTGATTGACCCAAAGGTGTGAATTTCCTAAGATTTGATGGTGTATGGTGGTGTTCAAGATGGAGCATTGTTTTGGTTGTTGTTTGGATTGGTGTTCTAATTGGGGTTTTGGTTGATCTTAGGTGTGATTCCCAATAGATTAAAGACCGGTTTGGAATTATGTGTTACAACTACACCAGCATTACCAGTATTCTTGTTTCTCATCCAAATTTTTTATTTTTCATTGTTGTTATGATGATTGGATGAGTTTGCATTGTTTGATCCATCATTGTATATTTTCAATACACCTCTCTTAACCAAAGCTTCTTCGATTTTGAGACCATTTTCAATCATCTTCTCAAAGCTAGGTGGACATTGTAATTGCAATCTATAGCTCATTTCATTATTCAGATTGTCAATGAAGATTTTTATTTTTTCTTGCTCGGGTATAGGTCGAGAATATTGAGCAAACAATCTTCTCCATCTTTGCAAGAATATGAGGAATGAATCTCCATTTTTCTATTTGGTATTACAAAGATCTTTCATTGTAATCTCATGTTGAATGTTATAAGAATATTGTGTGATAAATTTATTGACTAGTTCTTCAAAGGATCCTATGCCTAGTTGTAGTTTTGAAAAACCATTCCATACAATGTCCACCCAAAATTTGTGGAAATAATCTCATCAAGTAGGTGTCTTTCTGTGCAAACTCTAGGATCATGGTTCTAAATTCTCTTATGTGATCTATGGGATCAATTTTTTTTTTGTATTTATCGTATTTTGGGAGGTCACAATTGGGTGGGAATGGTATCATGTTTAGATTTCTATCAAAGGGGTATGGAAAAATGTCTTGTAGCAAGTATCTCTTCGTAGTTCCCCTTTGCATGTCTTGTATTTGGTGTTGGAGGGCTTGCAATTGTTGTGTCAAAGAATCCACGAGATCATTGGTTCTTGATTCATTTCTTGTTTTAGTTTTTGTTGTCTTAGGTGCTCCCTTTAATTTATTGACATCAAAATTAGGTGGTAATTTGGTTCCTTTGTTTTCTAACATCATTAAGTATTTTTCTCCATCTTTTGCAAAAATCCTTTCCATGAATTTGTGGAATCGGGGATCTTGTTGTGCTTGTTCTACATCCTCGTCTATTAGTTCATCTATTTCATTTTGATGAAGTTTGGAAAAGGTATGTTCTTCTTGTTTAGCCATGGTGTTTTGAATTTTAGTTTCCTTTTTTTTAATTTTTTGTTTTTGTGATCTCATTGAAACGGGAATATAAGTCATGAAGATTTACTAAGCTTTGATCATTGTTTAGGAGTGCTAAAAGGACTAAATTAAATCTAATTATGCAATGTTTGTTTCCAAATGAAGGATGATGAATCCTGATAAAGGATGATGAATCCTTATGGTAAAACTTAGCTTCTAATCAAAGATAGGTGTAATGATTAGGCACTTTGAGATGTTTGATCAAAGTTTAGGTAAAGGATTTTCACTTGCAAATACTAGTTTCTCCAAGTTAAAAGCAATGTTGGGATAGGGAATAAATTTTGGTCAAGAATAAATCTCAGAATCTAGTTTCAATTGTTAGATAGAAACTCAAATTTAGCTCTTTGGTTAAAATTTTGTTGGATGCATTAGAACACTGCACAGATGCGATAAAAGATAGGTGCACTAAAGAATGGCCTAGATGTGCTAAAATATGGTTTGTATGCACTGTAGAATGGCATGGATGCACTAAAATATGGAATGTATGTTTTGTAGAATGGTACAGATGCACTAAATATGGAATGTGTGTGTTGTAGAAAGGCACAGTTGCACTAAACTGGGGAATGCCACTATTTTCTGACAGTTTGATTGATTTTTCTTATTTTTCTGGCAGGGAATTGATTGTTTGAATGGATGTTCTTCTGAATTAGTGGTTGTACATTTTTGTGTGTGATGTTTGTTTGAATGTTATTTTAAAACACACATGTAAGACACATCAAACAATTATAATTCCTAAGGCTGACCATGACAATATTCACTAGATTACCACTTGGATTTTACTCCAGTTGTTCTTACTTTTAGCGGATGATTAGAAGCTTGACAACACTAGCTCCCCCTTTCTCGGCACGCACTTCTTGGGTCAGCTAAGCTTCAGTTCTCATGAATCTCCCATGATGAACTTTTCATCTCTACTAAAAGCCACAAGAATATGGGACGACTTTAGAGGTTAGACCTCTTGCACCAAATAGAATGGGATTTTGGATTGCTATAAAAAGAAGGTTTTAGTATGTGCATCCATTCATGGGGGTTTATCCATATGGCAAGAGACCATTACTTCCCTTCTTGTCAAAATAACCCTCGTGATACTTGAACTTTCCTCAAATATTCACACTTATATACTAGGTGGAAGTTGCTTGGCTTTAGCTTATTCCTGATTTGGGTCGTTCCTTGGGGTGATTAATTTTTCCCACCAGGCAGTCCCTCTAAGGATAAAATTGCAAAAAAATGAAAAGAATGGGTCTAGATTTTTTATCACCTAGTTAAGGGAAGATCATATGCCTACCACTCTACAAGAACAAAATACATGGTGTTCATTTACCACTTAATTAAACTAGGTACCTAATTTAATCAAAAGAAACAATAATAACTCTAGCCCTTGCAAAACAAACCTTAGAAGTTTTAGATTATTTGTCTTTGACAACGTTCTTATAGTTTCAACAAAGTCTTTGACAACGTTTAAAATAATTGCAAAATAAAGAGATATTAATCAACTTCCAGAATTTGAAATATTTGCAAAGAAAACTAGATGCACCAGAACAACAACTAGATGTGCTAAAATATTTATTGAATGCACTAAAAGATGCAGTATATGTGCTAAAATGGAAAGCAATAAATGAAAGTTAAACTCCCATATGCACTAAAAGAACTCCTAGATGCATCAAAATATCACACATATGTGCCAAAGTAGGGATTGTATGCACCGAAAGAACTACCAAATGTGCTAAAACAACAACTGTATGTGCCGAAAGATCAACCAAATGCGATAGAAAATGTTTCGAGTGCGCTACTTTGGAATTCACGATCAAATCTACGAACAAGAATTTGATAGAAAATGTTAAAAATTGAGCTAGGCCCCACGGTGGGTGCCAAAATGTACGTGGGAAATAAAATATGTGTAAGAAATATCAATCTAAATCACACACCAATGAAACATTTACATTTAGGAAATTGCAATAAAAAAAAAACTGAGAAAATAATTCCTTAAAACCATTCTATTGTTCTCTATTCTCAAGGATCCTCTAAATCATGAATTCTCTTAGATTGTATTTATTTTTCGCATGAATTATTAGATGAAAACCTAAAAAATGAGATGCTATGATGAAAATGCAATTATTCTATGCCTACATCTACATGCTTGATGTATTTGATATGCAATACTAAATGAGATGATGTTAAGATTATGCTACTGTTGTGTTTAAATGATTGTTGAGATGATGTTGTGATAATAATGCAAATGATATATGAAATGCTATATGAAAATGCAATAATTAGGATTCTAGGAATAAAATTGTCCTACTAACACTAATTTAAGCTAAATGCAAAATGCTAAACTAAAATGCTATGCTAAGCTCAAAATATTGATATGATTTCTGCAGAGTAGATTTATGCTTTTCTCTCTATCTAAAGCTTTAAATGAGCCTCTATTTATAGACTTCTCCAAGGCATTAAGTGATGTGGAAAGATTCGACGGTCAGGATTTATTCTGGAGAGATCGATGGTGGAGGATGAATAATTTGGAGGGAATCATGGAGGATGTTTCCTTTAGAAGAACAAGTGTCCAAGTGTTGAAGAGCATCAAATGGAGGAAGAAGCCATGTGTCCCCAATCTTGTTAAGAATTTGTTGATGGAAATTCCCATTTAAAAATTAAAAATATTTAAATTCATGTGACACATGGTGAGGTGGATGAAGAGGTGGAAGGAGGTTAGAGAATTATGTAGAAATTTGAAAAAAATTGAATTTAAAAATTCAAATCTAATTGAGAGGGAATTAATCAAATAAAAAAAATTATTTAAATTTTTTGATTTAATTAAATCAAGAGGAAAATGACTTGAGATAGGAAGAAATTAGAAAATGAAAGTTATATAAATAAATTCTGTAATTTATTTATAAGTAGAGGAATTTGAGATTTATTAATTAAATAACTAGTATTTAATTAATTTTATTGGTTGTTCTGGGAAGGTTCGATGCTTGATGTATTCTAAAGTATATATTGCCCAGCAGGTAGATTTTATTTTTGAGGTTCATATTGAGATGGCCTCGCTTGGTACATTTGTGCTACTGTTGCTTGTTCAACTTGAGTTGGTTTCTCGAACAAGGGGTTTTCTTTGGGTTGATCATTGTTTTGTGAGAACACGAGTGGCATATTCGACATCTTTGGAGGTTGGGTTATTTGTCTCACAACTGAGTTTTCCTCTAAGGGAATAAGATTGAGGTCTTTGAGAGCTTCTACATTGAATTCCACAGGTAATTTAGCACCACTTTGCGCTAACTTGAAAAATAGGAGTTTGGGTCCTTTCTTAACTTGTCCATTAGTTTGAGAACCTTGGGGTTGTTAGAATGTTCAAAAATTTCTTCCTCATTTATTTCTTCTTGATCATTTACCTCCTCTATAATTACTCATTTTGGGTCTTGGTTACTTTGTTTCATATCCTCCTTCTATTTGCGGCTTATTTCTTCCTCAGTGAAAGTATCTATGTATGTTGGTCTCTTCTAGTGGTATTTTTGTTGGCTTTCATATTTTTCCTATGTTGTGATCTCATGGTTGTCATAAACAACTTGGGTCTCCTGTGGGAAAGTAATGTAATCTCTAGTTGACTCAAATTCTAAAGACCTGATGTTGTCCTAAACGTGGGTATTGTAAATCTGGTTCTTTCCTCTAGATAACTTCAATATCATGGAAAAGACCAGGATTTTGACCAAAGAAGAACATATATGACTCTAGATTATCCTTGGAAGCACGTATATAAAAGTTTTCTAATTTTTTTTTTCTATTTTTATGTAGCACTAAGAGGTGTTTCTTGAAAACCTGTGGACCCAGATGCCTAAGTCTGAAATGATGACCTATGGACTTTACCTTAGGGATCTTGACCTTGTGTGTGATCATGAAGAGAATAATTATTGCCACACATGTGGTGGTAATATGGGTCTCTTTGCTGCTATGCCATCTTTCTCTTCCTCTTCATCTAGGACAATTGATGTAGTGAGAAACTGATGGGGTGTTTCATTCTTTTGAAAAATGAAGGTTCTTAAGATTCTTATGATGTCAGTTTTTTCACCTTTGATATATTCCAAACTATAATGAAGGATCAATGCTAAAAGATCTAGTTGTTGAACTGGGGTATTTGGTCGCCAAATGGTAATAAAGTTTGATGGTGTTATGGGATGGTTGTTGTGAAGCTCAAGACCCTAAGGTTTGAGTGTTGTTTTGGAATGATACTACTTCTTGAAAATCAAAATGTTGAAGAACTAAGGTCTATATTCTACTTCCTTGTCTAGAGGATATGTTGTGGGAAAGTTTACTTGTACTATATGTGAGTCCCAAGTAACTATTGATATCATGGATGTCTGAGTGGAGGAATTACCTTAATGCTTTGTTTGGTTTTGATTTTGAATAGGTAGGATGGAAATAATGGATGTGGGATTATCTGACCTTTTGTTTTCCAATTGTTTTTGTTTGAACAATGATCTTTTGAACAACTATTTCTAAAAAATTTCTCCGTGTTTTGATGTATGGCAAGTGATATGACAACACTTGGATTGACTCAGCAAGCATGGACTTATGTGACCTTCATGTCTATAACTTAGGTTGTGAAATCACAACACCCAAGCAATAGTTCTCAAATTTTTACTTTGATTAATGTGCCCTGAAATCAAAGCCAGAATGTTTAGAAACCTCTAAGGAAAGATCCTTTCAAAGGGGTGCAAACATAAGACTTCTCTGACAAGTATGCACTAAATCAAAGGGTTTGCGGTTTAACCATCTCGTTCAATGTTTGTTTTGAATGTGCTCTTTTTCTTTAAATCAAACACAAAATTTGATGTCAAATTCTTTTGAATGTAATGGGCCAAGTTTAACATAAACTAGCAATTACAAACCTAGGGGATAGACAACATTCTCTCAGGTAGGCTTGCCTCATGCTCCGAAGAGACGATTTTACATGAAACTTATGGTGCCGGCCTATAGTTGGACATGACAAGTAACTTCTCAGAAGTAAATTCAGATGCACCACTTTCAGAGAATGTTTTTGGATAATAGGGTGGCCTCTAAAACAATTTGGTTCTTAGTGGTAATTGTGAACTCAAAAATATGACACTCACCCACTAGCCACTTAAGGCTCTTTAACTGTTCCTATTCCACTTAAGGTATGGGATTAGGTGTAGTCTATTGTCAACATGGCTTGAAGCTACTTTCTTATGATTTCACAACCTTTAATATAGCTTTCCAGTAAACATCCTTCCAGACCTTGCAATGAGTTCTCTAGCACGAGATGTGTCTCAAAGCAAGCCCCCTCTCTAAGGTAAAATTTGGAAAATAAAATGTAAAGCTCAAAAATGTTTTTGCTCACCCAAGATCGCCAAAAGGTGCAAGGGGAGAAAACAAAACACTTTAGCTTTCCAATCACTATATGCATAGAAAACACTTCATTGCAAATTGATTCATTTTAAACACCTCGAGCAATGTTATCTGCAAAAAATTATAAGTAAAGAAAAACAAAGTTCTTTTTAATTTGCACCAATATGAAGTGTTTAGGACATCAAGCAGTTAAGATATCAATGGTGAAAAATCATTAACAAGCATTTGTTCATTTTTATGAGCTCTAGTAGAAGTGTTTTTAAGAAAGGCAATCCTTGTCCTATCTTGGTCAACAAGTGTAAAACGTACATGCATCAACAAAATGAAAAACATTTATTTTCTCTTTTTATTCACAAAAATTTAAAGGTTCCTACTTATGAAAGCATGAAATGTGTTCATTTTTTTAGAGCCAAAAAAAAATTGAACTGTTCTTTTTATGAGCACAAAACGATAGTTCCTAACTTAGAAAGCTTAAAATTGGTTCATTTTGACAACACCAAAATCAAGTGTGAGTTTGTTTTCTTCATTTTTAGAGCACCAAATGAAAGTTCCTAACTTATAAAATCTTAAAATTAGTTTATTTTAATAGAACCAAAATCAAATGTGTGTTTGTTGTTGTTCATTTTTAGAGCACCAAATGAAAGTTTTCTAACTTAATTAAAAGTAAATAAAAAACTGGGACCGATCGTCTTCCCTACAACAAACATGTTAAAGTTATTGGAATCCTGCATCAAATCTATCAATTCCTACTTACACATCCAAAAACAAGCAATAGTTAGTGAAAAAACCTATTACAAGAGTGTAGGATCTGTGTATTTGTCCATTAGAACATCTGCTCTAAAAAAGAAAGACAAATGCACATTAAAAAGACAACTGCTCAGTTCCAAAAATAGTTGCTAAAATCCAGACAAACAAATGCTAACTCTATGAAAATTCAAATGCCCAAGTTTTGGAAAAAGGTGCCATTCCCATGAAAAATGCACAGTTCTTCTGACAACTGTGTAGTTTTCTTGATAGACAAGCGCTCAAAATATTCAAGCAAGCACTCAGGTTTTCTGGACAGGCACGTGAAAACTCTATGAAAAGCATTTCCGAGACCTACAGCTTCAAAAGTGACTGAAACAAACATCAGAGGAGGGGACAAGAGTTCCATTGGGTGTGCCAGAATGTGTGAGGGTGAGAAAGGATAGATTTTGATTCAAGAAGGACATGAAATAAATTTGACAAAGAAATCTAATCTAAAGCCAAATGCACAGATCTAAAATCTAAAAACTCCCACACATACGAGATTGAACTATACTATTGAAAAACATGATGAGGAACCTACTGATTACCAAATGAAAAAAAAGATATATTTTACCATCCCATAGTGGAGTGTATTCGCTTGATGTTGGATTTCTCTTATCACAACGAAGCCTCCAAAGTTTGTGTGCAAAGTGTGGATGAATGTCTGGTTGATCAAAGGAAGGAATGAAGCTCTCTCAAGGGTGATCTTGATAGAACTTTGTTGCTCAATGTATGTTGATTCTCTGATCTTTTTTTGTGAGGAGAGAGGTTTTTTATATATAAAATGAGATTTGAAATGGATGATCAAGATCATTTTGAAGAATATCCAAATCAATGGTTGGAGTGTGTTTAGAGGAATGAGATATGAGAAAATTGTGCAAAGTTGATTGCACAATTTGGGTGATTGATTGGTTAATAGAATAAATTGACCAATCAAGATTGTGGAGGCTTAATTAAGAATGTGATGTCTTAGTTAACAAAATAGATTGATTAGTTAACATAATAGATTGATTGGCTAACAAATTAGATTGCTCAGTCAATAATCATATTTTTCTCAATTAGAAAGTGGGTGAGGAATATGAATTAATTTATTTAATTAATTAATTCCTTATTGGAGTTGAACATGCAAATCAAGTTTGAATTTTGTAAACAAAGTTGCATTAGTTTGATTTGATTTTTGATAATTGATTTGAATATTTTGATTTAATTATTCAAATTTTGGAGGGAAAGTGTCGTAAATAAATTATTATTTAATAATTTAATCCACTTAGGGGAATATGGTGATTTAGCGACGTAATTAAATAATTGGCGTTATTTAATCAATCAGGACAAAATAAAGTGGGATTAGAACTTTATTAAATAAATGAGATTTATTTAATTGGTCGAAATGATGAAATGTGAATTAATTAAATAATGTTGTTTTATTTAATTAATAGAGGAATTAGGGTTTTTGGGACTTTATTAAATAAATGAAATTTATCTAATTTGTTTGAAATGATGAAAACATGAATTAATTAAATAATGTTGTATTATTCAATTAATAGAGAAATTAGGGTTTTTCATGTCGTTTTGATGTGATGCGATGTGGTATGATGTGGTGTGATGTGGGAATGTTTTGGTATAATTTTAAGATGATCTGAGATATTATGGGATAATTCTGAGATGTTTTGGGGTGATTCTGAGATGTTCTGAGACATTATGAGATGATTTTGAGCTGTTCTAAGATGTTTCAAGATGATTTCGAGTCATTTCGAGCTGTTATGAGATGATTTTGTATCATTTCAAGATTTTACGGGATGATTTTGAGTCATTCTGAGATGTTACAGGATGAGGTTGAGTCATTCTAAGAGTTTACAAGATGATTCTAAGTCATTCTGAGATGTTACGAGATGATTTCAAGTCATTTCGAGATGTTATGAAATTATTCTAAGTCATTCTAAATTTTGAGATGTTACGAGATGATTTTGAGTCATTATGAAGTGTTACAGGATGATTTTGAGTCATTCTAATATGTTACGACATGATTTTGAGTCATCCTGAGATGTTACAAGATGATTCTGAGTCATTCTGAAGTGTTACGAGATGATTTTGAAGTGTTATGGGGTGATCAGAGATGGTGTTCCATATCATTGGATGTTAATCGAGGTTGTTCGATGTTGTTTGATGTTGTTCAATGTTGTTTGATGCCGTTCGAGGTTGTTCAGTGTTGTTTGATGTTGTTTGAGGTTGTGTGATAGGTGTTAAGTCAATTTTACATGTCTACACATACCTAGTATATATTACCTATGATAACACTCATCTCCTACAATGCAATACATAAATACACAATATGTAAACAACATAAAAGCTTCAACTTTCTTTTTAAAATAATCTACTTTCACTAATGTATAATTTGGAAAATACATCTCATCTATAAAAGAAAGACACATTAGTCAAAGTAAAATAACAAAGAAGAAGGAATCCTCATGCCTATTACTGTTTATCGAACTAAATACAACAAAGCAACCTTCTCCAATAGCAATAAGCTTGACAAACAACTTCTCAAGAAATTCACTATATTCTCCACCTCTCAAGTTGATAGTTCACTTCTCTTCAAAACATAAACTCCTCATAAACTATAAGAATTCTCTTCCTATCTCTCTCTCTATGCTAAGCAAAGTATGGCTTGATATAAGCAGAAAATAAGAATCATAAAAGATATATAATCTCTTGAAAGGAATGTGTCCCTCGTAAAGAAATGGTTTAGATATCTTTAGAGCAACCAAACAACCTCAAAACCTATAGTTTAGGATTGTAAGCAGAAAATAAGAATCATAAAAGATATATAATCTCTTGAAAGGAATGTGTCCCTCGTAAAGAAATGGTTTAGATATCTTTAGAGCAACCAAACAACCTCAAAACCTATAGTTTAGGCATGTAATTGGACAATCAACTCCATGCAAAGAAACTCAATAATAAGGTGGTGAATAACTAAGAATAGACTCAACAAAAGATCCTACAAATTAACTAGCTTATTTGACAACAATCCAAGACTTATTCCAATGCACATGGAAGAATTTAAATTGTTTCCAATGAAATACATCTACAAGAAATCAAATTCAAAAGGTGGTTCCATATGTTATTCTTCTCCCTTCTTATTTGGTGCCATAAAACTCAATCAAAATCCAAAACATGATAGAAGGTGTATACACCTAAAAATGATCACATTATAATAAGTCTGGTAATTAATTAAATACAATTTATTTAATTATTCTTCTAAATTCAATCTACATATAAATGAATTTAAATAATTTATTTATATTGTTCATTTTCTACATTCCTCTATCTTAATTAAATAAGTTTAGTTACTTATTTAATTTAATCACTTCTCTATTTCTTCTTAATTAATTAAATGCATTTTATAATTTATTTAATTTAATCATCACATTGCTTTATTTCAAATAGAGTAAATATACTTCTTTTTCCAAAATCATCTTTTCCATTTCTTCTTAATTAATTAAATAAGTTTTACAATTTATTTTAATTATCACATTGCTTTAATTTGACTTTTTAAATTCAAATAAAGTAAATATTCTTCTTTTTCCAAAATCATATTTTCCATTTCTTCTTAATTAATTAAATAAGTTTTACAATTTATTTAATTTAATTATCACATTGCTTTATTTCAAATAAAGTAAATATTCTTCTTTCCAAAATCATAAAATCATCTTTAAATCTTCTAAAAAACCATCTCACATATAATTAATTTTTTTTAAATATTTAATTAGAAACTTTGTATCCACATCCCACTTATAATTAAATATTTTTAATATTTAATTAGAAGCTTCCAAATCCACATGTCACATGAAATTAAGTAATTTTATTATTTAATTATCTTCAACCACTAAAACTAACTCATAACTAAACTTGACAAATGGAAAGTTAATAGCATGTAGTTTTCACAGTCCATGATAATGTATTGCTGAAAATCGTACACAATTTCAAATGAGAAATCTGATGCTAAAAATCACAGACAGTTTCAAACCAGAAATCTCAACAATACAAATAGCAAGTTATCTCCATTTTTGAGTGAAAAGGTTTTATGGGAAGGAAACATCTTCTTTCTTTCTTTCTATTTTCTATCTTTTTTTCCAACTTATCCATCTCTCACCATTCATCTTACTAGACTGAATCTCCATCGTTGATCTTTCCAAGTAATCTTTTGCCTCTGAAAATCTATAAATAAGACCTCTTGGCTCTATGAAAATCCTAGAACTGTTTGCATAACATAATCATTATAGAACTTGAATAATGAAGCATTTAGCATTTTAATATCTTAGTTTTCATTATCTTAGCATAAATAATCATGGTATAATAGCTTGCATAATCTATTCTTAGTTTCATTATCATAGTTTCAATATCTCACATCATTTAGCATAAGAACGTATCTTGCATATCATCTCATTCTCTAGGTTGTCATTTTTTTGAGCTTCTACTTATACAATCTAAGAGCAACTAGCTTAAAATGAATCCTTGGAGATAGAGGACAATGAGATAGCTTTGAAGAATCTATTGGGTTTGAAGATTTATTTAATATAATGTTTAATTGGTGTGTTGTTTAACTTTTTTGTTGATTCCACATATTCACACACATATTTTTGGTGCCCACCGTGGGGCTCTTGCCCCGTTTTAATATTTTATTGTAGGTTTTTCTAGTAAGCCATGACTAGAGATGTAGATTAGTGCTTACAACACCCATTCTAGCATATTTGAAGACTGTTATAGTGCATCTGATAGATTCCCCAGCATATTTGAAGATTGTTCCAGCACATTTGATAGATTCTTCAACACATTTGAATACTATTCTAACACATCTGACTGATTCTCCAGTGCATTTGAAGACTTTTTTAGCGCATATGACTAATTATGTAGTGCACATGACTAATTCTATAGCGCATATGACTATTTCTGCAGCACATTTGATAGTCAATCATAAAATGGCCATATCTTGGTCATATTTTGGTCAAAACTTATTTTTTGAAATAGGGTAAAATTTAATAAGCTATCCAATGGTGTAGGTGTTTATCAACTTTGATAGAGTTAAAATTTTCAAATTCTCACATATTCTCCAGCACATATGACTTTTATTCTAGCGCATTTGTAATTTGTATAATTTACTCTTTGGATCCGATGCAACCGTAACCAATGGTTTTATTGTTGCTTTTGGAGTAAAATGAACCAATCGTAGGGTAACCATTTGGATTAAAATGAACCAATCCTAGGGTAGCTATTTGGATTAAAATATACCAATCCTAGGGTAGTCATCATACATTTCTATCTCGGTTAAAATGAACATCATGTCTTTTGTGAAGCAATATCTTCACGTAGAATAGAAAATTGTCATTTGGGTTTTAAAAATGAACATTATTTGTTGTGATTGGACGGTGATAGGCCTATGCTCTCCCCTTAACTGGGTGATCAAAATGTCAAACTCATCTTTTAATTTCATGCACTTTATGCTTTGTTAAAACCTTTAGCAGGCTTGCTCTTGTGGGAAAAAGTACTCGCCCAAGAGGAACGACCTAAGTGGGAACACCTAAAGCCAAGGATTCCAACCCACTATAATCAAAATTGAGTTGTTGATGAAAATACACTCGATGGTAGTGTGCAAGATAACCATCCCCAAATCCTTTGTTCTAAGGTTGGGAGGTTCCCTGAACAGTTTATCATTTCCACATCGAATGGAAACCCTTACTAGAGCCTTAATGTAGAAGCTAACCGATTTAGTATCCAAACATTATAATATATTGGAGTGAAATTACACTAAGAGGGGGGGTTGAATTAGTGTTTATAACTTCTTTGACAAATTTAACTGAAACTGAAAAGAACCATTCATATGTTCTCATTTATCAATGATAGTATCATTCATGAATTCGAATGCAATCATATAAACTAAAATGAGTAGTGTAACATTGAATTTTAAAGGAGTAAAGTACTGAAGCAAATGAATCATAGAGACACAAATAGACATAAGATATGCTGAGTGGAAAACCCTCCCAAGGTAGAAAAACCATTCCTGAACCTGCTGCCTTTTTTAGGCTTTCATTTCAATAAATATTTTGACAAAGCCTCAATGGCTGATTTCTGAGCACCGACTCAAGGAGCACCAACCCCTCTATTTAGAGACACCAATCTCAAGGAGCACCAACCCATTTTCTAATATTAAATAGAATGTACAATAGTACAGAGGATCTCTCTGTTTCACTTATTTCTGTCAAGTGCCTCTTGACAGACAAAGCATAAAATTTTCAAGAGTTAAAATTGACTCTTCAAAATTCCATACATTAGCTAATCTTGATACAGCTTGAGGAAAATAAATTAGTTTCAGTGACAATGCAATATTTCATCACAAACTGTATTACATTGATATATCTTTTCTTTCTTTTCTCTTTGTTTGATTTTCAACCTTTTCCCATTCAGAAACTACACAAACTGACTACACACTGTGTTTTCTAAATTTTCAGCATCACTCTTACATTACCCCCTTTCCTCACTTAAAAAATAGAACTGTCCTTGTATATATTTTAGGTTTATCAAAGATGATTAGGCCCTAATCTCTCTATTTTTCTCTTTTTACGTTTTACCTCATTACATCCCAAGAAGGGTTACAATAGTTGCTCGTTTTTCCCTTTCAAAGAATTACACCAAGATGAATATCAAGTTACCGTGCTATAGTCAAGCAACAAAGATAGATGTTACCGTGATTATGAGGAAAAGATCATTTTGAATAAGATCTTCTGATTGGAGCACTCAAGCATTGTGCAAATATAGAGGTCAGACTGAAACCTCTTCTCTCAAGCAGCATGCACAAGTAGTGCTAAAAACAAAACATTATAAGATCTATAATAAACCAAAACTTCAAATGCCATGCAGAATCAAACACTTATCCCTTATTAGCCTTATTAGAGAAGGTAACGGTTCTGTAAAGAAAAAATAGATGAATAGCTGTGAGGACCAAAAAAAAAAATTCATAAGCAATTTACCAGAACTGTAGAGTAGCTGAGCAACCCGAGCCACATTGCTATTTCGAGTATTCTCCCAATGCCAAGAACCTGACAGGAGAAATGACCATGGTGATGGTCTTTCAAACTTCTCCATTCACTGTCCAAGAGTTGCAGAAAATGACAGTCGAATTCACAGTGAAACGACTGAGAGAGAGATTCCATGGAGGTGACAAGATTAGGGTTCCAAACCCTCGAACAATGAAGAAAAAAGATTTTCCCTACTTTCCACATGAAATCCTTTGCATAATATGATAGGATTTGGAGTCCGAGAGGACAAAAATTAATAAATCAAAACTGCACAATACACTTTGAAATCCGTAGAGAGATCAATGAATTACATGTCAATAGGAATAAATTGACATATGTTTCCTTACCACACAACTAAGGCCACCCTTCAGACTACCCACGGTATAGCGGTAGCTAACACTAACTGTTATCACATCATTTACCACCCAACCGCAGTCTCGCTTCAGAATACTCATGGTACAACAGTAGCTCCAAGTTAGCCGCTAACTGTTTCCACCACACTACCGCAGTTACCTCTCTGGCTACCGACGGTATAGCAGTAGCTGCTGTGCATGCCGCTAGCCACTTCACCGCACTACCACGGTTACCCTTTTGGCTACCCGCAGTATAGCGGTAGCTACTATGAATGCTGCTAACCAATTTCACCACATTATCATGGTTACTCTCTTAACAATCTATGGTACCGTGGTAAGACATCCACAGCCTTACCAAACACATGTCGACAAACTCATTTCCATTTGACAATTGTTGACTATAAGAAATACCGACGAAAATGTGCCATTAAAAATTACCTCCAAATGTCAATGGCTATTGACTTTTATATTCCCAAGAAATCAAGGCTAATTCACTTCCAATGTGACATTAAAATATTAACCAATGCCTTTACCTATTGTCGGCCTTAAGGCCTGATCTAAATGCCAACCTTGTAGACCCGATTCAAATGCAAAAAAGAGACCAAATAGAATACCTTTACCCAAGTTCGAATGCCACCTTGATATATTCAATGTTGTATAATTTTCCATTGCCAAATGATTTCCACAGACTTGTGAGGTATAGTTAAGACTAAATTTGCATGATGAATTCACAAAGCCATTCCACTTACCATAAACCCTTATTATACTTAGAAACAAGTTGCATCATATAAACCATTAACAATTTCAAGATGCAAGAGCCTGAACAAACCACACTGTAACAACCTATAAAACGTTGATTTATGCCAAGGACATATAAATAAGTGCATCACTGAAACATGATTGTTAGACTAGAATCATATCACTAGATCAATGAAACAAAGAACCTGTAACCAAACTACCTCAACCGAGATCTGCACATGGAGCCAAAATTTCAGAGCCACCAAGATAATATAATCAATGAAGTAAATGTACTGGACATAAAAGAAGATCAACTAAGTAAGTAACCATTAGGATGCCAGAGTATCACAAATTGATATCAAGGACAAAAATAGCACAAGAGGGATTCAACAAACTCCCCCTTTGTCCTTGATGGCAAAAATGAGCCACCAAGCCAAATAATGAGCTGTAACCGAATGCACATAATTCTCCCCCTTTTTGACACAAGGATAAAGGGAAGCTAAACCAGAGAAACCAAAAAGTGTTGTGAATATTCAACAACCTGCAGATGTAACCTTTAAGTAGCAAGAATGAGTTGCAGGAAGAGCTAACCAGCTCCCCCTATCACCAAGATAGACTGATTAAGATAACAATGATTGAGAGACAACTCCCAATCAAGACCTAAGTCTTTCAAAAACATCTTTAGCCAACGGTTTTGTAAAAATTTCAGCAACCTATGCTTGTGTAGGAACATATTGCACAGATACCTCATTAGCCAACACCTTTTCACAAAGAAAATGAAACTATATAGCAATATGTTTAGTGTGAGAGTGCATAACTAGATTTTTTGAGATATTGATTACACTAGTATTATCACACAGAATAGTAATAGGTTTTGGAATTTCAATACTCATATCTAATAATGTCTATGACATCCAAATTACCTGAGTGTAGCAAGAAGTGTCAGCTATATATTCTACTTCAGTAGTAGAGAGCGAAACAAATTCTTTCTTTTTGCTATTCCAAGCCACTAAATGATCACCAAGAAAGAAAGCAGCACCACTAGTGCTTTTCCTGTCATCTAGACAACCTGCCTAGTCAGAATCAGTATAAGCTACTAAAGAGAAATCATTGCTTCTGGGATACCAGAGCCCATAATCAATTGTGCCTTGAACATATTTCAGAATCCTTCTCGCAACATTGATGTGAGATTCCTTAGGAGATGATTGAAAATGAGCAACCATGCAAACAACTTGCATTATGTCAGGTCTTGAGGCTATTAAATACAATAGGCTACCTATCATTGACCTATAGTCAGTTGGGTTTATAGTAGGAGAGTCATCAACCTTGCTAAGTTTACAGCCGGTAGCCATTGGGGTGCTTACAGGATGACATTCATCCATTTGAAACCTTTTTAACATTTCTTTTGCATATCTTGCTTGAGATAAAATGATGCCAGATTCAAGTTGTGAAATCTGAAGACCTAATAAAAATGATAGTTCTCCCAACATAGACATTTCGAATTCAGATTCCATGATTTGTGAGAATTTTTTACTCAAGGCAATATTGTTGCAACCAAAAATGGTGTCATCAACATAAGTTTCAACAACCAGAATATCAGATCCTTCAATTTAACATACAGATTATTGTCTACTCCTCCTCTAATAAAACCTTTTGACAGTAAGTGACTATCCAATCTGGAGTACCAAGCTCTAGGAGCTTGTTTTAGGCCATATAGAGCCTTTTTCAGCCTTTAGACATGATTGTGTTTGTTTTTACAGATAAACCCTTCAGGTTGTTCTATGTAACCTTCTTCTTCTAAGTATCCATTTAGAAAGGTAGTTTTTACATCCATTTGATATATAGTAAAATTTTTGAAAATAGAATATGCCAAGAAAATTCTAATGGATTCAAGCCTAGCAACAGGAGAAAAAGTTTCACCGAAATCAATACCTTCTTGCTGAGCATATCCTTTGCAGACATATCTAGCCTTGTTGCGAACAACATGACCATGTTCATCATGTTTATTTCTAAAGATCCACTTGCCTCCTATGAAATTTTTGTCATTTGGTCTTGGGATTAGATCCCAAGTCTAATTTTTTTCAATTTGATCAATTTCTTCCTACATAGCATTAAGCCAACTTTCATCAGTTAGAGCATCATCAAATTTTTTGGGCTCAAACTAGGTGATTAAACAAAATGCAGTAAGCTCAGCTATGTGAGCTTTTTAATCATAGTTAAATTTTATTTTCCTTGTTTGAACTCCTGCAGATCTATCTCCTATAATCAGATCTTTAGGATGGTTCCTAGCAAGAGATTTTGAAGGAACTTTGGGTTCACATTTTTCTGAGCTGATTTCAGCATCTTCAGGATTTGCTTCAGCAAGTTTAGGGCTTGCTGGTTTTGTTTCAGGCTTTGCAGTTTCGAAGCCTTCAGTAATTATATCAAGTTCAAATTCGTCCTCTTCATCATCCTGCATAGGTTCAACATCTAGAAGTAGATTTTCATCAAATTTGACATTTAGAGATTCAACAATTTTGTTCAGCCTATTGTTAAAGCATTTTAGGCTCTACTATGAATATAGTATCCTAAAAAGATACCTTCATCAGTTTTAGATTGGAAACTACCTAAGTTTTCATCATCTCTCTTGATAAAACACTTGCAGCCAAATATTCTAAAATATTTAATTTGGGTAGATTTACCATACCACAGTTCATATGGAGTGAAATTTGATTTCACTCTGATCTGGACTCTATTCAAAATGTAGATAGTTGTATGAACAAATTCTTTCCAGTACATGTTTACCAGATTTGCTTCATTCAACATGGTTCTTGCCATCTCTTTTATAGTCCTATTCTTTCGCTCAACTACCTCATTTTGTTGGGGTGTTCTGGCAGCAGCATACTATCTTTTTATGCCATGTTTTTCACAGTAGTCTATGAGTTCTTGTGAGTTGAATTCACCACCTTTGTCAGATCTTAAACATTTCATTTTTAATTTTGACTCTCTCTCTATCAATTTTCTAAAAACTTTAAAACATTCAAAAGCTTCTGATTTATTTTGAGAAAGTAACCCATACCCTACGAGAGTAGTCATCAACAAACAACATGAAATATTTCTCACCATTTATGGACCTAGTCCTTGTAGGACCACATAAGTTAGTATGAACAATTTGCAGAGGCTTAGTAGAGAAGTGTTCCTTGGATTTAAAGCTTACCTTGGTTTTCTTTCCTTTGAGACACTCTTTACAAACAACTTTTTCAGGTTTTCTAAGAAGGGGCAAACCTCTTACATTTTTATTTTTGCTAATTCTAAACATATTGTCAAAATTAATGTGGCCTAGTCTCTTGTGCCACAACTAGCTTTCTTCAACATGACTCATTAAGCATATACTATGATTTTTTTAATGTCCAGAGGTGTCAAGTAAGTTGTAGACATTTCCCTTGGTCCCTCTTCTAGCAACAACAACTTTACCAGACTGGTTTTTGATTTCACATCCTTGTGAAGTGAACAGGACTTGATAGCCACTGTCACAGATTTGACTGACACTTAGAAGGTTATTTTTTAATCCTTCTACATAGTATACATTGTAGATTGGAGTGTCTTCATTCAGAAAAAGAGAACCTCTACCTTTGATTTGAATTCCAAAGTTGTCCCCGAATTTTACATATCCACCAACATAGTCTTCTAGATTTGTAAATTTTTCTTTGTCACCAGTCATGTGGTTTGAACAGCCACTTTCCAGGAACCATAGGTCCTTTTTCTTTGAGTGAAAAGTAGTTTGAACAAGCATAGTCTATGGCATAGTCTGTTCAAAGTTGTTAAGTTCTTTGGGTTTCCAGACTTTGATAGTTTTCAACTATTTATTCTGCTAATCAACATTGCATTGCTTAGCAAAATGACCCAAAGATTTGCATGTGAAACATCTAATCTGTCTTGCAAAACCATGATTCTGCCTAAAGCCAAATCTAGGAGTTCTAGAATTCATAAATCTGCAAGAATTTACCTTGTGACCAAATTTATTGTAGAAGTAATAGTACCCATTAAAGAGAGGGTAGGATTTGTAAACCATTATGTTGCTCCTAAAAGGATGAATATGATCTTTGACAAACTCAGGATGTTTGAGTTCATGATTTTTGTTTCCAGCAACAACATTGTTTTTTTCATTGTCATTTGAACATTCACCTTTAACAAAGCCAATACTAGTTTTGTCTTTTTGTAATTTATGTTTACTGAGCATGTCATTCAGTTTAAGAGTGCTTTCATATTTTTTAATAGTCTTCCTGAGATCTACAATCTCATGTTCAAGTTTTTGAATTTCTTGGTCTTTAAAACTTATGTCAATGCGAAGACAATATTCAACTCTCTTAGATTCTTCAAGTTGAGTTTTTAATGAAATTATCTCAAGATTTATGAGCTGCTCTTGTGAACTATCTTGAACACCATTCTATTCTTGAGCACACAACCATTTCTTAAGTTTTCTCAACTCTTTTAGAGCACATTTCAGTTCTCCTTCATAATCCACTTCACCTTCTTCAACATCACTGTTGTTAGTTTCATCTTGCTGAATGATTTCAGCCATGAAGAGATTTTCATCCTCTTCATCTAGAGAGTCATCAGATTCAGAGTCTGTTTCATTTTTGCTGAACAAACTTTTCTTCTTTTTGAAATTGAATTTTTGTTTGAGTCTATAAGCCTTTTTCTTGGCAGATTTCTCAGATTTTTAGTTATCACTGTTTGTGTCACCATAGGGGCACTTTACAGCAAAGTGGCCTAATTTGCCACAGTTAAAGCATTTGAAGTGAAATTTTCCCTTATACTTTCCATAACCCTTTTTGAGCTTCCTCACAAAGTGGGATTCTTTAGAATTAGAAAATTCCGATTCAAAGAGCTCATCCCTTTCTTTCCTTTCAGCAGTAAATACTGCTTCTTTTGTAGTGGTGTTGTTTTTACTTATCCTCATTTCATAGGCAGTCAGAGTGCCTTGTAGACTATCAAGGGTAAGCTGGGTAAAATGTTTCTTCTCTTCTAGAGTAGCTACCTTAGCTTCAAATTTTATTGGCAAGGTTTTGATGACCTTGGTTACAACATCAAACTCCTTGAATTCTTCTCCCAGACCCTTCATGGCATTTACTATTTCATGAACTCTCAAAAAATAGTCAACTACTTTTTCATCGTTCCTCATTTTTAATTCTTCAAATTGATGTTTTAAAGTGAGGAATTTGGACTATTTTACCTTTTCATTTCCTTGATAGATAGTTTCAATTTTAGTCCATATTTCTCTAGCAGAACTGCAATGCATGACTTTGATGAAGACATCTTTAGTCAAAGCACATAGAAGAGCATGCTTTGATCTTGCATTAGTTTCATATCTCTTCTTTTCATCAGAAGTAGTTGGCAAAGTAGCTGGTATAGTGTACCAAGACAATACTATGCTCCAAAAATCAAGGTCAATAGAAGTTAAATAAGTCTCCATTCTGATTTTCCAGAATACATAATCAATTCCATCAGAAAATGGAGCTCTAGTCATGGAATTACCTTCATGAGCTTGAGACATTTTGAATAGACTCCAAGTCAGAATCAATCCTAGGTTGGAAAGACCTATCAGAGGACCTTGTGCTCTGATACCAATTGTTGGAGTGGAAATACACTAAGAGGGGGGGTTGAATTAGTGTTTATAACTTCTTTGACAAATTTAATTGAAACTGAAAAGAACCATTCCTATGTTCTCATTTATCAATGATAGTATCATTCATGAATTCGAATGCAATCATATAAACTGAAATAAGTAGTGTAACATTGAATTTTAAAGGAGTAAAGTACTGAAGCAAATGTATCATAGAGACACAAATAGAAACAAGATATGTTGAGTGGAAAACCCTCCTGGGGTAGAAAAACCACTCCTGAACCTGCTGCCTTTTTTAGGCTTTCATTTCAATAAATATTTTGACAAAGCCTCAATGGCTGATTTCTAAACACCGACTCAAGGAGCACCAACCCCTTTGTTTAGAGACACCAATATCAAGGAGCACCAACCCATTTTCTAATATTAAATATAACGTACAATAGTACAAAGGATCTCTTTGTTTCACTTATTTATGTCAAGTGCCTCTTGACAGACAAAGCATAAAATTTTCAAGATTCAAAATTCCATACATTAGCTAATCTCGATATAGCTTGAGGAAAATAAATTAGTTTTAGTGAAAATGCAATATTTCATCACAAACTGTATTACATTGATATATCTTTTCTTTCTTTTCTCTTTGTTTGATTTTCAACCTTTTCCCATTCAGAAACTACACAAACTGACTACACACTGTGTTTTCCAAATTTTCAGCATCACTCTTACATTACACCCTTTCCTCACTTAAAAAATAGAACTTCCCTTGTATATATTTTAGGTTTATCAGAGATGATTAGGCCCTAATCTCTCTATTTTTCTCTTTTTATGTTTTACATCATTACATCCCAAGAAGGGTTACAACAGTTGCTCGTTTTTCCCTTTCAAAGAATTGCACCAAGATGAATATCAAGTTATTGTGCTATAGTCGAGCAACAAAGATAGATGTTACCATGATTATGAGGGAAAGATCATTTTGAATAAGATCTTCTGACTGGAGCACTCAAGCATTGTGCAAATATAGAGGTCAAACTGAAACCTGTTCTCTCAAGCAACTTGCACAAGTAGTGCTAAAAAAAAATCATTATAAGATCTATAATAAACCAAAACTTCAACTGCCATGCAGAAGCAAACACTTATCCCTTATTAGCCTTATTAGATAAGGTAACGGTTTTGTAAAGAAAAAATAGATGAATACCTGTGAGGACCAAAAAAAGAATTTTCATAAGCAATTTACAAGAACTGTAGAGTAGCTGAGCAACCCGAGCCACGTTACTATTTTGATTATTCTCCCAATGGCAAGAACTTGACAGGAGAAACAACCATGGTGATGGTCTTTCAAACTTCTCCATTCGTTGTCCAAGAGTTACAGAAAATGACAGTCGAATTCACAGTGAAACGATCGAGAGAGAGATTCCATGGAGGCGAGAAGATTAGGGTTCCAAACCCTCGAACAATGAAGCAAAAAGATTTGCCCTAATTTCCACATGAAATCCTTTGCATAATATGATAGCATTTTGAGTCCAAGAGAACAAAAATTAATAAATCAAAACCGCACAATACACTTTGAAATCTGTAGAGAGATCAATGACTTGCATGCCGACAGGAATAAATTGACATTTGATTCCTTACCGCACAACCGCAGCCACCCTTTAGACTACCCACGGTATAGCGGTATCTAACACTAACTATTACCGCATTATTTACCACCCAACCGTAGTCTCGCTTCGGACTACTTGCAGTACAATGGTAGCTCCAAGTTAACCGCTAACTATTTCAACCGTGGTTACCTCTCTGGCTACCAGTGGTATAGCAGTAGCTGTTGTGTATGCCACTAGCCACTTCACCGTACTACAACGGTTACCCTTCTGACTACCCATGATATAGCGGTAGCTGATATGCATACCACTAACTGCTTTCACCACAATACTGTGGTTACTCTCTTAACAGTCTATGGTACCGTGGTAAGACATCCGCAACCTTACCAAACACATGTCGACAAACTCATTTTCATTTGACAATTGTTGACTATAAGAAATATCGACGAAAACGTGCCATGAAATATTACCTCCAAATGTCAATGGCTATTGAATTTTATATTCCCAAGAAATCAAGGCTAAGTCACTTCCAATGTGACATTAAAATATTAACCAATGCCTTTACCTATTGTCGGCCTTAAGGCCTAATTTAAATGTCAACCCTTTAACCCGATTCAAATGCAAAAAAGAGACCAAATAGAATACCTTTACCCAAGGTCGAATGCCACCTCGATATATTCAATGTTGTATAATTTTCCAATGCCAAATGATGTCCATAGACTTATGAGGTATAGTTAAGACTGAATTTGCATGATGAATTCACAAAGCCATTCCACTTACCATAAACCCTTATTATACTGGGAAACAAGTTGCATAATATAAATCGTTAACAATTTCAAGATGCAAGAGCCTGAACAAACCTCACTGTAACAACCTGTAAAGCACCGATTTATGGCAAGGACATATAAATAAGTGCATCATTGAAACATGATTGTTAGACCAGAAGCATATCACAAGATCAATGAAACAAAGAACCTGTAACCAAACTACCTCAACCAAGATCTACACATGGAGCCAAAATTTCAAAGCCACCAAGATAATATAATCAATGAAGTAAATCTACCGGACATAAAAGAAGATCAACTGAGAAAGTAATCATCAGGATGCCAGAGTATCACAAATTGACATCAAGGACAAATATAGCACAAGAGGTTGGCACCTGTACTCCTGCGGTGCAAGAGAGGGAGAATCTGCCCCAAGATATGACACCAATATTTTGCTACAGCTCAAATGGTGGAGCTGATTTAAATGCTGTTATATTTAAAAGTGAAATACAATTATTTCTGAATATGCTTGAGTGTTGTTTTGCACTTCGTTTATCTCATTAAGTGACAGTTATGCTTTGAAAAGAGGAATCAGAGTTTGAGAACTTGCTATTTAGTATTTTACAGTCAAATGAAGTACAGGATAGAGCATTAAACAATGAAGCTTTTCAAATGCTTTCATTCATTTCATAAAGTGATTTATATTTACAACATTTCATTTGATTGCGAGAATACAAATGCTAATACAAATTTGCATAAAGATGCATTTTTTCTTTTCCAAATGTAAAGCAGAAAGGATGAAATCAGATATCCACACAAGCAGTGGATGTGACTGTCACAGTGCATCATAAGCAGCACACTACACTATGGAAGATGCATAAAGAAAAAATCACATAAGTATAAACATAATCATCATTGTTTGATTGGCTGATGACTGACGCAAAAGTGGTGCACCATTTGTCTTTCTTTGAGCTTCGTTGACTTGTAGGAAGGAAGAGAAGGATATCAGAGGGTTCGACTATGAATATACCTATATGAACCATCAACGATAATATAATATGCTACTAATCATGCATTGAAACAATCAAGTAAAGTGCAGAGATATGAGCCGAAGGAGAAACATCAACACAAACATGATATATTATTTTTTATGCTAACAATGTTTTTTTCCTTGTTCAAGTATAGGAAAATCCATGTAGCTGTTTATCTTCGAAGACCAAGCATGTGGGAAAAAACGGGCTCCCACAAGGGTAGAGCCTAACATGCTGCCCTTGTATGCTACAAGAGGGACGAGAGAGTAATTGCAATCATCATTGTCATCAAGAAAGGAAGTGCAACTGAGAGGGTAAAGCAAAGTTATCTGTCAAGCTATTAAACCAATTGTGCATTGATAACAATCATGTAAATGCTTTTTGAAAGCTACAGGTGAACAGTGGGTTTAATTTGCTCAATCAGATCAACATATAGAAGTGAAGAATGCAAATGAATGCTAATTGGATAACTTGTTTTAGCTGAAATTATCAAGCTGTCATGTTTTGAGCTACTGTTTTAAATATTGTTTTTGCTATTCTTTAAGACTGTTTGCTTTGTAGTGTTGTTTCATTTTTTTTCTGTTTTGGAACATCAGTGTCCTATCTCTTAACAATGATAGTGAATAGTGTAAATTATAGGGGTTATGTCAAGAACAGGTAAATTCATGAAGAGTTTGTTGCTAGAATGCAAATGACTAACAAAACAGTTAGTTTTTGTTTGGCTGAGAATGACAAGGCATGCGGGAAGTGCTTCTACAAGTGTAGTTGGTTGTAAGAGAGAATGCAGTCCATGGGGTTGCAATGATTTAAGGTAGATGTTGCATTAAATAAAAATGGATGCATTAACTTATAAAAGAGGAAGAGAACAAATGCATCCTACAGGTGAACAAGTAATTTATAGTTTTGATCAAGAAGATTTATGTGTGTAGGGAAGAAACAACATGGAGATGACAATTGAAAATATAAACAAAGAATACATTTTCAAAATTTCATGAACCTGTGTGAGGGCTTTTAGAAAAATACATTAAGAGATGCATTTTCTTCACAAATAGCAAATACCCATATACAAAATTTTCATCATTTTCTTCAAAAATAGTTTACCCTTGTTTGGGGTTTTGACAAAAAACAGAAATGGAGGAATTTCTTTTCAGGTTTTACAAAAACCCACATACAGATTTTGCTCGAAAACAGATTTTATTCATATACAACAAGTACCCACATGGGGTTTCATTAGGAAATGCAGTAAACTATAAATAAATGGAGCAAGTTTAAATATGCTATATCTCAGAGATAAAGAAATTGCCAGAGCCATGGATGGTTATTCAAAATCACATATACCCATATGTTTTGTTTGTATCAAAAATGTAGTCTTTTTAAAGCAGCATTTACCCACTTAGGGGTTTTTTACAGATTTTAGAATTCAATTGAAATGCAATGAAGGAGTCGAGCTTGAATTTTGAGAAGACCCAAAATACATAAATATGCAGATTCTTGCTCATTTTTCTGGGTACCCATATTGGGGTTTTGAATTTAAAGACATATACTCTATTTTTTTTAGGTACCCATGCTAGAGTTTTAAGATTAAAATGTAGAGGGAAGTAAGTGCCATAATGGGTCAAACCCAATGTATTCATAAAGCTCTTGATAGCTTTCCCATGGCGCGGCCAATCAATAGGCCTGCATTTTTTCTAAAAATAACAATCATTTTTGAAAAGTAAAGCTCGTAGGCTTTAGTGGGAGAGAGGAATACAAAAAAAAATAGTGAGCAAAGAGGAACTTACCCTTGTGTTTGTTGTTCAAGAAGCTCACAGGCCGTGCCCAACGCGTTTGGAGCTCACAATGCTTGGGTTGAGCTCTCTCATGGCGCCCAAGGTAATGTTAAGCAAGCACAGGAAAAAAATATACAAGGAAAATCAGAGATGGAAGAGGAGAAGCCGCGGCCTCTAGAGGTTTTACTTGCCTTTCAAAACCAAAGAGAAAGCCTTATAATGAAGGAAAATCAACTTACCATGTAGTCTTAGAAGAAATGGCGACCAAGATGGAGGAGAGATCAGAAGTTTCAAAGCATTTCCTGGTTCAAATCGAGCATAGACATGGCGGCGGCTACAAAATATTTTTTTCATAGTCTCCTTTTGCAAATGATGTGAAATGTTAGGGTATTCCTTGGTTTTGTTTTTAGGGTTTCCCAAATCCCTAAGTCAACTTTAGGGGTGCTACTTAAGTTTCAAAATATTTATTAATACCAAAGTAATATCTTAAGTGCAGGAGCACCTTAAAGGGCTTTTGGAAAATCTTGGCAATTTTGGTTTGTAGGTGGTTCTAGCTAACCAACAAGGTAATAAAGACTAATTTTAAAGTCCCAAGGTATAATTCATGTTTTTTAGTGGCAAACTTAGGTTGGTTTAGAACTTGGAGGTTTGGAAAATTCTGAATGACAAAATTAGGCAAAACTAGATAAGGTTGTCTTAGGAATTTGGCCTAAAAATGCAAAAAGGGCATTAATGATGTTCTAAGCCTGACCTAAGGGTCATATCATGTGGGATAAAGGTATATAAGGTCATCCAAACCCTAATACCTGAGTTGGAAGTTCATTTTCATGAATTGAGACTTGGAGAGCATATTTTGTGATTGGAATTCAACAACTTTTGAGTGAATTTTTGTGTTTGAGCCTTCATCCAATCAAGAATGGATTGAGAGGACTGATATGATGCTTTGAGTCTTTATTTTGTGTTATTTAATTACTATGTGAAGCATTAGATTATCCATTTAATTCAACTGGTTGTAATTTTGCAAGTTTTGGTGTTCTTGCTTACACTGCCGGTTAAGGCCAGTTTTTGTAAATAATGATCCCCACTTGAATTCCTGTGGCAAGGCTACCATGGAAACTTGGAATAAAGTAGGGGACTGTTTTTACAGTGTAAATAGTGTGTGTGGAGTCTTGGTTTGTAGGGGAAGAGTTGAATTCATCAAACACTAGGCGAGTGCAAGTGCATTCTGGCTAGTGGATTGGAGAGGACAGCAGTAAAGAAAGCTGCTAAATGGATTGGTTCATGCTAATCAAGAGAATTTTAGTGTGGGAACATGTATTCCAGACATGTGTGTGAAAGGAGGAGAGTTGAGGAGGTCATTGAAGCCCTCAAAGTTGGAAAAAGGAGCCAAAACCCTAGAAACCCTTGATTTTAGGGGGTATGAGGACAGTCATATGTTCGGCCATTTGGGAGACCTTACACCTGGTAAATATTGAAGCCTAGGGTACCAATAGATAGAATATCCAAAAATATTTTTGGGTTGTTAAGACCGATTTTGTGAAAAGCCAAGAAAACGGGTTCTAGGAGGCCTAATTGGGGTAAAAGGCTACAAGGCCTAAAATTGGGTTTTTCTTGAATTCGATGGGTAAATGAAGAAAGAATCCTACAAGAAGGATCAAAGTGGAGAAAGATCACCCTAGGAATATTTGGAAGACCTATTCCAAGACCCAAGAAAGGTTTGGGAGCTTTGTGGAAAAATTGAGCCCAGGGAAGCTTAGTGGTGAATTGAGAGAAAAGGTGAAGAATTTGAAATTGGTGGAGAGTCTTATGAAGTGAGAGGGGTTTAGGAGAGATCCCTGAGTAGGGTAGAGTGGAATACCCTAGGAAGACGAAATAATAGGTCTTGGGAAGAGCAATATTTCTCTTAAAGGATAGGACTCCCCAAAAAATTGATATCAGAGCCAATAAAGGCTTGGGAATTGAAACTAGTGAATGCCAGAGAGAAGTGAATCTATAGGAGAGAATACTATGGTGACCAATGCAGAGCTAGCTAGAGACTTGATAGAGAAGCAAGAGAAGAATAGGCATCTTGAAGAGGCTATGGAAGAGATGAAGCAAAAATTGGAAGAAGTTGTTGAATCGGCAAGCAAGATGAAGGTACAGTTGTCAGAGGACAAAGACAAGGGTAAATACCAAGTGGAGGAGGACATAGAACTAGAACCTGATCCTCCAATAGCAGAGGAACCCTTCCTCAAAGCATTGAAGGCATTGAGTGGCAAGGCACTTGAAGGTGTCCTTGTGTTCACTAGAAGAATGGATGCAGAGCTAGTTATGGAATGGATAGAGGGAATGGAGAATCACTTTGAATGTGATGGAGTGACTGAGGCACAAAAGGTGAAGATAGCCAAATCAAGGTTAAGAGGACAAGCATTAACTTGGTGGAATTTTCTACAAGAAGAAAGAGAGATGGAAGGCAAGAAACCCATAGGAAATTGGAAAACTATGGTGGCTAAAGTGAAGGAGAACTATCTACCTGAGGACTATGATTCAATTGCACAAGAAGAGACAAAATATCAGACAAAGAGACCTAGATGTAGCAGCATATACAGAGGAGTTCCAAAAACTAAGCCTTAGATCTAGAGTGCAAGAAGTTGAAAGCATCAAGGTTGCTAGGTATCTAAATGGTCTTAGATGGAGCATACAAGAGGATTTGAGTCTTTTCACACTTACTACCCTCCATAGCTGCTATCAAATGGCTATTAAGGTGGAAGAGAAACTGAAAAAGAAACAAGATTCCAATACTAGAGGTAAAGGAAGAGGTAGAGACTCTAGAGGTGGACAAAGAGGAGGTTTTGGTGGAAGAAGCCATGAGAATAGAGGGAAAGGTGATGCTAAGGTTGGAGAACAATCCCATGAGTAAAATAGTAGAGGGGGTTACAGAGGTAGAAGCTCAAACAATGGAGGAAGAGGCAAATCAGGAGGCTTTGGGAGAAGCTCTCATTTTGCTTCCATGAAATGCTACAATTGTGGATAATTGGGTCATCCGGCTTATAGGTGTCCTAACAAGCCAACATCTTCACAAGGTTAGAGGAAGATCAACTATGTTCAAGAAGAGGACTGCTCCAAACATTCAGAGGTGAGTCTAGATTTAGAGAAAGGTGAGAATCTCATGTTAAGAAGAATTTTGATCAAAGCACCTACCGAGGATGAACACAAACAAAGGAGAGCTCTTTTTAGAGTCAAGTGCAAGATACTAGGAAAGGTTTGCAAGGTCATCATAGATTCAGGGTCTACTGATAATGTCATATCAGAGGAGGTAGTACAGAAGTTGAAACTCATCAAGATACCCCATGTATGCCTTTACAAGGTTACTTGGTTGAACAAGGGGCAAAATATACTAGTCAATGAACAAGTTTGGGTTGAGTTTACTATAGGAAAGTATCATGATAGGATACTATGTGATGTGTTACCAATGGATGCATGCCATCTGCTACTTGCCAGACCATGGCAATATGACAGGGAGGTAGTACACCATGGCAAGGAGAATAAGTACTCATTCAAGAAGGGTGGAGTGACTTACAAAATACAGTCTTTGTTAGAAGAAAACATAGTGGAAAAGGCAGAAACTAGTGTCCTTTTGATGAGTGGAAAGGAATTCCTAAAAGACATCAAAGAGGAAGAAGGATTTGTCTATACAATTATGTTGAAGCCAAAGGAAGAAGAGTCACCTAATCAGCTACCTATGATAGAAGAAGTGAAGCGACTATTGGATCAGTTTAGGGACATCATTTGTGAAGGTACACCAGCTACACTACCACCCAAGAGAGTAATCAGTCATCAAATAGACTTTATACCGGGAGCAAAACTACCTAACAAGGCTGCATACAAGATGACACTGAAGCAGAACAAAGAGATAGCAAGGCAAGTTCAAGAACTTTTGGATCAAGGGCTGATCAGAAAGAGCATAAGTCCATGTGTTGTTCCAGTTGTGTTGGCACCTAAAAAGGGAGATAAGTGGAGAATGTGTACTGATTCTAGGGCAATAAATAGGATAACTATTAGATATAGGTTTCCTATTCCTAGGATAGAAGATTTAATGGACTATTTAGGGGGTGCTAAGTACTACTCTAAAATTGATTTGAAAAGTGGCTATTATCAGATTAGGATGAAAGAGGGAGATGAATGGAAGTCAGCATTCAAAACCACAGAAGGGTTATATGAATGGTTAGTGATGCCATTTGGGCTTACAAATGCACCTAGCACTTTTATGAGGGTGATGAATGAGGTCTTGAAGGACTTTATAGGAGTTTTTGTGGTTGTCTACCTAGATGATATCCTCATCTTCAACAAAACAAAAGAAGAACATATGAAGCACCTAGAACTTGTGTTGAAGAAACTTCAAAAGGAGAAGCTCACCATAAATCTTGAGAAAAGTGAGTTCATGAAGCAAGAGTTAGTTTACCTAGGATTTGTAGTGTCTCAAGGGAACTTGAAAATGGACAAGAGCAAGGTTGAAGCCATTCTTAGTTGGCCTACTCCCAAGATAGGGACAGAAGTTAGGAGTTTCCATGGATTAGCTCAGTTCTATACGAAGTTTGTGAGAAGGTTTAGTGAAATCTTTGCATCGGTTCTTGACACCATCAAAGGAGGAATGAAAACTAAGTTTGTGTGGACCAAAGAAGCCAATGAAGGATTTGAAAGGTTGAAGAGGGAGATAGCTACCCAACCTATCCTAGTTCTACCAGCTTTGAAAAACCATTCATAGTGGAATTTGATGCAAGTAACATAGTAGTTGGGGCTGTTCTAAGCCAAGAAGGCAGGCCAGTGGCATTCTTTAGTGAAAGGTTGAATGAAGAAAATTCTAGGTACTCATCCTATGACTTAGAGCTTTATGCTTTGGTGCAGGCTCTTAATAAGTGGAGGCACTATCTATTGCCAAAGGAATTTGTGGTATACACTGATATTTAGGCCTTAAGTTACATCAACACCCAAGAGAAGCTCAGTTTGAGGCATATCAAGTGGATGGAGTTTTTGCAATCATACACCTTTACCATCAAGCATAAGAAGGGGGTGAACAACAAGGTTGCTGATGCTCTTAGTAGGAGGCTTCCTACTATCCAAGAGATATAGTTACAAAGCACAGGGGTTGAAGGATTCAAAGATCTACATGAAGGAGATTCTGATTTCTCATAAATATACAAGGTATGTGCTGATTTTGAGAACCATTTTCATAGTGAATATGTTGATTACACCTTGCAAAATGGTTTATTGTTTAAGGGGAAACAATTGTGTGTTCCTAGAGGTTCCATGAGGGAGAATCTAATCCAAGAAAAGTATAATGGCAGTTTGAGTGGTCATTTTGGTTTGAACAAGACACTAGACTTAGTGGAGAGGTTATATTGGTGGCCTAAAATGCAAAGAGATGTAAGAAGATATGTTGAACAATGTGGAGTATGTCAAAAGGCAAAGGGAACATCAACCAATGTGGGTATTTATCAGTCGTTACCCATCCCAAGTAGACCAATGGAATGCATAAGCATGGACTTCATAGTAGGGCTACCTAGGACACCAACTCATTTTGACAGTGTGTTTGTGATAGTGCACAGGTTCAGCAAGATGAGTCATTTAATCCCATGCAAGACAACACATGATGCAATTTAGATTGCACACCTATTCTTTAAGGAAGTAGTGAGGATACATGGGTTGCCAAGGAGCATAGTTGCAGACAAAGATGTGAAGTTTATGGGGCATTTTTGGAAAACTCTTTGGAAGAGGCTAGGAACCAACTTGTCTCATAGCTCAGCATATCATCCACAAACGGATGGACAGACAAAGGTGATCAATAGGGTACTTGGGAACTTGTTGATATGCTTAACTAAGGAGTATGGACAAGGATGGGAGCAAGTGATTCCACAAGCAAAATTTGCTTACAATGATAGCACGAATAGGATTACGGGTAAGAGTCCATTTGAGATAGTCTATGGTTTACATCCAAGGGGTGTACTCAAGCTTAGAGATCTGAAAGGTTATGAAGGAATCAGTGGTCATGTTGATGATTTTTCTCAGTCAATGAGAGAGGTTCATGATCTGGTAAGGAAGACATTGATAGAGGCTAATCAAAAGTTGAAGGCAAAAAGAGATGAAGGGAGAAGAGAATTACAATTTGAGATAGGTGATATGGTGATGGTATACTTGAACAAAGAAAGGTTACAGAAAGGCATACCAAGTAAGTTGCAGATGAAGAGGATAGGGCCATGTAAAGTGTTGGCTAAGTATGGATCCAATGCTTACAAGGTGGAGTTATCCAAGGGGATGTCTATTTCTCCTATCTTCAATGTGAAAGAATTAATGAAGTATAAAGGACCAGAAATGGATGAAGAATAGTACAATGCTGAGATAAACAAGGATGTGGAAGCACTCAAGGTACCTGATCAGATCAAACCACAAGTGGACAAGATTTTAGACTCAAGGGAGAAGAAGACTAGGCACAAGACATACAAGGAGCACCTAGTGAAGTGGAAAAATCAACCAGAGTCAAAAGCTACTTGGATAGTAGAGAGTGAATTTTAGAAGCATGGAATTAGTGAGGAGCTCTTGACACCACAGGTTCCTTAAATTCTTTGTTACAGGGCGAGAATGGTGCAGGAGCACCTTAAAGGGCTTTTGGAAAATCTTGGCAATTTTGGCTTGTAGGTGGTTCTAGCCAACCACCAAGGTAATAAGGACTAATTGTAAATTTCCAAGGTAGAATTCATGTTTTTTAGTGGCAAAATTAGGTTGGTTTAGAACCTAGAGGTTTGGAAAATTCTGAATGACAAAATTAGGCAAAACTAGACAAGGTTGTCTTAGGAATTTGGCCTAAAAATGCAAAAAAGGCATTAATGATGTTCTAAGTCCGACCTAAGGGTCCTATAACATGGGATAAAGGTATATAAGGTCATCCAGACCCTAATACCTGAGTTGAAAGTTCATTTTCATGAATTGAGACTTGAAGAGCATATTTTGTGATTGGAATTCAACAACTTTTGAGTGAATTTTTGTGTTTGAGCCTTCATCCAATCAAGAATGGATTGAGAGGAATGGTATGATGCTTTGAGTCTTTATTTTGTGTCATTTAATTACTGTTTGAAGCATTAGATTAGCCATTTAATTCAACTGGTGGTAATTTTGCAAGTTTTGGTGTTCTTGGTTACACTGCCGGTTAAGGCCAGTTTTTGTAAATAATGATCCCCACTTGAATTCCTATGGAAAGGCTACAATGGCCACTTGGAATAAAGTAGGGGACTTTTTTCACAGTGTAAATAGTGTGTGTGGAGTCTTGGTTTGCAGGGGAGGAGTTGAATTCATCAAACATTAGGCGAGTGCAAGTGCATTCTAGCTAGTGGCTTGGAGAGGACAGCAAAAAAGAAAGCTGATAAACGGATTGTTTTGAGCCAATCAAGAGCATGGGAGTGTGGAAACATGTATTCTAGACATTTTTGAGAAAGGATGAGAGTTGAGGAGGTCATTGAAGCCCTCAAAGTTGGAAAAAGGAGCCAGAACCCTAGAAACCCTTGAAATTAGGGGGTATGAGGACAGTCCTATGTATGGACACTTGCAGAACCATACACCTGGTAAATATTGAAGCCTAGGGTACTAATAGAAGGAATATCCAAAAATATTTGGGGGTTGTTAAGGCCGTTTTTGAGAAAAGCCAAAAAAACGGGTTCTAGGAGACCTAAAAGGGCAAAAAGGCTACAAGGCCTAAAGTTGGGTTTTTCTTGAATTCGATGGATAAATGAAGAAAGGAACCTGCAAGAGGGATCAGAGTGGAGAAAGATCACCCTAGGAATAGTTTTTAGACCTATTCCAAGACCCAATCAAGGTTTGGGAGCTTTGTGGAAAAATTGAGCCCAGGGAAGCTTAGTGGTGAATTGAGAGAAAAGGTGAAGGATTTGGAATTGGTGGAGAGTCTTATGAAGTGAGAGGGGTTTAGGAGAGATCCCTAATTAGGGTAGAGTGGAATACCCTTGGAAGACCAAATAATAGATTTTGGGAAGAGCAATATTGCTCTTGAAGGATAGGACTCCATCATTTAGGTGTTTGTGCCTCACCTCAAAAATTATCTAATACAATTCAAGCCATGATGTATAAAGTGGATATTCAAATACCCAAAATCCAAAGACATGAAACATAACAATATGATGAAGGAGTAATCCAGCTCTATGAACTCTTGTGTCAATCCTTAATGTAACAAATGAGTATACAAGGATAGTGAAACATATGATAATTTATTTATCACTGATTCACTTATCATAGAATCACAAAGATATACAACTAGGAATTAAATTAGGTCACCTTGATGCTGGTGGTTTTTAAAATAAACATAGGTGATTTTGAAGACTGAAGATTGTAACAAACTGGGCTAGTCATTAATGTCAACAAGTTATCGCTATATGTATATGGACTCATCTATCAAAAGATATTTCCCATTGAAGATGATCGTTATATGTGGTCCGGTATGTTGGTGTTTAGGCCCGATTCTTACCGTGTGACAAACTTGATTCGAATATTTGAAGACCTTGGCTGACTTAGAATGTGCAATACTCTATGGATGTTTGGCCGACCTAATTGACGAGTATGATACATGTATATATATGTATATATGTCTCTCCAGAACATATGAAGAAGATATATAATAAAGGGATATGAAAATATATGGAAGATATGGATTT
>CM021101.1:556282887-556300821 GCA_007115665.2 Sequoiadendron giganteum | reverse complement strand
CTTTTTTCTCAGGTTGTTTAAGTGAGGAACTTGATTGGATTTCTTTATTCAAGGACATGGCATATTGTTTTGACAAGGAATTTGATTGGTTTGGATTACTTGGGGGGGCGGATGTGAAAGCAAGAGCTTCTCTATTATGGGGTACAAAGACATCCTCGACCAACTTTAGGGTGTTGCAATACTGAGGACTATTGGAATCATTTGAAATGGTGATCTCTTGCCCATTTCAAGGGAATTTCAGACATTGATGGTAAGTTGAGGGGACTGCCTACATCTCATGGATCCAAGGATGACCCAAGAGAATTTTGTATGTTAAGTCTTTGTCTAAAACTTGGAAAATTGCGTATTTTTGAATCGGCCCCACCTAAATTGACAAAAAAATTAATCCTTGTGAAGATCTTTCATCATAATAGGCTTTGATAGAGATATTTTTCCTTGAATCTATTGCATTCTTTAAGAATTCTAGAGCATGAATAAGCTTTAAAGTACATATATTGAGACCGGATCCTCCATCTATTAGAACATATTTGACTCGATTTTTATGTATTAATACCTCAATGTGAAGTGTTGCATTATGGGGATGTCATCATTTTTTGAGAATGATAGGAAATGAGGTGCAATCAAATGCCCCACCATGACTTGGAATGTATAAACTTCCAAATCCTTTGGTACTGTTGTGTCCACTAGGCCCTTTTCCAAAATTTCCTTGTGGGTGGGTGAAATCTTGAGGAGTTCCAATAAAGATATTTTCACTGGGATCTTTTGCAGTTGATTAAAAATGTTGTATTAATGTGATAGGGCAGCAGGTGTTTTGGATGTGCTTCCTTTTAATACATATTTGGACTATGCTCTCATGGTCACATTTATAGGCATGTTGTCCTGTTTCCTTTTTATTTTAAATTGATTTGGTTCTCTATTGCAGCCATGTCTTGTTTGATGTTATGGACTTGATTTTATGTGATGTTGGTGTCATTGATTTTCTTCTCAAATATGGTGATGTCTTGTCCATGTTAAATTGGAATGCTATTAATTTGATTGTTGGCTGCAACAATGTCTTATGCATCATTGATATTAATGTCATTTGTCTAATCTTCAACTACCGAAATATGAAGGATGAGAGTATCATGAACATAGTTTACATTTTTCCCTTTGTTGTTCATTGTAGGGGACTCCCCTTTTTCATAATTTGGTAAGGGATTCTTGAATGCACCATGATCATACTTTGTTTTGGGTCCTATTTGTATGATATTTTGGTCTATCAAGCATTGCACCTTGTGCTTTAATTGCGAACCGTTATTCATTTGATGGCCTTTTCACCAATGAAATTCATAGTAATAGGCATCATTCCACCATGATGATTTAACTTTTGGCTCAAAACTTCGGCTATTAGGTAAGGTGATAAAATTTTCTACAAGAAGTTCTTTCAATGCAGATTCGAGTGATTGACCCAAAGGTGTGAATTTCCTAAGATTTGATGGTGTATGGTGGTGTTCAAGATGGAGCATTGTTTTGGTTGTTGTTTGGATTGGTGTTCTAATTGGGGTTTTGGTTGATCTTAGGTGTGATTCCCAATAGATTAAAGACCGGTTTGGAATTATGTGTTACAACTACACCAGCATTACCAGTATTCTTGTTTCTCATCCAAATTTTTTATTTTTCATTGTTGTTATGATGATTGGATGAGTTTGCATTGTTTGATCCATCATTGTATATTTTCAATACACCTCTCTTAACCAAAGCTTCTTCGATTTTGAGACCATTTTCAATCATCTTCTCAAAGCTAGGTGGACATTGTAATTGCAATCTATAGCTCATTTCATTATTCAGATTGTCAATGAAGATTTTTATTTTTTCTTGCTCGGGTATAGGTCGAGAATATTGAGCAAACAATCTTCTCCATCTTTGCAAGAATATGAGGAATGAATCTCCATTTTTCTATTTGGTATTACAAAGATCTTTCATTGTAATCTCATGTTGAATGTTATAAGAATATTGTGTGATAAATTTATTGACTAGTTCTTCAAAGGATCCTATGCCTAGTTGTAGTTTTGAAAAACCATTCCATACAATGTCCACCCAAAATTTGTGGAAATAATCTCATCAAGTAGGTGTCTTTCTGTGCAAACTCTAGGATCATGGTTCTAAATTCTCTTATGTGATCTATGGGATCAATTTTTTTTTTGTATTTATCGTATTTTGGGAGGTCACAATTGGGTGGGAATGGTATCATGTTTAGATTTCTATCAAAGGGGTATGGAAAAATGTCTTGTAGCAAGTATCTCTTCGTAGTTCCCCTTTGCATGTCTTGTATTTGGTGTTGGAGGGCTTGCAATTGTTGTGTCAAAGAATCCACGAGATCATTGGTTCTTGATTCATTTCTTGTTTTAGTTTTTGTTGTCTTAGGTGCTCCCTTTAATTTATTGACATCAAAATTAGGTGGTAATTTGGTTCCTTTGTTTTCTAACATCATTAAGTATTTTTCTCCATCTTTTGCAAAAATCCTTTCCATGAATTTGTGGAATCGGGGATCTTGTTGTGCTTGTTCTACATCCTCGTCTATTAGTTCATCTATTTCATTTTGATGAAGTTTGGAAAAGGTATGTTCTTCTTGTTTAGCCATGGTGTTTTGAATTTTAGTTTCCTTTTTTTTAATTTTTTGTTTTTGTGATCTCATTGAAACGGGAATATAAGTCATGAAGATTTACTAAGCTTTGATCATTGTTTAGGAGTGCTAAAAGGACTAAATTAAATCTAATTATGCAATGTTTGTTTCCAAATGAAGGATGATGAATCCTGATAAAGGATGATGAATCCTTATGGTAAAACTTAGCTTCTAATCAAAGATAGGTGTAATGATTAGGCACTTTGAGATGTTTGATCAAAGTTTAGGTAAAGGATTTTCACTTGCAAATACTAGTTTCTCCAAGTTAAAAGCAATGTTGGGATAGGGAATAAATTTTGGTCAAGAATAAATCTCAGAATCTAGTTTCAATTGTTAGATAGAAACTCAAATTTAGCTCTTTGGTTAAAATTTTGTTGGATGCATTAGAACACTGCACAGATGCGATAAAAGATAGGTGCACTAAAGAATGGCCTAGATGTGCTAAAATATGGTTTGTATGCACTGTAGAATGGCATGGATGCACTAAAATATGGAATGTATGTTTTGTAGAATGGTACAGATGCACTAAATATGGAATGTGTGTGTTGTAGAAAGGCACAGTTGCACTAAACTGGGGAATGCCACTATTTTCTGACAGTTTGATTGATTTTTCTTATTTTTCTGGCAGGGAATTGATTGTTTGAATGGATGTTCTTCTGAATTAGTGGTTGTACATTTTTGTGTGTGATGTTTGTTTGAATGTTATTTTAAAACACACATGTAAGACACATCAAACAATTATAATTCCTAAGGCTGACCATGACAATATTCACTAGATTACCACTTGGATTTTACTCCAGTTGTTCTTACTTTTAGCGGATGATTAGAAGCTTGACAACACTAGCTCCCCCTTTCTCGGCACGCACTTCTTGGGTCAGCTAAGCTTCAGTTCTCATGAATCTCCCATGATGAACTTTTCATCTCTACTAAAAGCCACAAGAATATGGGACGACTTTAGAGGTTAGACCTCTTGCACCAAATAGAATGGGATTTTGGATTGCTATAAAAAGAAGGTTTTAGTATGTGCATCCATTCATGGGGGTTTATCCATATGGCAAGAGACCATTACTTCCCTTCTTGTCAAAATAACCCTCGTGATACTTGAACTTTCCTCAAATATTCACACTTATATACTAGGTGGAAGTTGCTTGGCTTTAGCTTATTCCTGATTTGGGTCGTTCCTTGGGGTGATTAATTTTTCCCACCAGGCAGTCCCTCTAAGGATAAAATTGCAAAAAAATGAAAAGAATGGGTCTAGATTTTTTATCACCTAGTTAAGGGAAGATCATATGCCTACCACTCTACAAGAACAAAATACATGGTGTTCATTTACCACTTAATTAAACTAGGTACCTAATTTAATCAAAAGAAACAATAATAACTCTAGCCCTTGCAAAACAAACCTTAGAAGTTTTAGATTATTTGTCTTTGACAACGTTCTTATAGTTTCAACAAAGTCTTTGACAACGTTTAAAATAATTGCAAAATAAAGAGATATTAATCAACTTCCAGAATTTGAAATATTTGCAAAGAAAACTAGATGCACCAGAACAACAACTAGATGTGCTAAAATATTTATTGAATGCACTAAAAGATGCAGTATATGTGCTAAAATGGAAAGCAATAAATGAAAGTTAAACTCCCATATGCACTAAAAGAACTCCTAGATGCATCAAAATATCACACATATGTGCCAAAGTAGGGATTGTATGCACCGAAAGAACTACCAAATGTGCTAAAACAACAACTGTATGTGCCGAAAGATCAACCAAATGCGATAGAAAATGTTTCGAGTGCGCTACTTTGGAATTCACGATCAAATCTACGAACAAGAATTTGATAGAAAATGTTAAAAATTGAGCTAGGCCCCACGGTGGGTGCCAAAATGTACGTGGGAAATAAAATATGTGTAAGAAATATCAATCTAAATCACACACCAATGAAACATTTACATTTAGGAAATTGCAATAAAAAAAAAACTGAGAAAATAATTCCTTAAAACCATTCTATTGTTCTCTATTCTCAAGGATCCTCTAAATCATGAATTCTCTTAGATTGTATTTATTTTTCGCATGAATTATTAGATGAAAACCTAAAAAATGAGATGCTATGATGAAAATGCAATTATTCTATGCCTACATCTACATGCTTGATGTATTTGATATGCAATACTAAATGAGATGATGTTAAGATTATGCTACTGTTGTGTTTAAATGATTGTTGAGATGATGTTGTGATAATAATGCAAATGATATATGAAATGCTATATGAAAATGCAATAATTAGGATTCTAGGAATAAAATTGTCCTACTAACACTAATTTAAGCTAAATGCAAAATGCTAAACTAAAATGCTATGCTAAGCTCAAAATATTGATATGATTTCTGCAGAGTAGATTTATGCTTTTCTCTCTATCTAAAGCTTTAAATGAGCCTCTATTTATAGACTTCTCCAAGGCATTAAGTGATGTGGAAAGATTCGACGGTCAGGATTTATTCTGGAGAGATCGATGGTGGAGGATGAATAATTTGGAGGGAATCATGGAGGATGTTTCCTTTAGAAGAACAAGTGTCCAAGTGTTGAAGAGCATCAAATGGAGGAAGAAGCCATGTGTCCCCAATCTTGTTAAGAATTTGTTGATGGAAATTCCCATTTAAAAATTAAAAATATTTAAATTCATGTGACACATGGTGAGGTGGATGAAGAGGTGGAAGGAGGTTAGAGAATTATGTAGAAATTTGAAAAAAATTGAATTTAAAAATTCAAATCTAATTGAGAGGGAATTAATCAAATAAAAAAAATTATTTAAATTTTTTGATTTAATTAAATCAAGAGGAAAATGACTTGAGATAGGAAGAAATTAGAAAATGAAAGTTATATAAATAAATTCTGTAATTTATTTATAAGTAGAGGAATTTGAGATTTATTAATTAAATAACTAGTATTTAATTAATTTTATTGGTTGTTCTGGGAAGGTTCGATGCTTGATGTATTCTAAAGTATATATTGCCCAGCAGGTAGATTTTATTTTTGAGGTTCATATTGAGATGGCCTCGCTTGGTACATTTGTGCTACTGTTGCTTGTTCAACTTGAGTTGGTTTCTCGAACAAGGGGTTTTCTTTGGGTTGATCATTGTTTTGTGAGAACACGAGTGGCATATTCGACATCTTTGGAGGTTGGGTTATTTGTCTCACAACTGAGTTTTCCTCTAAGGGAATAAGATTGAGGTCTTTGAGAGCTTCTACATTGAATTCCACAGGTAATTTAGCACCACTTTGCGCTAACTTGAAAAATAGGAGTTTGGGTCCTTTCTTAACTTGTCCATTAGTTTGAGAACCTTGGGGTTGTTAGAATGTTCAAAAATTTCTTCCTCATTTATTTCTTCTTGATCATTTACCTCCTCTATAATTACTCATTTTGGGTCTTGGTTACTTTGTTTCATATCCTCCTTCTATTTGCGGCTTATTTCTTCCTCAGTGAAAGTATCTATGTATGTTGGTCTCTTCTAGTGGTATTTTTGTTGGCTTTCATATTTTTCCTATGTTGTGATCTCATGGTTGTCATAAACAACTTGGGTCTCCTGTGGGAAAGTAATGTAATCTCTAGTTGACTCAAATTCTAAAGACCTGATGTTGTCCTAAACGTGGGTATTGTAAATCTGGTTCTTTCCTCTAGATAACTTCAATATCATGGAAAAGACCAGGATTTTGACCAAAGAAGAACATATATGACTCTAGATTATCCTTGGAAGCACGTATATAAAAGTTTTCTAATTTTTTTTTTCTATTTTTATGTAGCACTAAGAGGTGTTTCTTGAAAACCTGTGGACCCAGATGCCTAAGTCTGAAATGATGACCTATGGACTTTACCTTAGGGATCTTGACCTTGTGTGTGATCATGAAGAGAATAATTATTGCCACACATGTGGTGGTAATATGGGTCTCTTTGCTGCTATGCCATCTTTCTCTTCCTCTTCATCTAGGACAATTGATGTAGTGAGAAACTGATGGGGTGTTTCATTCTTTTGAAAAATGAAGGTTCTTAAGATTCTTATGATGTCAGTTTTTTCACCTTTGATATATTCCAAACTATAATGAAGGATCAATGCTAAAAGATCTAGTTGTTGAACTGGGGTATTTGGTCGCCAAATGGTAATAAAGTTTGATGGTGTTATGGGATGGTTGTTGTGAAGCTCAAGACCCTAAGGTTTGAGTGTTGTTTTGGAATGATACTACTTCTTGAAAATCAAAATGTTGAAGAACTAAGGTCTATATTCTACTTCCTTGTCTAGAGGATATGTTGTGGGAAAGTTTACTTGTACTATATGTGAGTCCCAAGTAACTATTGATATCATGGATGTCTGAGTGGAGGAATTACCTTAATGCTTTGTTTGGTTTTGATTTTGAATAGGTAGGATGGAAATAATGGATGTGGGATTATCTGACCTTTTGTTTTCCAATTGTTTTTGTTTGAACAATGATCTTTTGAACAACTATTTCTAAAAAATTTCTCCGTGTTTTGATGTATGGCAAGTGATATGACAACACTTGGATTGACTCAGCAAGCATGGACTTATGTGACCTTCATGTCTATAACTTAGGTTGTGAAATCACAACACCCAAGCAATAGTTCTCAAATTTTTACTTTGATTAATGTGCCCTGAAATCAAAGCCAGAATGTTTAGAAACCTCTAAGGAAAGATCCTTTCAAAGGGGTGCAAACATAAGACTTCTCTGACAAGTATGCACTAAATCAAAGGGTTTGCGGTTTAACCATCTCGTTCAATGTTTGTTTTGAATGTGCTCTTTTTCTTTAAATCAAACACAAAATTTGATGTCAAATTCTTTTGAATGTAATGGGCCAAGTTTAACATAAACTAGCAATTACAAACCTAGGGGATAGACAACATTCTCTCAGGTAGGCTTGCCTCATGCTCCGAAGAGACGATTTTACATGAAACTTATGGTGCCGGCCTATAGTTGGACATGACAAGTAACTTCTCAGAAGTAAATTCAGATGCACCACTTTCAGAGAATGTTTTTGGATAATAGGGTGGCCTCTAAAACAATTTGGTTCTTAGTGGTAATTGTGAACTCAAAAATATGACACTCACCCACTAGCCACTTAAGGCTCTTTAACTGTTCCTATTCCACTTAAGGTATGGGATTAGGTGTAGTCTATTGTCAACATGGCTTGAAGCTACTTTCTTATGATTTCACAACCTTTAATATAGCTTTCCAGTAAACATCCTTCCAGACCTTGCAATGAGTTCTCTAGCACGAGATGTGTCTCAAAGCAAGCCCCCTCTCTAAGGTAAAATTTGGAAAATAAAATGTAAAGCTCAAAAATGTTTTTGCTCACCCAAGATCGCCAAAAGGTGCAAGGGGAGAAAACAAAACACTTTAGCTTTCCAATCACTATATGCATAGAAAACACTTCATTGCAAATTGATTCATTTTAAACACCTCGAGCAATGTTATCTGCAAAAAATTATAAGTAAAGAAAAACAAAGTTCTTTTTAATTTGCACCAATATGAAGTGTTTAGGACATCAAGCAGTTAAGATATCAATGGTGAAAAATCATTAACAAGCATTTGTTCATTTTTATGAGCTCTAGTAGAAGTGTTTTTAAGAAAGGCAATCCTTGTCCTATCTTGGTCAACAAGTGTAAAACGTACATGCATCAACAAAATGAAAAACATTTATTTTCTCTTTTTATTCACAAAAATTTAAAGGTTCCTACTTATGAAAGCATGAAATGTGTTCATTTTTTTAGAGCCAAAAAAAAATTGAACTGTTCTTTTTATGAGCACAAAACGATAGTTCCTAACTTAGAAAGCTTAAAATTGGTTCATTTTGACAACACCAAAATCAAGTGTGAGTTTGTTTTCTTCATTTTTAGAGCACCAAATGAAAGTTCCTAACTTATAAAATCTTAAAATTAGTTTATTTTAATAGAACCAAAATCAAATGTGTGTTTGTTGTTGTTCATTTTTAGAGCACCAAATGAAAGTTTTCTAACTTAATTAAAAGTAAATAAAAAACTGGGACCGATCGTCTTCCCTACAACAAACATGTTAAAGTTATTGGAATCCTGCATCAAATCTATCAATTCCTACTTACACATCCAAAAACAAGCAATAGTTAGTGAAAAAACCTATTACAAGAGTGTAGGATCTGTGTATTTGTCCATTAGAACATCTGCTCTAAAAAAGAAAGACAAATGCACATTAAAAAGACAACTGCTCAGTTCCAAAAATAGTTGCTAAAATCCAGACAAACAAATGCTAACTCTATGAAAATTCAAATGCCCAAGTTTTGGAAAAAGGTGCCATTCCCATGAAAAATGCACAGTTCTTCTGACAACTGTGTAGTTTTCTTGATAGACAAGCGCTCAAAATATTCAAGCAAGCACTCAGGTTTTCTGGACAGGCACGTGAAAACTCTATGAAAAGCATTTCCGAGACCTACAGCTTCAAAAGTGACTGAAACAAACATCAGAGGAGGGGACAAGAGTTCCATTGGGTGTGCCAGAATGTGTGAGGGTGAGAAAGGATAGATTTTGATTCAAGAAGGACATGAAATAAATTTGACAAAGAAATCTAATCTAAAGCCAAATGCACAGATCTAAAATCTAAAAACTCCCACACATACGAGATTGAACTATACTATTGAAAAACATGATGAGGAACCTACTGATTACCAAATGAAAAAAAAGATATATTTTACCATCCCATAGTGGAGTGTATTCGCTTGATGTTGGATTTCTCTTATCACAACGAAGCCTCCAAAGTTTGTGTGCAAAGTGTGGATGAATGTCTGGTTGATCAAAGGAAGGAATGAAGCTCTCTCAAGGGTGATCTTGATAGAACTTTGTTGCTCAATGTATGTTGATTCTCTGATCTTTTTTTGTGAGGAGAGAGGTTTTTTATATATAAAATGAGATTTGAAATGGATGATCAAGATCATTTTGAAGAATATCCAAATCAATGGTTGGAGTGTGTTTAGAGGAATGAGATATGAGAAAATTGTGCAAAGTTGATTGCACAATTTGGGTGATTGATTGGTTAATAGAATAAATTGACCAATCAAGATTGTGGAGGCTTAATTAAGAATGTGATGTCTTAGTTAACAAAATAGATTGATTAGTTAACATAATAGATTGATTGGCTAACAAATTAGATTGCTCAGTCAATAATCATATTTTTCTCAATTAGAAAGTGGGTGAGGAATATGAATTAATTTATTTAATTAATTAATTCCTTATTGGAGTTGAACATGCAAATCAAGTTTGAATTTTGTAAACAAAGTTGCATTAGTTTGATTTGATTTTTGATAATTGATTTGAATATTTTGATTTAATTATTCAAATTTTGGAGGGAAAGTGTCGTAAATAAATTATTATTTAATAATTTAATCCACTTAGGGGAATATGGTGATTTAGCGACGTAATTAAATAATTGGCGTTATTTAATCAATCAGGACAAAATAAAGTGGGATTAGAACTTTATTAAATAAATGAGATTTATTTAATTGGTCGAAATGATGAAATGTGAATTAATTAAATAATGTTGTTTTATTTAATTAATAGAGGAATTAGGGTTTTTGGGACTTTATTAAATAAATGAAATTTATCTAATTTGTTTGAAATGATGAAAACATGAATTAATTAAATAATGTTGTATTATTCAATTAATAGAGAAATTAGGGTTTTTCATGTCGTTTTGATGTGATGCGATGTGGTATGATGTGGTGTGATGTGGGAATGTTTTGGTATAATTTTAAGATGATCTGAGATATTATGGGATAATTCTGAGATGTTTTGGGGTGATTCTGAGATGTTCTGAGACATTATGAGATGATTTTGAGCTGTTCTAAGATGTTTCAAGATGATTTCGAGTCATTTCGAGCTGTTATGAGATGATTTTGTATCATTTCAAGATTTTACGGGATGATTTTGAGTCATTCTGAGATGTTACAGGATGAGGTTGAGTCATTCTAAGAGTTTACAAGATGATTCTAAGTCATTCTGAGATGTTACGAGATGATTTCAAGTCATTTCGAGATGTTATGAAATTATTCTAAGTCATTCTAAATTTTGAGATGTTACGAGATGATTTTGAGTCATTATGAAGTGTTACAGGATGATTTTGAGTCATTCTAATATGTTACGACATGATTTTGAGTCATCCTGAGATGTTACAAGATGATTCTGAGTCATTCTGAAGTGTTACGAGATGATTTTGAAGTGTTATGGGGTGATCAGAGATGGTGTTCCATATCATTGGATGTTAATCGAGGTTGTTCGATGTTGTTTGATGTTGTTCAATGTTGTTTGATGCCGTTCGAGGTTGTTCAGTGTTGTTTGATGTTGTTTGAGGTTGTGTGATAGGTGTTAAGTCAATTTTACATGTCTACACATACCTAGTATATATTACCTATGATAACACTCATCTCCTACAATGCAATACATAAATACACAATATGTAAACAACATAAAAGCTTCAACTTTCTTTTTAAAATAATCTACTTTCACTAATGTATAATTTGGAAAATACATCTCATCTATAAAAGAAAGACACATTAGTCAAAGTAAAATAACAAAGAAGAAGGAATCCTCATGCCTATTACTGTTTATCGAACTAAATACAACAAAGCAACCTTCTCCAATAGCAATAAGCTTGACAAACAACTTCTCAAGAAATTCACTATATTCTCCACCTCTCAAGTTGATAGTTCACTTCTCTTCAAAACATAAACTCCTCATAAACTATAAGAATTCTCTTCCTATCTCTCTCTCTATGCTAAGCAAAGTATGGCTTGATATAAGCAGAAAATAAGAATCATAAAAGATATATAATCTCTTGAAAGGAATGTGTCCCTCGTAAAGAAATGGTTTAGATATCTTTAGAGATATAAGCAGAAAATAAGAATCATAAAAGATATATAATCTCTTGAAAGGAATGTGTCCCTCGTAAAGAAATGGTTTAGATATCTTTAGAGCAACCAAACAACCTCAAAACCTATAGTTTAGGCATGTAATTGGACAATCAACTCCATGCAAAGAAACTCAATAATAAGGTGGTGAATAACTAAGAATAGACTCAACAAAAGATCCTACAAATTAACTAGCTTATTTGACAACAATCCAAGACTTATTCCAATGCACATGGAAGAATTTAAATTGTTTCCAATGAAATACATCTACAAGAAATCAAATTCAAAAGGTGGTTCCATATGTTATTCTTCTCCCTTCTTATTTGGTGCCATAAAACTCAATCAAAATCCAAAACATGATAGAAGGTGTATACACCTAAAAATGATCACATTATAATAAGTCTGGTAATTAATTAAATACAATTTATTTAATTATTCTTCTAAATTCAATCTACATATAAATGAATTTAAATAATTTATTTATATTGTTCATTTTCTACATTCCTCTATCTTAATTAAATAAGTTTAGTTACTTATTTAATTTAATCACTTCTCTATTTCTTCTTAATTAATTAAATGCATTTTATAATTTATTTAATTTAATCATCACATTGCTTTATTTCAAATAGAGTAAATATACTTCTTTTTCCAAAATCATCTTTTCCATTTCTTCTTAATTAATTAAATAAGTTTTACAATTTATTTTAATTATCACATTGCTTTAATTTGACTTTTTAAATTCAAATAAAGTAAATATTCTTCTTTTTCCAAAATCATATTTTCCATTTCTTCTTAATTAATTAAATAAGTTTTACAATTTATTTAATTTAATTATCACATTGCTTTATTTCAAATAAAGTAAATATTCTTCTTTCCAAAATCATAAAATCATCTTTAAATCTTCTAAAAAACCATCTCACATATAATTAATTTTTTTTAAATATTTAATTAGAAACTTTGTATCCACATCCCACTTATAATTAAATATTTTTAATATTTAATTAGAAGCTTCCAAATCCACATGTCACATGAAATTAAGTAATTTTATTATTTAATTATCTTCAACCACTAAAACTAACTCATAACTAAACTTGACAAATGGAAAGTTAATAGCATGTAGTTTTCACAGTCCATGATAATGTATTGCTGAAAATCGTACACAATTTCAAATGAGAAATCTGATGCTAAAAATCACAGACAGTTTCAAACCAGAAATCTCAACAATACAAATAGCAAGTTATCTCCATTTTTGAGTGAAAAGGTTTTATGGGAAGGAAACATCTTCTTTCTTTCTTTCTATTTTCTATCTTTTTTTCCAACTTATCCATCTCTCACCATTCATCTTACTAGACTGAATCTCCATCGTTGATCTTTCCAAGTAATCTTTTGCCTCTGAAAATCTATAAATAAGACCTCTTGGCTCTATGAAAATCCTAGAACTGTTTGCATAACATAATCATTATAGAACTTGAATAATGAAGCATTTAGCATTTTAATATCTTAGTTTTCATTATCTTAGCATAAATAATCATGGTATAATAGCTTGCATAATCTATTCTTAGTTTCATTATCATAGTTTCAATATCTCACATCATTTAGCATAAGAACGTATCTTGCATATCATCTCATTCTCTAGGTTGTCATTTTTTTGAGCTTCTACTTATACAATCTAAGAGCAACTAGCTTAAAATGAATCCTTGGAGATAGAGGACAATGAGATAGCTTTGAAGAATCTATTGGGTTTGAAGATTTATTTAATATAATGTTTAATTGGTGTGTTGTTTAACTTTTTTGTTGATTCCACATATTCACACACATATTTTTGGTGCCCACCGTGGGGCTCTTGCCCCGTTTTAATATTTTATTGTAGGTTTTTCTAGTAAGCCATGACTAGAGATGTAGATTAGTGCTTACAACACCCATTCTAGCATATTTGAAGACTGTTATAGTGCATCTGATAGATTCCCCAGCATATTTGAAGATTGTTCCAGCACATTTGATAGATTCTTCAACACATTTGAATACTATTCTAACACATCTGACTGATTCTCCAGTGCATTTGAAGACTTTTTTAGCGCATATGACTAATTATGTAGTGCACATGACTAATTCTATAGCGCATATGACTATTTCTGCAGCACATTTGATAGTCAATCATAAAATGGCCATATCTTGGTCATATTTTGGTCTTTTTGGGAGCACTTTCTTTTGAAATTGGGTAAAATTTCATAATCTATCCAATGGTGTAGGTGTTTATCAACTTTGATAGAGTTAAAATTTTCAAATTCTCACATATTCTCCAGTGCATATGACTTATGTTCTAGCACATTTGTAATTTGTATAATTTACTCTCTAGATCCGACGTGACCATGATGAGTGGTTTTATTGTTGATTTTAGATTAAAATGAACCAATCCTAGGGTAGCCATTTGGATTAAAATGAACCAATCCTAGGGTAGCCATTTGGATTAGAATACACCAATCCTAGGGTAGTCATCATACATTGATATCTCGATTAAAATGAACATCATGTCTTTTGTGAAGCAATATCTTCACGTAGAATAACAAATCATCATTTGGGCTTTAAAACTAAACATTGTTTGTTGTGATTGGACAGTGATAGGCCTATGTTCTCCCCTTAACTAGGTGATCAAAATACCAAACTAATCTTTTAATTTCATGCACTTTATGCTTTTTTAAAACCTTTAGCAGGCCTGCTCTTGTGGGAAAAAGTACTCACCCAAGAGGAATGACCTAAGTGGGAACACCTAAAGCCAAGGATTCCAACCCACTATAATTAAAAGTGAGTTGTTGATGAAAATCCACTCGATGGTAGTGTGCAAGATAACCATCTCCAAAGCCTTTGTTCTAAAGTTTGGGAGGTCTCCTAAGGGAGTTTATCATTTACTGCACCGAATGGAAACCCTTACTAGGAGCCCTAGTGTAGAAGCTAACTGAGTCAGTAGCCAAACATTATAATACTCACAATGCAAGGGGAGGGAAGAATATACCCCAAAGATACTCACCATATAATTTCCAAGGACCGTTTTCTCAAGGAATCGAGAAATCTAACTTTGAGTACATGCCTAGAAAAGAAAAAAATATGGGTGTCCTTTAGGCGATGACACGATTGTGTGAGTCGACAAAATTTTAAGATGTGGGTTGTGATTATTATAATGACATTTTTGACCATTAAGAGTGAGTCTGCTTGAAGTGTTTGTTTTGCTCAAATACTTGTTGAAATTTCAGAGAACATACACTTATTGTTTAGATTCTAGGACTTAAAAACATTTGTCTTCCTACTGCATGTTGTGTTTTCAAAAAACTAATTTAGACAAGATCATCCAGAAAACATGAGAACTTGACAAATCAAACTGTGACATTTATGTTAAGAGATTGGAAATCAACAAACTTTATCAAGAAATCCCTTGCTAAAAGAATCAAGAAACCGAAGAAGCCAACTAGCTACAAGAAGATTTTGAAAACGAGATCATTTTATACCAAAGTAGGAAGGTCTTTCTTGACTATCAAAATTTCATCCATAGATATCATGACTTTGATAGAGGATTTACGGATAATTTTTCTTTAGATCCTTTATATTCAGAATCTTATTATCGACAAAGAGCTCTTTCACAAAGGCATAATCGTTTTCAACCCATTTGTCATTCTTACATTCAATGACCAGCCATATAATACTCCAACCATCCAAACCAGTTGCTACAATAGAGAAAAACTTGGAAACATTAGGCTTTTTGCAAGAATCGTCATTTGTTTTCAAACTAGGATCAAAACATCTTAAAGTGCATTAATTTCAAATTAATTTCTGATTGTTAGTTTAACTTCCATAATAGGATCTATCATCCTTCATCCATGGAAACAAATCTTAAAATTAGAAATTCCTTAGTCATAGCAATAGGATCCATCATCCTATTTTGCTAAGGAATCAATTATCCAACAAATTGCACTCCCATTTGTGATCTCATTTTAGTAAAAATTTGATTCAAGCATATGACTGTTGTCACAAGGTCTTGAAAACTAAGAGAAGAAGATGAAAGAGAGAACCCACTTTGCAACATGGGTGATAGGGAAGAAAATACTTTTCATAGGTGTCATGGAAATAGTTCAAATGAGGAATTAGCCAATGAAATGATTCAAGAGGTTGAACAAGATCCACAGTTTCACCTAGCTATGGAAAAGATCTTAGAGAGAAATAAGGAAAGATACTTCCTTTTATTGGCAAACCAAGGTGCTAAATTACCCTCTATCTATGATACGAAGAAAATCAAAGGAGATCCTGAAAAGATTGAAACTCCCTTAAATGATCTTAGTGCTCTTACCCAACAAATAAAATAACTACAAGGGAAAATCAAGGAAATACAAGGGGGAACAACTAAGAAGTATGCTTTGGAGGATATTTGTCCATACCCATTTGATAGAAATCTCAACATGTTCCCATTTCCAAAACATTGTCAAATTATGAAATTCAATAGATATGTAATGGGAAAATAGATCCTATTGACCATGCGAGAAAATTTAGAAATATGAGCCTTGAATTTGCACATGAAGATGCATACTTGATGAGATTTTTCCCATGAAGTTTAGGTGGACAATCCATGGAATGGTTTTCTAAAATCACTCCACCCATTGAGACGTGTGAGGAGTTGATCAACAAATTTATATCCCAATTCTCCTACAATATTCAACATTAAATAACTATCCTTGACCTATGTAAAGAAAAAAAAAACATTGGAGAACCCTTCATCACATTCTTGCAAAGATGGAGAAGATTATTCGCACGATATTCCTGTCCAGTTCCTAAAAAGGAAAAGATGGATATCTTTATTAATAGTCTCGATGAAGAAATGTGTTATAGGTTCGAATTACAATGTCCTCCAACTTTTGAAAAGCTAATCGAAAATGGGATCAAAATTGAGGAAGCTTTGGTCAAGCGAGGAATATTGAAAATCTATAACGAAAATAATTCATCCAATTCCTCCAACAATGACAAACCAATTTTTTGGCAAAAATACAAGAATAATGGAAATGATAATTCAACCAAAATGCATAATCCCAAATTGATCTTCAATCTATCCAGAATCACACCCAAGACCGATCAAACCCCCAATCAAAAAAATGCCAACATAAATCAGAACAACAATCAAAATAATCCTCCATCAAGATCACCATATCAAACATCGAATAATCATAGAAATTTCACACCTTTGTGGTAATCATTAGAATCAACATGGAAAGAGCTTCTTGCAGAAAATCTTATAATGTTACTAGAGGTAAGAGTTTATAATCCCCTAGTTAAACCCGCATGGTGGAATGATGCACATTTCTATGGTTTTCATAGGAATAATGGACATAAAACAAATAATTTCATGTAGTTGAATAAATTGGTCTCAGATTTGATTGATAGCAAAGTGATAGACATTGAGGAACCTACAAAAAACACCAACTTCAAAAAAGGGGAATCATCTTCACCAAACACCCAAGGGGAAAGTGTGAATAATGTCCATGATAGTACCATTCTTAACATTTTTGTAATTGATAGTCAAAGTAGTGTCGTCAAAACCCAAAGTAAACTAAACAACCCACTAGTACCATTTGAGTTGGAAGTTTGTAAATCCCAAGTTATGGAGGGATATGTAACTATATCCCATTGTCTATCATTTTTAGAAAATGATGAAACTTCACTTACTCATCCGCATAATGCTCCACTCCATATTGAGGATCTAATCCATAAATGTCTAGCCAAATGTGTCCTAATAGATGGAGGAGCTAGTTTAAATATTTTCACACTAACGCTTGCTATTGCATTGGGATATTTAGAAGATGTAATAGATTCTAGTCAAAAGATCACCATGAAGGCATATGATATAGAAGAACATTCATCTAAAGGATCAATTACACTACCAATCAGAGTTGGCCCTGTGGTGAAGGATGTGGTTTGCCAAGTCCTTGATCTCCCCTTGGCCTATAACATCCTCCTTAGAAGACCTTGGATACATGAAATTCAAGCAGTATCCTCTACATACCATCAATGCTTAAAATTCCCTCACGGTGGAGTTGAAATCACCATACAAGGGAATCCTAATCCTTTCATGTATGGACATAATCTAAGCCCTAAAGCTGAAATCCACATTCCTAGCAATTATGAAACACCACTTTCCCAATCATGTGTTGATCCTAAATCCCTAAAGGCACCCACTTCATTCATTGCACTATCAAGCCCCAAGGTCAAAATCCATGATCTGGGATGTGGAGAATACCATTTGGATAAGCTGCTGATAAAAAACACTGCTACAATCATTGAGAATGGTTAGATTTCC